>JASTWQ010000223.1:0-328004 GCA_035220615.1 Leptothorax acervorum
TATATCTAGTACAGCGACTACAGCCGCCATTTATATGTTGACATCTAGTACAGATATGTTCTGTGAGTACAGTGACAGCCACTAAGCTGATAATTTTACGTCGTATATCCAACGGTTATTGAGGTTTCTCAATAACAATTAGTGCGACTAAAGTAGTTCAAAATGGTTATCTGCGCAGTGCCGAAATGTAAATCGGGCTAAATTTATAACTCGTACGACACTTGTATACAAGCTGTGAAAATTGATTCCTGCAGTCGAACTTCAGTACCGAACGCGGTTACGAAACTGACTGATATAAAAACTCGTGGTGGCTTAATTCACGCCAATCTTAGGTTTTTTAATCTTATCCGTCACGTAGAAGCATGCTTCGCAAAACATGCATCTCATGTGGATGTTTTTGATTTAACGTTGGATGACGTTATTACAACGTATGATTTTACGTTTCCGTACAAAGAGCACGCTTCTGACATACTGTCTTTCGCATTAGTTTACTATGTTCGGTAAGGATGAGGCAATACGCTCATCAACAAAACTTAAAATTAACTAAAATATTTGTTGTAAAAAAAAAGCTGTCAAAATTGACAATGAATAAACTGCTCTTTATTAATATGTTATACCGTACTTTTTTCTTCACCATGTAAACCTGAAATGTGTTTTTTTTTAATCTTATACAATTTAAACATTATTCATGAGTGAATAATGTTGAAATTGTATCAATGATTCATTGGTGAATGATTCATCCGGAATCGAACACCAATATCATCAAAATGTTTCATGCCGTAGCTAAAGGACACTCGACCAAACGTTATTTAAAATCACGGTATAATAAGACTCGGTCATATTTATCGTCCTCGCCTGCATGTACAACGAATTTATTGCCCGCCAGTCAGCATCGCGTTTTCTATTTGTCTTGTTATAACCGTACTTAAATTTGGCGCGTTTCGTAATTCACTGTCTGGCCGCCGTTGTCGTTGCGATCTAGTACAGCGACTTGCTTCAATAAGCTAGCCACCCCCCACCACCGGAGTCGCCAGACCTGTGTATACGACCGTGGATTAAATCACGTTGGTGAAACCGGGCCAATAGATTGCATAGAAAGTCGTTCCGATTTGGCCAATGCGCGCATTGGGAGCGCTTTGATAGTGCTGAGGATTCCCTAGATTGTACTAAACGTCCTGAATTCTTAGGATGCAGTCCCATGCACAGCGAAAAATCGGAAACGACAAAAAGGGAACCGCAAAATGGAAATAGAGCATGCGCAGCTGCACAGCGCGTCGTCTGCTTATTCCGTTACTTTTTTTCAACTTCAGGCGTCCCATGCAAGCTAAAAAATAGGAAAATTGAAGAAAAATCAGAACTTGTTAAAATCGGAAATGCTATTTAAAGGTAAAAAGTAATAAAATGTATTATTTATATAAAGAAAATAAATATTATTAAACATTTGTATAACAACTACACTCGAAATTACTAATTTTTCGGTTCTATGAAGAAAAATTGGTTAAAGAAAGAGGTTAGAGTATCATTCCTTGTTGAAAAAGCTGCTCCATGGGACGCCTGAAGTTGAAAAAAAGTAACGGAATAAGCAGACAACGCGCTGTGCAGCTGCGCATGCTCTATTTCCATTTTGCGGTTCCCTTTTTGTCGTTTCCGATTTTTCGCTGTGCATGGGACTGCACCCTTAGCACTCCTCTCAGCGCATTGACTGCTTCTATGACTACGTTTACACGGCCCGATTTACGCCGAAGTTACGACATCGATGTTATAACTGCTGACGTTAGATGCCGTGTAAACGCTCTTTTACGGCGAAGTTATTACATCGATGTAGTAACTCAAAGTTGTTTGGTGAAGAGGCTTAGAGTTACTACGTCGACTTAAAAAGAACGTGTAAACGGCAGCAGTGTAACGATGGCGATAATGCCAACCGTAAAAATTAAACATCTTAATCTCCATTGTTTGTAAAGTGGCTACAGACTAGAATTAACGTCAAGAAGCTAAAATCTGCACGTTTAGACATCTGCGCAAGAGTGCTGCGTGCATGTTTGACGCTTGACGCTCGATGCTCGACGCTCCCATCTAAGCGCACCGTTATATTGGTACTAATGAAAATCCTTCACTCACTTCATTCAAAAGTTGTTAAGCTATTTCAGTTTGGTGGGAGTAAAATAAGCCTGAACGTGTAAACGCAACTCACCTTAAGTAAGAGTTATAACATCAGCGTTACTAAGTCGAAGTTAGAAGCCGTGTAAACGTAGTCTATTTCGACTTGAGGCAGTTGATGCGTCTGATGCGTTTATGCGGTCTATGCGCTTCTTGTGTAATTCGGAACGAACAACAGATGAGTCCGCCATGGAATTTGTATGATGTTAACCAACTAACACTTTTTAAAAAAATTGGTGTGAAATCAATTGTATTTCTTTTGTAGATTATTTTAGTGCATTTATTTTCGTTTGTTAGTTTATAATTAATTTTTAATAATTATTTAATTATGAACCATGAAACTAGCCATGTATTATGAAATTAAAAAAAAATAGGTCTGAAATCGATTGTATTTCGTTTGTAGGTTTTTGTAGTGTATCTATTTTTGTTTGTTAATCCATAATTAGTTTTTAATTAAATGTTTAAAGTGTCAGTCGTCGGCTAACATAATATGTTACATCAAACATATTATAAAATAAAAAAGCTCTCTTGTAGTTAATTGTATTTTGTTTATAGAGTTTTATAGTGAAGTTAAGAAGTTTTTTAGTCTCCTTAAATTGTTTGTAATTGTTTGTAATTGTTTGTAAATTAATAAATACATTTTTGGAACTATGTAGCTATCCGATAATCAATCTGTAGAAACCAGGCATTGCAGTGAACTCTCCAACGACACTAAGATGAAAGATCTCCGGAGCGCCAGCGTCGTTTCTAGATTTTCGGGTAGCTACATAGTTCCACAGATATATTTATTAATTATAAACAATTTGAAGAGACTACAAAACTTCTTAACCACTACAAAACCCTACAAACAAAATATGTTTTCTTAACTTCTTGATTTCACTATACAAAACTCTTCAAACAAAATATATTTTATTTGTAGAATTTTGTAGTGAAGTTAAGAAGTGTAGTCTCTTCAAATTGTTTATAATTAATAAATACTATTTGTGGAACTATATGTAGCTACCCGACAATCAGAGATCTAGAAACGACGTTAGCGCTCCGGAGATCTTTCGTGTTCGAGAGAATTGACTGCAATGCCTAGTTCCTATAGATTAATTTTCGGGCAGCTACATATAGTTCCAAAAATGTATTTATTAATTATAAACAATTTTTGAAGAGACTACAAAACTTCTTAACTTTACTATAAAAAAAAAAAAACAAAATACAATTAACTACAAGAGCTCTTTTATTGTATAATCTGTTGGATGTATCATATGATGTTAGCCGACGACTGACACTTTAAACATTTAATTAAAAATTAAATGGACTAACAAACAAAAATAAATACACTACAATAATCTACAAACAACATACAATCAATTTCACACCTAATTTTTTAAAGAAAAAAGTGTCAGTCGTCCGCTAACATCATACTAAGCGCCATGGACGTTGCACACGTACGGACGTACTTTGCTCGGAAAAGATACGTGAAGAAAACAGAAAACAACGTGACAAAAGGCATAAAGAGCAAATTGACGTACAGAAGTCATTATAGTCTCCATATTGCAACAATTTCTTAATAAAATGTAGTTTGTACTCTTTAGGCTTGCAAGAAATAAGTTTAAAGTTAAGCGTTATACTATAAGTTGGAGTTTTGAAGGTTGTTTATTTTATATTAATTATATTATTAGTATTAATTATATTAATTATATTAATTATATTAATATAATTATATTAATTATCAAATTAAATTTCTTAATCGACGAAGCTGGCAATCACTCTTGACGGTCACAATCGTCAGGACATTTTAGACCGAGATTCCGGTCCTTCTATCTAAACGCTTAAATTTAAGCAACTTAAATTAAAATGGAGAAATTCCCTCTCCCTTCCCTTTAATTAAATCGATATCGATTTAATATTAAAATCACTGTAAAAACTTATTCCAGGTTCGAACCCTGGCTGGGGTAACATTTTTCGCAATAAGTTTTTACAGTGATTTTAATATTAAATCGATATCGATTTAATTAAAGGGAAGGGAGAAGGAATTTCTCCATCTTAATTTAAGTCGCTTAAATTTAAGCGTTTAGATAGAAGGACCGGAATCTCGGTCTAAAGTGTCCTGACGATTGTGACCGTCAGGAGTGATTGCCAGCTTCGTCGATTAAAAAATTTAATTTGGTTACTTATACACTGGCGAAGTAAATGTATCTCATTATATTAATTATATTATTAATTATATATTAGTATATTTTATTTTAATTAATTACGAGTTTTAAGTTTGGGTTGTAATCCTCAAAGTTTGATTTTATGTTACGTTATTATGTTATTATACTTACGAGCAATAACGTAACATAAAATTAAATAGACCTTTTGCTTATACGCTTGGTCTTACCTTACCAAGAAATATCTTTTAAACGCTTTTTTCAACAATTTTTAAGAAAAAAATTTTATCTTATAAAATTTAAAAGTACAAACATTTAAAAAATACTATTTATTTTGTTCACATTTTACAATACACGAAATGTACGATTGAATATAAGACTTAATAGTATAACAAAAATAAAATCAAAAATTAAACATAACTAATGACTGTTTATTAATCAAAAATATTTATCCACTTCTAAAAAAAGTGTCTCATCGACGTTTGTTGACGTTTTGCACGGCGTTCACATTTTCAATTCGCATTAACGCACAGAGCGCGCAGGCAACCGTTCCGAATAATTAAAGCGCTTCATGCGCATTGACAAAACGGAACGATTTCGAATCGCTGCGCAACAGCAATGCAGTCTATGCGTTTCATGCGCAACTCGGAACGGACCCCTGAACTAGTGCAATAAGTTAGAATGAGACAAATATATTTTTTTTCATTCTATCTTATTGCACTAGTTCAGAGTGCAGCGAAAACGAACAGACCTATGGGCTTTACGTATCGGGCAATTCGGAAAAAAGCGTTCCGAACATAGACCTAGGATAAGATAGACGGAGCGTAAGCCTGCGGGGTAGGTGATAGCGCGGGAGGGGAAATAGAGCCAAGCCTCGGCAAAGTTCGGTTAAACTCGGAAACATTCGGACGCTCGACCAACTCGACAGCACATGGATGTGCCTTCGTGCTTTGGTGTGCGTTGGCAGCATGTGGAGGGGATGCGCTGGCATGCGTTGTTTGCACGAAGTAAGAGAGAAGGAGATCGATCTCCGTGAAACAAAAGTGGTCCCGATTCGTGGCACCTAATTGGGAGGGAATCCGCTGAAAGGAATGGCTTTCTCCAGTATGGGCGCCATTTTCAACCTATAGTGCATGCAACATATACTGTAGGATTTTCAGCAGCGTGAACGCACCCCAACCTTACCCGGCCAGCCCGGTCTCTTACTCCGTGCTGTATGTACATACACGTTGCGTCACTGGTCGCTGTACTCCGATTTGCAATTATAAAGCCAAATAAACTGAGAAAGCATTAAAAAGAAATCCCTTTTATTGCATGCATCGTGTTCTATAACGTGATCCGACAGCAGGAGACGGCAAAATATCGACGTCAAAAGCAACAACAGTCACCAACAGTCACCAACGGACTCTATTATACATTCACACATTCACCAACAGTCACCAACGGACTCTATTTCACGCACGAAGCACGCGATTTCACGATGCAAATGCACGTAAACAAACTGAACACGAAGTAGGAGACCGGGCTGGCCGGGTAAGGTTGGGGTGCGTTTACGAGTGCTGAAAATCCTACAGTATATGCTGCATGCACTATAGGTTGAAAATGGCGCCCATACTGGAGAAAGCCATTCCTTTCAGCGGACTCCCTCCCAATTGGGTGCCACGAATCGGGACCACTTTTGCTACTCGCGCGCTATGAAGTTCGATCTCCTTCTCTCTTACTTCGTGGTTGTTTGTCCGATTACACATTTGACACATTTCTCCGGACGGTGGATACCATAAACTAGAATACAGACTATGTCAAAACTATCTTGAATCGATTTTGAGTAATATAAGATCTCATAAGTAATGGATTTAACAACAATCCGACAGTTCTACAATCCAAATCTGTGTATACAAAATTAATTGTGCACACGGAATTACAAGACAAATTACTGGCAATTGTATACCATTACAAGATATTACAATATTGCAGGCGTCATCTGAAAAGCCGATTAATGTTATAAATGCAACGACAAACATTAAGCTTAATTCAAAAACACAATGGCTTGATGAGTCTGAACATAATACTGATCGTGATTATTTCTTACAACCACAATTCCCATCTTGTATTACAGAATATAAAAGGGAAGCTTTAACTTTCATAGCGGGATATGTATTAAAAAGATTTACAACAACATTACATTGCACTCTATGTCTCGACACTTTAATAGGAAAACCTACAGATATACACGTTAATTTAATAAATATAAAGAATAAAGGTGGATTAATATATCCTTCACGAGATCTTGTATATGTTTGCAGAGTAACATAAGAAGTATTTAATAATTATATTTACACAAATAAAACTTAACACTTTAATGTAGATCATTTTACATGCAGAGCAATGCAAAAGTTTACAGTATAGTAGTTTACAGTATATTTGCGGAACTACAGGAACACATCAATGATTAATGTTATTTTAGCAACCATAGAGCTATATTGGGTGCAATATGTTTTATTTCTTATCTAAAATTATTACAGAATAAAATATTAAACGTGCACCATTGTATAGTATAAAATTTTAATATATTGCATAGTATACAATGTTATTTATTGTAAAATGATCTACATTAAAGTGTTCTAAAGTTTTATTTGTGTAAATATGATTATTAAATAATTCTTCTGTTACTCTGCAAACATATACAAGATCTTGTGAAGGATATGTTAATCCACCTTTATTCTTTATATTTATTAAATTAACGTGTATATCTGTAGATTTTCCTATTAAAGTGTCGAGACATACCGTGCAATGTAATGTTGTTGTAAATCTTTTTAATACATATCCCTCTATGAAAGTTAAAGCTTCCATTTTATATTCTGTAATACAAGATGGGAATTGTGGTTGTAAGAAATAATCACGATCAGTATTATGTTCAGACTCATCAAGCCATTGTGTTTTTGAATTAAGCTTAATGTTTGTCGTTGCATTTATAACATTAATTGGCTTTTCAGATGACGACTGCAATATTGTAATATCTTTTGTAATGGTATACAATTGCCAGTAATTTGTCTTGTAATTCCGTGTGCACAATTAATTTTGTATACACAGATTTGAATTGAGAACTGTCGGATTGTTGTTAAATCCATTATGAGATTTTATATTACTCAAAATCAATTCAAGATGGTCTTGACCATGGTGTAATAAGAAAGGTGAACCATTGCGCATAATGGCGGAGGTCTGAGATCTTGACCAATCAGAGCTTGAGCAATTATGCAGCGCGCTGTTTAAAAGTATCAAAAATGAAATAAGATTGTGTTAAACGCAATTTGGATAAAAATATGTTTTATTTAATATCAATATTATAAAAGCGGCATAAAACTATACAGAATGTTTGTTGCATATATGTTTGAGTTTTCTTTTTTCTTTTCTGGTACAGTTTTGTTGTTGTATTTCTTTGTTAATCTGACGCAGGCGTATGTACAAACGGGTTTGTACTAGGCACGCGATTACACAAGCGGGAAAAGAAACTTTTGCACACGTGATGCTTGTTAACTTATCAAATATACCACTTTCTTTACTAAATGAGCGCCCATGAAATTTTATAAATTCTTCGTTCATAATACTGGCCGCTGTCTGCAAATCTTTGAAGGGATACAACAGTTTCCTCTAGATATGCAAGACAACCAGTTATCTGTCAGGGGAAGGGTTTTCGTAGGAACTCCTAACTCCGGGTATTTATGCCGAAACTATTACCACGACCGGTCCGGCCTTGCAATTTTTGACACAACACACCGGCATTTTCAGCACATCGTGCACACTTAACCAAACAACAGTACAGCACGTGACAGTGAAACTCAGCAGCCATATTGAATTTCGCATAATCGCTCAAAGCGTGATTGGCTGACTGTCCCCCACTACTTTTAGTCTACTGCGCATCCATCGGAATGGTTCACCTTTCTTATTACACCATGGTCTTGACATATAGTCTGTATTCTAGGTTATGATATCCACTGTCCGGAGAACTGTCAAATGTGTAATCGGACAAACAGCGTATGCCAGCGCATCCCCTCCACTGCTCCACATGCTGCCAACGCACACTAAAGCGCGAAGGCACATCCGTGTGTTGTCGAGTCGGTCGAGCGTCCGAATGTTTCCGAGTCTAACCGAACTTTGCCGAGGCTTGGCTCTATTTCTCCTCCCGCGCTATCCTAACCCCCCTTGTCCATAGTAGCAGCTTACGCTCCGTCTATCTTATCCTAGGTCTATGGTTCCGAAACCATCACATATTCTACGTCTCACCCCTACTCTCCGGCAGCTAAACGATCATACAGTTTTTCGCCTTTTTAAGCGAAACCGTGACTTAACAAACGTTTTAATTAGTTCATTCGGAACTAACAAACGATTCCGCATCGATTGACCCCGGTTTGAACCAAAAATTGTAAAGAATTCTATATTTACCGGCTAAATTAACACTAAAAATTATTTTCGTGTTTACGTAAAAACTATTAACTAACAAACGTTTTAATTAGTCTAACAATCAATAACAAACGACTAACAATCGATTCGTAAAAAAAAATGTCATAAGTCGAAGTCCGGCTAACTTCTATAAGGTGTCATCAAACAAGGATAGAAGCGATGAGTATCCAAGAGCCTTAAATAAGAACAGTTAGCAGCAGGGACCAGAAGCCTTAAGCAATGTATCACACAAAATATCTCTTTTCTATTATTCACTTATTAATATTCTTATAGACACCAAGTGATAATAAATGACACAATTGGAAATAACTATGAGCATATATCTAGCATACGAAAAGCCGCTTACTGAGCGCTAACAAATAGCTGCTACTTAGCTGCTCAATGAGCTAGATGCACCCAATGATAACCCGTTTCAAGAACCTGTATCTCAATAAGATAAAAGTTATACGGAAGCATATAGAATAATTCATGGTATATTGAAGAACTATTTACTTCATTGTAAATATCTTGTGTGATATCTAAAAATTCAAATATATTCAGCAGGTCAATTAACAAAACTGACAGACCCTTATAAAGACTGCATTTAATTCATTGTATTTATATAAACAATGATATTAATATATCATAAAACGCGTATAGCAAACATGCGGGTCGATTTACAAATTTCATCAAGATTTGAGAACCGGAACGATCTCCGGATTAATATTGTGGCGATCAATTAGTCATGTAATTTCATCGAAACATTCTAGGACTTTTTCCCGAGCGCCTTCTGCGTTAGCTCGGTTTTCTTCTGTTGCACCATCTCCTTTTGTTTCTTCTCTTCCTCTCGTCGCTTCGCAGCCTCCTCTCGTTGCTGCTTAATTATAGCTAATCGTGCTAGATCCGCTCGAGCTTCATCCGTTTTACCGGCCGCGTGTAATTTTTGATAATTAGCATAGGCTTTTTGTTTTTCCAGTTGTTCTCTGAAATTTAAAGTCACATGAATTTTGTATCAATGACGAGGACGAGACAAGTAATACAATTAAGTTATGATCCCAAGGACGGATATGCACTGTCGGCTCAAAATTTGAGACCACATAAAATTTTAAAATGTTCCAATAAAACACTACTCTGATGCATGCTTTACTTAATATGTTTTTTTTTTATTTGAAAGTAAATATACATTACATTTAGCACATTTGTGGTTAACATTAACATTGTTTAATTTATACATAACATTGTTTAATTTAAAAAAAAAGGATTCGGTTCTAACATAAATTTTAAATTGTCTTAAAACAACGCTTATTAAATAGTTTATATATGACTTTTATAATAATTTTTTTGCATCGGCGAAAAATCAATATTTAATGAAAAATATTAATTTAAAATAACTCTTATTTGAATAGTAAGATAGCGCGCAAAAAATAACCTAACCCAGTGTCATGACGTCATACCTTATCATAGACCTAGGATTCCTAGGAAGAGCCTAGGTCTATGTATGTACATACCTTATATATGCTCGAGAGAAGTTGCTGTGAGTAACGTAAAAAAACCTTTTCTATAGATCTCATACAGTTTTGAGTGCATATACTGATAATATGTATGAGATCAAACTTATAGAAAAGACAATATATGTTAAGACCGTTAAGATATAAATCAATACAAAGGAAATGGCCATACGGTCCAAGCTTGGATCTTAGGCAGCTCAATATTATTTTCAATATGTATTTAATACGCGTATTTTCCAACATATTAAACTGCGCGCCGATTATTTATCGGACTTAAAACACAGCTATTGTTTACACACAGCTATACCATATATTGTTTATTCACGTCGCCTGAGAAAGACGTTCAAATTATTGTTATCCGGTTATTGCGATAAATATTACCATATGCCCCGGTAGTCGAATTGGTAAGACGCCCGAACGGAATGCGGGAGATTCCAGGTTCAAACCCTGGCTGGGGTAATATTTTTCGCAATAAGTTCTTTACAGTGATTTTAATATTAAATCGATATCGATTTAATTAGGGAAGGGAGAAGGAATTTTTAATGTTCCAACAATAGCTGTGTTTTAAGTCCGACAAATAATCGGCGCACAGTTTAATATGTTGGAAAATACGCGTATTAAATACATATTGAAAATAATATTGAGCTGCCTAAGATCCAAGCTTGGACCGTATGGCCATTTCCTTTGTATTGATTTATAGGAAAGGTTTTTTCACGTTACAGTAACTTCTCTCGAGCATATAAGGTATGACGTCATGACATTAGTTTAGGTTATTCTTCGCGCGCTATCTTACTATTCAAATAAGAGTTATTTTAAATTAATATTTTTTATTAAATATTTATTTTTCGCCGATGCGAAAAAAATTATTATAAAAGTCATATATAAACTATATTTATCTAATAACCGTTGTTTTAAGACAATTTAAAATTTATGTTAGAACCGAATTATGGTTATAAAGCTGTTCTTTTTTCTTTATAAAATTGAGCTGTAAACTATCTTAGAAGATGCATAGAAGAATTTTTCGTAAAAAAAAAATAAACCTATAACTAGATTATCTAAATTACTTAGTGAAAGTGATTAAATGTAAAGGTGGCTTTTGACGAAAAAAGTGTCTAATACTCTTTAATGTCTGATACTCTCCATCTTGTCAAAAATATTTTTTGTAGAACTTTCAAATATATATGTTATATTATTCTTTATTTCATTATAAAGCAATAAATAAGACAATGTGTAAAGTTATAATGCATAAGTTTGATTTCATTTCATATAGCAGACATTTTCAATTAATGGTCTCAAACTTTTGGCCAGTGTATCTTCAAGATATATTATAAAAAATTATGACTGCAATCAAAGCAATTGCACACGTACCGTTCTCTTCGAGATAGTTCTGGTTTTGCAGTGTCTAATGACTGATTCAATTGAGACAATTTTTTACTTTTCTTTTGTACCCTGTTTGGATTTTCTACTTGAATTAAATTTTCTACACCTTTTGCTTTTCCCCCCTGCAGAAGAACAGAACAATAATTAATAAAAAAAATTAGAACATGTAATACTTTATTTATGAAATATGTAACTGTGCAGAAAAGATCCATTTTAATCACACACACACACACACACGCACGCACGCGCGCGTGCGCGCATGCAGGGTATTTGATTTAATCTGTCCATGTCGATATCTCGTAAATCATCGAAGTTAGACGAAAAATCCAATTTTCAATGGGATTATGTTGAGATGATTTTCAGCGTGAAGGGACTGTGCCCTACTGGATTTCGAGAAGAAAAGGGGGAGTCGAATTTTTCAAATAGAAATCCTTACAAAAATAACACCAATCGATAGGGCTCGAAAAAACGAATCCAATGACCTATATTTTTATATCGTGAAAATTTACTGCGGTCATAATTTTCACGATAAACAAAAGTATAGGTTGTTGGATTCGTTTTTCCGAGCCCTATCAATTGTTATTCTTGTAGGGGGTTTCCATTTGAAAAATTCGACTCCCCTTTTCTCCCTCAAAATCCAGTGTGGAAGGGTACGGGAAATTATTTCAACATAACCCTATTGAAGGACTTTTTTTAGTTTTCGTTTAACTTTGATAGTTTCTGAGCATATGTATAATAGACTGAACCCATTAAAGAGCTGTAGGCAAGTTCTAAAGGACAGAGATATATGCTTTTTTTGCTTCCTCATAGAGAAAGCTTTGTTTTCGTAAACAATTTTTTTTAGTTGCCACTGCCAATGGGTTCGTTCAGCATACCAAGCCGCTCAGTAGCAGTCAAACGTGATTGGCTTTTACTTTTAGAACCAACTAATCAACGCAGTGTTAATAAGACGAACTCAACAGTTGTACAACAGTTGTGTCTGCTAAACGCGCCCAATGTGTTCAGAATGTTCTAAAACGTCGAAAAACCGCATTCTTAAAAAATGTCCGTGTGTGTGTGTGCGTGTGGATTTCACCGAAATTTCTATAACTCAAGAACTAATCAACCAATCTTAAAGAATTATATGAAGGGGTTAAAGCCATAGTGGTGTGAGTCACTTTTTTTACCACTTTTTTTCTTTTTCTTTCAGCATATCTGCATGTGTAGACTGCATCTATGAACTCAACTCGATAGGTTAAAAAAAGTGACTTACACCACTATAGCTTTAACCCCTCCATATATGAAATAAGAGTAGAAACGGCTGAAGAATATAATAGAATTGAAAAAATTGCCAACATAATAAAAAATGTGTACAAATTAGAAATTTGCACATTCCTCATCATTCTTTTTCGCTTATAAAGCTTTCTCTATGAGGAAGTCAATCTATTATATGCTAATAATTTGGAAAATTTCTCATAGAAGAAACTTTATAAGCGAAAAAAATGATGAAGCAATGTGCAAGTTTCTAATTTGCACACTTTTTTATTTCATAGTATACAAGAGCAGAGATATATGCTTGCTGAGATTGTTTCTTGTTTCTCCACCTTTTCTCCTCCTCACTAACTACACAATTAAACAAGGAAAGCGTCTCAGCAAGCATGTCTCTGTCCTTTACATCTTCCCAGTTCTCCAATAGGAATGCTCAGTCTATTATACATATATGTCTATGTTTCCGAGATATCGGCGTGGACAGATTAAGTTGAACACTGTGTACCTATATACATACCTCTGTTTCCGATTCTGATTCCGACTCACTGTCGCTATCTGTAGCACTATTCTTCGACGTATTGGCTCCACTTGTTTTAGGCTCCTCATCGTCCTCTTCCTCACTAGAACTCTCCTGTCCTTTGTTTTTCTAAAAAATAAATTTTGAGTTAACTCAGCTTTTAACAAAGCTTAAACTCGAAACAGCATCTGAACCCAAACACCCAACGCAAAAAGAATTAATGAACGTTATCACCAAATGCAAAGAAGCTCAAGGACGCAATGTGAACAATCGCCATATACATATTGTATTAAAAATCCAGTTATACCACTTATACCTATCAACCAACCGCAAATATTACAATGACTATATCCACTGACAATAGAAGATACCCTAAGAATCTCATGTACCAAAACAACATGCTGATTGAAAACAGCCATGTCGATAGGATATACATATATGATATTAATGAGATGCTAAAGAGGGACAACCCGCAGGAAGGATTGATCCGCACAATCCTTTAGGCTTAACAAACCTATGGATTTTTTAGTTCAACACCGCGGACACACACACACAGTATACACGACACACACACATTCATGCACATCCCGTTGTAAAATTACTATTTATACATGTTTATGGCCATATGGGTGGATTTCCTACCCGGTACCAGTAATTCTAAGAAATAAAGTGTGAGTGCTAAATAAAGAGACAAGAGGAGGATGGAACATCACCTGCACAACCCTCGAACCTCAAGATTTCAAAATTAATTGAGGAACAAGAGAAATTAGAAGAAAACAAGAATCAGCCATCAACATCTACTAAATCCAAATATATGGGCTAATCTGATCATGCCGTAATGTTGTAATCAATATTCAATAAAGAAATAAATCGATTTTCAATAGTCGCATACTGTCATCTTTCAAATTAAACTTTAATTAATTATGAAAGAAAAGTGTATCTATATAGTTAAACGTTTTAAACAAAGCATATATATTAATACGGTTATGTGACATATAATACATACACATGTATGAAACTAAAGTACGTATCATACTTACAATTAGTATTATACGTAGGATACCTATGTATGATACGTTCCCAACCCTAATTGCAGTATAGTATATAGTTCACTGGTTCTATGTACGAAAGTAGACATAACCATAGCCAACCATAGCATAACGTTATTGGCCTAGTTTACACCGACCGTTTGATACGCGTACCAAGTACTATATCCGTATCAAATCCGTATCAAATCTCGGTTTACACCGGGATAAACCGAGATTTAATACGGATTTGATACGGATATAGTACTTGGTACGCGTATCAAACGGTCCGGTGTAAACTAGGCCATTCACAAAACTTAACTTCATATTGCATTTATCAGACACTTGGTTCTTTCAATTTTTACAAATCAGAGGCTGAATTTCAAGCGCCAAAAATTTACGTAGCCAGATATCTCAATTAAACAGTTCCCATATCTGTGTCGGTTGACCTAAAAAAATACTAACTCTCCACTGTTGCTTCTTCTCTTCCCGGCGCCGCTGCTCCTCCAACTCCTCTGGATTTGTGAAGTGTCGGTTCCTGCCTTTGTGATTCACGAATTTTCCTGCACGACAAACGGAGCGATCAGTAATAAAGAACAACAGAAGTCGCCCTTTCAGAGAACGTGGTACGAGACAAATCTCGAGAAAAGACAGAGGTCAGAAACGAGCGCTCGTGAAAGAATAAACTTACCTCGTGGCATTATAGTTGGAAATTGTACGCCTGAGACGCAATTGATGATCAAATATCGTGAGAGACGGGAATATCACCATGAACTGTCTTACCGAAGGCTACGCCAGAGATTCGCACTCTACTACGTGCTTCCGTGCTTTTTTTTAAATCTTCTTACGATTATTATTTTCGATAGCCTTGAGCAAAGCTCGGATTCACTCTCAGACCATCGACATCGACGTATAAGCCTAAAGCCACTATAGGCATAAGGCAGGGTTATATACAGTTATATTATGAGAGAACGGGTATTCGCAGTCACCTGTGATTGGTCTGCTTAGGTAGTCCAAAATAGCCGACTGCCGAATACCCGTTCTATGCGGGGTCTACAATGCGAGTTGCTAAAGCCCGTATCAGACTACGGATTGGGATTGAGATTTGAGATTTGACCAATCCAGAGCAGTTCACTCCTTGAGATCAATTTTCTCTATTCTGATTGGTCAAATTTCAATCCAATCTCAATCCCAATGCGTAGTCTGATACAGGCTTAAAGCCCGTATTGCGGACGCGGATCGGATTGGCCTAGTTTACACCGGACCGTTTGATACGCGTACCAAGTACTATATCCGTATCAAATCCGTATTAAATCTCGGGTTATCCCGGTGTAAACCGAGATTTGATACGGATTTGATACGGATATAGTTATACTTGGTACGCGTATCAAACGGTCGGTGTAAACTAGGCCAATTTCTCTGGTTTCTCGTGGTTTCTCGTGCGCGCGCAGCCTCTAGACGAGAGAGACTCACCCTATCATCGAACGCATGTTCCATCCATTACTCTCTCCTCAATCGACCGACTATGATCCTAAACGCTGTGTCGAGAGCAACCGCTGGCGCCTTGAGAGTCGCCAAGCCTTCTCTCCTGCAGAATGAAGTGGCGAAGGTTTTGGGCGTCCTCGTCAACAGTGAGTACATATTTCGCATTTAACTCCACAGAATCAATCGCCGATTGCGCAACAACCATGACACTGTCGACGCACTTGCCGTCTGCCATCCATTTTTCGCTCGACAAATGGTCCATAAGAAATCGGGCAATTTAGATTTCTCGACAGGCCCAGTTCGTGATAACCGATACATTCTGGATTTCATACAAATTATTCAAACGAAAAGAATTGTTCATCGATTATATAATCGACGGTCGATTGGTGTAGATTTCTCTTGCCAATATGGCGACTTAAAGTCACGTTCGTTTATCCCGTTCGTATTAGTTCTGTGGGTAGATAAGCGTTATGTACATTGTACAGTTACAAAGTGTCTCGCGGTGCTTTGACCAGGAGTAAACGCGCGCGAAAAACATGTTTCGTCGCGTAAAGTGTTCGTTTCTTACAGTTTGCGTTTAACAATAAATTCAACGCATCCGCCGATTGATTCTTCTCTTTCAGTATTTCCTCCTATTCATATATTTTAAAGACCATGTTTCGAAAGATAACAGAATTATGTTGAGAATAGTTTCGGAGAAACTATGAAACTAGTTTTGGATAGTTATACACATACATATGCAAATGTATTTTTATGTTATGTAACATGTTTCTACCGTTTTCTTGATTCGATCTTTGTAAAGATTTGGGAGTATTTTGAAATTAACTTCTCAAGAGAGATGAAAACATTTAATCTATTCGTTTATAGTGTTATATGTATTTAGGTAGACTTGAAGAATCGATTTTCCAAAAATATTTTTATTGGAGTAATTATTCTAGAATATTTGGAATTTTTTGCCTTAAAATTCTCAGAAATAATTTGAGATAATAATTTCTTATCTTAAAGTGAGAAGTGTTCAGTCACTTGTCTTTTGAGCGTGTAGTTAGACGATTATGTGACATTTAGGCTATTATGAGTCATTATCACGAAATCTTAACATTTGTTACAACATATAATATAAATTAACATATAGGTATACATTAACAAGAACTGGTATATTTTTTATCTTGAAGGTATATATAGGTTTTTAGTTATGTACAAATTTTCTGAGGCTTAAATGTAAGGCATAATTATTTTAAATAGGAAGAGACTATGCGGCTAAAGCTGCAGCTGCAACCAAAAGTGGTGCGCAAGGAAAGGTAGTTGCTGTCATCGGTGCTGTTGTTGATGTACAATTCGACGATGCTCTTCCACCTATTCTTAATGCCTTGGAGGTACAGAATCGTACACCGAGGCTGGTACTTGAAGTTGCCCAGCATCTTGGAGAAAACACAGTACGCACCATCGCTATGGACGGTAATACTTTTTAAATATTTTAAAACGCAGTATGTAAGAGATTTGCAAATTTTAATCATGGATTTGTGTAAAATATAATCGAACTTAATAAAAACTTTATTAAGAGTTAATATATTTATATTCATAAATAAAAAGTTACTTTTAGTGTATACAGCAATAGATCACTCGTATTTATAGGTACGGAAGGCTTGGTACGTGGTAATAACGTGTTAGATTCTGGATATCCTATTCGTATTCCTGTGGGAGCTGAGACCTTGGGTCGCATCATCAATGTCATTGGTGAACCCATTGACGAGCGCGGACCCATTCCCACAGATAAGCTGGCCGCTATTCATGCAGATGCTCCCGAATTTGTAGACATGTCTGTCGAACAAGAGATTCTAGTCACGGGCATCAAGGTCGTGGACTTGCTGGCTCCTTACGCCAAAGGTGGAAAGATCGGTAAGACACATTGCGATAAAATTAGAGAGCTATGGAAATTTTTAAAAAATCAGATTTTCTTTAGCGATATTTTTTATTGAAATCAATCATTTATGTTAACCATATTACGAGTCGTTTCGATATCATTTATCAGGCCTATTTGGTGGTGCTGGAGTCGGCAAAACTGTACTCATCATGGAACTGATCAATAATGTGGCTAAGGCTCACGGTGGTTATTCGGTGTTCGCCGGCGTGGGTGAAAGAACTCGCGAGGGTAACGATCTTTATCATGAGATGATCGAGTCCGGTGTCATTTCTCTCAAGGACAAGACTTCTAAGGTAGCGCTAGTGTACGGACAGATGAATGAGCCGCCTGGCGCTCGCGCCCGCGTAGCTCTTACTGGACTCACTGTCGCCGAGTACTTCCGTGATCAGGAAGGTCAAGATGTACTGCTATTCATTGATAACATCTTCAGATTTACTCAGGCTGGTTCAGAGGTAAATAAGTATAATTTATTAAGCAAACCACTATGTAAGTGGCAAAAAGAAAAAATTATTTACAAGTTTATTAAATAAATTTATGTAATTTTAATTTATACATATAATTGATACATTTGTATATGTGCAATATGTCCGATTCTTTAAACGAATGTTATTTCTCATTTTAATATATTGGATATATCAAATAACTTATATAATTAATAAATTTTATATTTGTATATTTGCAATATGTCCAATTATTTAAATAAATGTTATTTCTCATTTTGATATATTTGATATATCCAATATACCAAGATAAAAAATAACACTCGTTTAAAGAATCGGACATATTGTAAATATACGAATATAAAATTTATTAATTATATAAGTTAAAATCACAAATTTATTTAATAAATTTGTAAACAATATAGATTTTTGGTTTTAATAATAGAGATAATTTTCTTGCATTTTTGTATAGATTCTATGTATATGATTTTTTACATATTGCAATTGATTCTAGAAATTATGTAAAAATAATTAAACAATATAGCATTTGAGTTATACATAGTACACTAATACATTCGTTATCATGTATGATTATATGCTATCGTGGACGATATACTGTAAGGGCTCATACACAATGAGAGGAATAAGGAACAGGGAATTAAACATAGAAAGAATTCATAGTCGGATCTTATTTCAAGACTTATTTCAAGACATCTTAAATAATGTCTTAAGATGCTAATATGGCTCTGTGGCCGGTATTCATAGTCGAATCTTATATTTAAGACCGTCTTAAGTACAATCTTAAGATGTCATGAACCAATCACAGAGCCGTATTAACGTCTTAAGACATTACTTAAGACGGTCTTGAAATAAGACCCGACTATGAATACCGGCTTGTGATCCATAACATCTTAGTCTACTTAAGACTGTCTTAAATATAAGATCCGACTATGAATTCTCTCTGTTTAATTCCCTGTTCCTTATTCCTATCATTGTGCATGAGCCCTTAAATGTAAACAGATATCATACAAGCTGTGTTGCCTTGCAGTTCAAAAATTATTTAGATCTCTCACCTGTTTATCAAAAACATTTCTATTTTTGACAGAGTTAATTTTTTGTCTCAGAAGTTGATTAAATATTTACAAACTCCTCTTAATGACTACGAATATGTCTTGGACATTTAATATTTTGTATATAATGTATAATATGTGTTTTAGGTATCTGCTTTGTTGGGTCGTATTCCATCCGCTGTGGGTTACCAACCTACGTTAGCCACGGACATGGGTACCATGCAGGAACGTATCACCACGACGAAGAAAGGATCCATTACTTCCGTTCAAGCTATTTACGTGCCTGCTGATGACTTGACAGATCCTGCTCCTGCTACCACCTTTGCTCACTTGGACGCTACAACCGTGTTGTCACGAGCCATTGCTGAGTTAGGTACGTATCTTTCTGAGAATTTCATCTATTGTGTCATGATGCCCGATAATTTTTCGAGTATTTTTGGCGATATAGGTATTTACCCGGCTGTTGACCCTCTCGACTCCACATCCCGTATCATGGATCCCAACATTATTGGCACGGAACATTATAATATCGCCCGTGGTGTACAGAAGATCCTCCAGGATTATAAGTCGCTGCAGGATATCATTGCAATCTTGGGTATGGACGAATTGTCAGAGGAAGACAAGCTGACGGTTGCACGCGCGCGTAAAATCCAGAGGTTCTTGTCTCAGCCATTCCAGGTGAATACTATATATAATATAAAACACTAAATATATATAAATTTGATAGAATCCTTTCTTTGAAAATTGTTGTAATTTCCGAAACACACACTAGCGTTACTTTGATAAATTATCTTTTCAATTTTCTTTATTCTTATTATTTGGATTTACGTTCTTCAAAAAACGTAGTATTATAATTTACTTAGTTTAATTTATTGAAATTCGTGATTTGTTTGTTTTTGGTTCTTGTTTTTTGGAATATTTTCCAATCAAAATTTCTTGTATTATATATGGGAAGATGTTTGACAAACGACTGTTTTACTTTGTTTCATTATGCATCGTATTAAAAAGTCGATCCTATCATTCTAGGTTGCCGAAGTGTTTACTGGTCATCCCGGCAAACTAGTACCATTACAAGAAACCATCAAAGGATTCCAGAAGATTTTGGCCGGAGAATTGGATCACTTACCAGAAATAGCGTTCTACATGGTCGGCCCGATCGAGGAAGTAGCAGCGAAAGCAGAGTCGTTAGCCAAACAATAAATTAAACTTACAGTCATCGTAAAAGTGTTAAAATTTTATTCGATTTGTTTGTGAAAACAACTTTCCAGCGAAATTGCACTCTTATAATTTTTATCATATCAGTTTCTTATATGAGATCTAAAGATCTAAATAAACAACTACTAAAAAGCGAAAGAACATAAAGATATTGAATTCTTTAGCACAACATATGAATTATTAATGTAATTATTAAACTTGAAAGGTTGCCTTTATGCTTTATCTTATTTTCGTCAAGTGCTCATTAGAAATTATACGTGAATGTGTTCAAATCAGAATATACATCAACATATGATACTTCTGGACTTTCTCCACCGATCTAATTGATATGATCGTGTTATTATACTAATTAACATATACCACAAAATCACGATGTATATGTTAGATATTAATAAAAGTTTTACAAAAACACACAATGTTCGTCATATATCTTGTTTTAATAATTTTTAGTTAATATGTGGAAAAATAATTGATACAGTATATAATTGAAAATCTAATGCAATACCATAAACACATAAATTAGAATAAACATGTCCTTTTTTGCATTGATAAGAAAACGCGTTAATGATTATAATTATTTTTCTTCGTCAAAATCAATCATTGGTTGTTCCAATCTGTACGCCTTGGTCAATATCTGAAAAGACATTTTAATTAACTTTAATTTTGATTTTCAATATTTTTTTTCCTAGAATTTAATGTGCCCAATTTAATCTGATAAATTTGTTACAGGACACAAAATAGTTTTTATATATGTAAAACTGAAAAAAGTAGCAACAAATTTTATCCGTTAAAATTGAAATCCGTTAAATAGTGGATCTTTTAAGGATTTTAACTTACTCTCCATTGTTCCATGTTTAATGATGTGACTTTCTGAATGCCCATTTTATCGCCAGATCGTTTTTGTTGTGAATTTATTTCCTTGTGACATGGTTCCACAACGAGACTTCTATGATCTGAGATGAAAAATTTATTATCAAATTTTGATAATAAGAATAAATGATAGAATTACTTGTGCTTGAAAAGATAAAAACATACCTTTTTTCAATTTTATTACTCCATCTTTTACAAGGAACGATATGTATAACATGTTTCTGATAGTCCTTCCGAAATCGTGGGGATGCAAAATGAGTTGAAAGAAATCGAGTGGTTTTCCTGCTTCTTTACAGTAACATGTGATTAACTTTTTAATCTTTCTCACAGTACGTTCCACACTGTCTTCATCCTTTATGTTTGCATGCGGCACCAGTTTATCAGGTACTGTCAGTGCAGCTTGCGATGTTACTCTCTGTTCAGGTTTCTTCCTAACTATTGTCTTCTTCTCTAAAGGATCCAATGTACCTGAAATAAAAATTTCCGGAAATATGACTAGATTTTTGAACATGAGTACAAGATTAAAATTACTTGCTAGTATGCCTAAAAAAATATTCAGAAAAAAATATATATACATATCTACAAAAATAATATTTGTAGTATAAATGTAATTATTTTTTTGTTTCTAATGCCAATAATTGTAAACAGACCTAATAATGTGCTGCTATTAGCAATCCTTTTGAACAATTTTGTTACCCGTCTTTCTAAAAGTGACCAATTCGGAGACTTTGTTTTTCCTGATGTCTCTTGCAAATGTTTTACCTAAGACATAGATATTGCAAAAATAACTATATGATAATAATAATGAAACAAAAATAATAAATAAAGTTCAGAAATAGCAACATATGCGATATAATTTTGTTAAGAAATTTTAACATAGACAGTGTATACTGCTGTCAAAAGTTTGAGATCACATATTAAATTTAAAAATATTACAGTAAAGCATGATTTAAAAATCCGATTTGTCTTACTCAATATCTTTTCTTTTTAATTTGAAAGTAAATAAGCATTATATTTAGCACAGTTGTGGTTAATATAGCATTAATTTCAAGGAAATGGGCTATAGTCATAAAGACTTTTTTTCAAGACTGAGCTGTGGAACTATTTTAGAAAATGGGTGGGTCTTCCGTCAGAAAAAAATCAATAAACTTGTAGCTATAGAGTACCTAGATTACTAAAAAAGTGATTAGGGTCGTTACTTTAACGAAAAAAGTGTCTAATATTCTTTAGTGTCTAATACTTTTTTCATCTTGTAAAAAATGTTTTTTATAGAACCTTCAAACGTTTAATATTATTTTTCATTTCATAAAGCGATGAATAACATAATAAAAATGTCAAAATATAATGCATATAAATTTGATTTCATTTTATATAGACATTTTCAATTAATGGTCTCAAATTTTTTGCCAGTAGTGTAGATAGATAAGTATAGATAGAATAATTATATCTTCAGCAAATTTACCAATTTTTGTGAAAAGTCGATATGATCATAGTCACGCATTCTCTTCGTCAGTGAAATAGTACAAGTTTTTAGAACTTTGGAAGACGACGTCATCATTTGTGAATCGATAAGCACCTCTTGCTGATTAGAGACTAAAAATGTAAATAAAATTAGGATTAATATAATAAAGTAATATATATGCTCAAAGTTTTCTCATTTTTATAGAATGCAATATTATTGCTCCAATGCATGATTTAACGCATTAATATGTCTTACGTTATGTATAAAATTTATATATACATGTCTAATTTGTATGTAATATATAGGTACAGTTGTATATAGTTTCTCGTACATATATAACTTTGCATGATTCTTAAATATTATACAATAATAATATCGCATATGTAAAAACGTAATTTTACAGTTTTTTTATACCTTTTTCTTGTATACTTGTTTCATAAGTAACATGGTCAACTTCGTTTATGGCTTCATCCAGCTTATTTATCGTGGAATCATTGATCACTTCCTCTGTAAATTATTCATTAATTGGTCGTATGTTTAGGTACAGAGCAAAAAGAAGATAAAAAAATTTATTTACGTAAAACCAATGTTTGCTGCAAGGCACGCTTCAGGCAATTTTTACGTTCCCTGGGAGATCTAGCGTTGGAGGAATTTGGAGAACCCATTGAATTACTGCTGTTTGACATTTTTTTTGATAAGATGTCTGAGGTTCCCGTAACAACAACTTCTTAAGGGATAAAGCACCTTGTTCTGTAAGCAAAGATGAGAGATGATAGTATACTTTGAATGATTAGCGATTGTATAAGCAGAAAGATTAATATATCTTTCTTAGCATTAACATTTTTAATAATAAGAGAATTAAGTTTTACATTATTTTTTAAATTATGTGTCAGTGTACACACACACACACACACACACACACACACACACACACACACACACACACACACACACACACACACATACAGACACACACACACAAACACACACACACACACACACACACACACACACACACACACACACACACACACACACACACACACACACATATGGTCATACATAGGCTGTATTCAAAAATTCAATGCTAGTTCTGGAAATCTATTTTATATAATACATACAACACAAACACGTAACATATACTACTTATAGTAACTATAGATTTTCAGCGCTAACAATTGAATTTTGGGACACAGCCATACAACGCAACACACATTAAAAAAAACAGGAGTTATCGTATAAGCTTATATAAATTTAGAAGTGTATATAAAATGTACAAAATAAGTATATGAATGATATTTATATTTATACTTAATGATATTTATATTTATATTTAAGAATCTTGTAGAGAGAAACCTGATAGTGGCCACGCCGCCCACGCCGACGTTTCGCTTGATAGTTGAATGCAGTTGAATGTTGAATTCTTCTTCTTCTTTCGGTTATGATGGCTCCTGGTCCCTCCTGGTCCCATGCAGCCAGTATAATACTCAAAAATATTGAATGTTGAATAGTTGATACTTGATACCATAGACATAGACCTAGGAAGAGATAGAGAGACGGAGCGTAAAGCCCATGGTGGAAGAAGGGACCGCCGTAGAGTTCATGGTATAAAGAAAAGAGGTATGCTCTTGCGCATCATTCTATCAGCCAATCAGCAATCTGGAACAGGTAGCCTTCATATTGCTTTCTCAGCCAATGAGAATAGACCGCGTTTTTAAAAGATCGGTAAATTTCAAAACAAGTTTGAGATTGTGGCTGTGTTCCAAAATTGACTGCCAGTGCTAAAAATTTATAGTGCACGTAACGTAAATTATAGATTTTCAGCGCTGGCAATAATTTTGGAGCACAGTTTTATGCTTAACAATTTTCTATGCATAAACAAGCATAAAATATTAAACTACAATAAAATTGAAAACTATATTTCTAATTGAAAATATTAATAAAAAAATGAAACAATGATAGTAAGCAAATAAATTATTAAAAATTATATACATAGTATTAAAATATAAAAATATTATAATTTAAATAAAGAATATGTATTTTTGAATTTTTTAAAACGAAACAAAAAATAAATTATGTAGTAAGAATATATTAAAATTCTTTTTGTAATAGTACAGATAGGTAAATAAAAAGACGGTATAATAATCTCAAATATGTAAATAATTTATTTTTAAAAACTATTTAAAAAATTTTGTAATTTTTTTGGTTCAATGCTTATTAGTAACGTCAAATTTTAGTTTTTTATTTATCTCTCTTAATCTAATATAAGTCCTTGTTCTAACAAGACATTTTATAACTTCTTTGGGAATATGAAACTTGTTTTTAATTTTTTCTTGAACAAGTTTTGTGACGCTCTTAAAAATCCAGTCTTCTTTTGACAAGAAAGATCCATGAAATTCTTGAAAGATTTTGTTCATCTTATTTGCGGTATATGTATGGAGCATACTCGAGCTGTAATAATTGAAATGTTTACATAGGTAATAAATTATTTTAATATTTTTCACATCTTAGTTAAAAAGTACTTACCACTTTTGAGGTTAACACTTTTACCACATGCTTTTACCCACTTTGCTGCAGTGTCTGCGTCTTTCGGAAAAGAAAAGAAACTTATTTTCTTTTCTTTTACATTTTTGTATCTATTTTTGCACCCCTTAATACTGCATACAGGCATATTTATATCTTTTGTAATATGGTCTGTAGTTATGATCGTTACGATTCCGTTCTGTTTATGGACTGTCAAAATCCAATATGTCGGCGACTTGTTCCGCCGCCATGTCTGCGCAGAACAGATCGAATTTTGGTCTGCCTAAAGAGCATACCTCTTTTCTTTATACCATGGTTCGCATCCTCAGAAAATTAAACTTTTTCATACATGATCAACTAACATTTTTCTGAAAAAGTTTCATGATCGACCCCCAGGAGCCATTAGGGCACTGCATTATATATGTTCTGTGGGGCACTGTAGGGCCGGTATTCAAGTCAGGATCTTATGTTTATGCGGGATCTACAATGCAAGTCGTAAGTCGTGAGTCGTAAGAAATTGACCAATCACAGGCCGGTATTCCCAGGCTGTGTTGCGTTCCGATCACTGCGGACTGCCAATGAGGTGAACAGGCAGAAGTGATGCCGAGTGTATGCTTAAAAATTATATAATGTAAAAATACAGTGTTTTCTGATAGATGAATCTTTTTTTATGCTTGCGAAATAAGTTAGAAGTTTATTGCACATGTATGTTATTTCTTTATTTCCCTTTTTAAGTATATAAGCTAACAAGTATCATGGAATGTACTTAACCTAACTTAATAGCGTTCAACTTAACCTCATCTCAGTTTATCCTCACCTAACTTTGAAACGATTTTGACAATACTACTTGACTCATCATATTGTGTCTACAAAGATCAAGAAGAAGGAATGGAATCTACGTCTAGCAAAGTGGAGTATTATTATGATTTATTGATTCTTTTTTTTAACTCTCATACAATATTTAATCTAATAATGTTGAGCATTTATTATTATACTTTTTATTATTTGTATTTTTATATTTTAGCATTATATGATATTCTTTCCCCTAAAATTACTTGAAATGGTGAATTTCTTCTGCAAATTATTTTTTACTTTTTAACAATTCGTAGAATTTATGTGAGCTAAAGTTGTTACTTATTTATCCTGTAAATAATGGGTGGTGGTAAATAAAGCACATATGTGGAATGATTGATAGTTTGAAACAGAATATATGATTGTAGGATGAACAGAATAATCAGGAAGATTCGGATTCTTCAGAAATGGATGAGATAGAACCCAGATTAAAGTATGTGAGAATACGTAACGATCTAGAACATATCCTGCAAAATGATGCAGCTAGCTGCATTGCTGTACATCCAAAGGTGAGAATTATCTACGAATAATAGTGGAATTTTTATCTTAAAGTCAATTAAGTTGCTTTGACTTTACGGATATTAATAAAAATAAGACTGTAAAATAATTTCTCTTTATTAATTTCACCTTTTTTTTCCTCTCCAGTTTCTTTGTTTGGGATCACATTGGGGAATGATCCATCTTCTAGACCACCAGGGAAACAACATAAAGTCTAAAACGTTACAGGCACATACAGTGGCAGTTAATCAGATATCCATAGACTACAATGGAGACTTTATTGCCTCTTGCAGTGATGATGGAAAAGTTTTCATTTATGGACTGTATAGTACAGAAAACAATCACAATATGAGTATGGGCAGGCTAGTCAAGAGTATAGCGATTGATCCGAATTATAAGAGTGGTAGTGGCAGAAGATTTATTACAGGTTTAATACATATCTTAAATTTTAAAATCCATATGATCTTTTAGTAGAACTTACAACAGAATTAATTTTTAAAGTTTAATTTTAGCTTTTAATTAATATATGTTTGTAATATATCCGTAGGTGATGACAAGCTAGTACTTTACGAAAAGACTTTTCTGGCCAGGATGAAGCCAACAATGCTGTGTGAAGCAGAGGGTGGAGTCAGATCCGTCGCGTGGTCTGGTCGCTTTGTTGCATGGGCATCTGACACTGGCGTGAGAGTCTATGATCTCGATGCTAGGTGTTCACTAGGACTCATCAAGTGGTCCCGTACTGCAGAGTAAGCACTGACAAAAAGTTGCATATACAACATTACGTACATGTTGCAAGATCAAATCAAGTTTTGATGTTAAGAGAACTCTGAACGGAACGGAATTTTGTGGAAACTACTTATATTCCGGGAGCCAGTGAACATTTTTGTCACTTATTTTTGTAGTTACCGAATCTAGATAGGATTGTTCCATTAGTGATGCTAGTAACAAATCGCAAGTTTGGCTACGATTTTCCGTTGCATCAAGCCAGGGAAAGCCTTGGAAAATACAAAAAAAATTGCACTTATTTTTGCAGTCATGAAACTTCTTGTACTACTTAACATTATCATAAAACTTACTAAAAAAGCAGTCTGGCTAATTTGCAGGTATGGCAAGTAAGTCTGGAACGTAAATAATTGAAAAAATAGAACAAAAATTATGCACTTACTTTTGCAGTGCTGAAAATTTGTTAGATAATAATTTGCATTATAAAAATAACAAAGAAAAGAGTCTGGCTATAATACGGGACCACCAAAGCCTCGCCAGACTGATCGAAAGACGCAATATAAGCGATTGGAATGTTTTTCGTTCGCACTCGTGCAGGAGCGGCAGTTTTATTTTTGCAGTGCTGAAAATTTATCAGATGATAGTCTATACTATAAATAAATGAAAGAAAGCAGCCTGACTGCTATACAGAATCACTAGAGCCTCGCCTAACGCAGTAACTGGCCAGCGCTCAATTCTGTATTTTCGATTATACACAGACAACTTGTATTCTACTTTCTTATATCTGTTCTTTTATACTATTGAACATTAACAAAATATGCAGGTGCATATTTTGGAAACTGCAGAACGTTATCTAATTTGTCATAAATAATTTTATTAATTAACTAATTAATTTTTATGAAAGTAATAAATAGAACATAAGTATGCATATTCCAGTGCTGTAATGTAATAGCCAAAAATTTTTAGATGTACACGAGTAGGTGCCGAAACGCTCAAGGTCTCTTTTATTAAATTGTAAGAATACGTGTTACAAGCAACAGAGCATTAGTAACTTAATATTGTATAGTTAATAATAAAGTATTCATATAATAAAATTACAACTTTATCTTCAAAAATAACTAATTATAAAGATAATAAAACAACATTGTAAAAATGTAAAACTTTACACTTACATTAAATCTCCGACTAAAAAAAATTTTATTACTTTCATAAAAAATAATTAATCAATTAATAAAATCGTTTATGACAAATTAGATAACATTCTGCAGTTTTGAAAATATGCACTTGCATATTTTGTTAATGTTTAAATGTAAAAAAAACAGATATGAGAAAGTAGAATGCAAGTCGTCTGTGTATAATCAAAAATACAGAATTGAGCGCTGGCCAGTTACTGCGTTAGGCGAGTCTGGCGAGGCTCTGGTGATTCTGTATAGCAGTCAGGCTGCTTTCTTTCATTTATTTATAGTATAGACTATCATCTGATAAATTTTCAGCACTGCAAAAATAAAACTGCCGCTCCTGCACGAGTGCAAACAAAAAATATTCCAATCGCTTATATTGCGTCTTTTGATCAGTCTGGCGAGGCTTTGGTGGTCCCGTATTATAGCCACTCTTTTCTTTGCTATTTTTATAATGCAAATTATTATCTAGCAAATTTTCAGCACTGCAAAAGTAAGTGCAATAATTTTCTATTTTTCTAAATTTTGAGGTGCCGCCAGATTCACTTGACAACCCCGCAGATCAGCCAGACTGATTTTTAACTATATTTCATGATAATATTAGTTAGTATAATAAGTTTCGTTAATGCAAAAATAAGTGCAACGTATTCCAGAAATTGACCTGATTTTCCGATCGACGGATTTATCGAAAAATCATAGCCAGACTCACTTTCCATACCTCGAGATCAGCCAGACTGCCTTTTTAGTAAGTTTTATGATAATGTTAAGTAATACAAGAAGTTTCATGACTGCAAAAATAAGTGCAATTTTTTTGTATTTTTCACCCATCGAACGCAACGGAAAATCGTAGCCAGACTTGCGATTTGTTAATTAGCATCACTAATGGAACAATCCTATCTAGATTCGGTGACTACAAAAATAAGTGACAAAAATGTTCACTGGCTCCCAGACTATTATCATTCGCCTATCTTGCATGAATTGTCATAAGTTATCTAAACTTAAACCTAATTCACTCAGAACTGAAATTTTTCTATCATATTTCATATATTTCATGTGGCTTTTATGCATAATTTTATACAGGGCATCACCAGAACACTACCGATGCAATTTGCAGTGGTCGGATGACAAGACGCTATTAATTGGATGGGTGGACATCGTGCGTATCTGCCATATTAGGAAACGTACCATGCAAGAAATGGTCAATCGAGATTTGCCCGAATTTGTAGTAGATCCAGGTAATCAATAAAATATATACTTTTTCTTTTCGAATATATTCCAATGTGGAGAGATTTTAGGATGTATTTAAACTAATTGTAAGTTGATAAGGGCAAACCGTTACGAATAAAACACTTACGGATGAATATGAATATATTGTGAGTGCTTTTCCTTTGATTGAAAATAAATAAAACATATTTATCAACATAAATTTTAACTAGTTTGCATTTACGGTGTCATCCACGTTTATTGAAGCAAACTTGTTTATTCATGTTCAGGTTTTTTAGTAAATCTGAATTCATGTTTAGAGCTAATTCGTATGACTCAATTTAGATTATAACAGTAGGTATTCTAAATGTAAGAATCATTAAAGCAATTGCATTTTACTTTTCAGTGTCAACATTCCAAGTAGATTTTTATATATCCGGTATAGCACCATTGAAGAATCAGTTGGTATTATTGGGATGCCTAAAGGAGCCGGATGAAGATGGAAAGAATCAACGTCCAACTTTACATGTAGTTGAACCAAAATATCAGGATTTTTCAGTAATATGTGCAAACTCACTTACCTTACGCGGTTATAAGGAATACAGCTGCAATGATTACCATTTGGATTGTTTAAAGGAGGAAAACAGGTAGACAATAAAATCAATATCATAAAATTGATGTATTAAAATCAATTTTGGATGATGTGTAATTTCATGTTAAAATGGTTGATAGGTTCTGGATTCGATTTCCGATTCTTATATCATGTATCTTTCGCTTTTATAAGAAAGCTTTTATATTGATAGAAAAATTAAAAATTATGAGCGAGAGAGTATGAGGTGACAATGATAATCTGCTTTAAGAACATATTTCAATAAGATTATTAAAATCAATTTAAACATGTGCCATAATCAAATTGGATTTACTTTCAATCACGGTTTCTTGGCCAAATTTATTTTGTACATGATGAAAGAAAGGTTTAAGACAATTTCTAAGTATTTTAACAAATAATTATTTTTCTATGAAATATTAATATGTAACAAATTACAAATAAATTTGTCTGATGTTTAGGATATGAAACAAGAATAGAATAGCTTTAAATTTAAATATACTTTAACTTCTATTTTTAGAACTTTTGGAATATATTTTTTTAGTTTAATTTATATTTTTCAAAAAGTTTCTAAGATCTTGATACTGTCTGTTCCTCATGGAAGAAAATTATTTACAGATTTTTCATTGTAAGTCCGAAGGATATTGTGGTGGCCAGTTTGTATGATACGGATGACAGAATCGAATGGCTATTAAGCCATGGAAAGTTCGAGCAAGCTTTGGAAGCTGTAACTACAAACAACGGCAAAGATTGCAAGAGGCACACCGTATTAGATGTGGGGCGTATTTATTTAGATCACTTATTAGCATGTGAAAAATATGATGAAGCTGGAAAGCTTTGCCTCAAAGTTTTAGGACGAGATAAGAAATTATGGGAGGAAGAGGTGAGAGAGACATCATTATTGTTGTAAAATGATTAGAGCATTCGTTTTTAATATCCATTTTGCAAATAATATTATTATTTGTAATTACATTTAAGCTTGTGTTCGTAAAATTTTTCCGCTTTGGTGTGAATATAAGCCGTTTCTTCTTTCCAACACAGGTTTACAAATTTGCCAGAGTGCATCAACTGCGTTCAATCTCGTCCTACTTGCCTCGGGGTGACATTATTCTCGATCCACTAATCTATGAAATGGTGCTGTATGAATATCTAAAAATGGATCCCGACGGTTTCCTACAACTGGTCAAGGAATGGTCTCCGAATTTGTACACAGTGGCGGCGGTAGTTAACGGCGTGTTGGAACATTTGCTGGTTCACAATCAACGACAGAACGTATTATTAGAAGCATTAGCCATTTTATACATCCACGATGGCAAATACGATAAAGCGCTCGCTATGTACTTGAAGCTGCGGCACAAGGACGTCTTCCAATTGATCCAAAAGTACCAGTTATATAATTCCGTATATGATATGATCGAAGGTCTGATGGATCTAGACACAGAACGTGCTATACAATTTTTTCTGGAGAAGGACAGAGTGCCGTCTGACGTGGTTGTGCAAAAGTTGCAACATAATCATCGTTATTTATATTTGGTAATAAATAGATATAATATAAATATAGTATAACGTTTACATTTTTATGTGAGAAATATGCGTATATTTACAAGAAGCATTTGACATATTGTAATTCAATCGCATGCAACATTCGTATTTTCTTTAATTATTTTGTTTTTTTTAAATATTATAAATATGAGTTTTTAATTTTAAATAAGGATTTAATTGTGTAATTTTGTTCCTTTTTTTAGTATCTAGACGCACTAGATAAAAGAGACACAAAGGATTCGAAGGGCAAGTACCATGGCCTTCTGGTACGACTGTATGCCGATTATTCGAGAGACAAGTTACTACCACTTTTACGTCGCTCTGATAATTATCCGATACAACAGGCTCTGGATATTTGTAGTCAGCGTCGATTTTATCCAGAAATGGTGTATCTGCTAGGCAGAATCGGAAACACTTCGGAAGCCTTAGCGCTCATGACAAGAGAGCTCAATGACATGGAAAGTGCAATAGCATTCTGTCAGGAACACGACGATGAAGAGTTGTGGAATGATCTAGTTAATTACTCACTTGACAAACCTGGTATGAATCAAATCGTGTTTCTAAAAAGCGTTTAATGTTTGAACTTAAAAATTAATTCAAGTAAAGTTTAATTCAAGTAATAGTTTTTACACATTTCAGCGGCTATTACATTTCTCCTCCAAAAGATCGGCACCTATGTTGACCCCAGGCTTATGGTGCAAAGGATAGAACCCACTTTGGAAATCCCAGGCTTAAAGAAAGCATTGGTTAAAATGATGTGCGACTACAATCTACAGGTGTCTGTGCAGGAAGGTTGCAAGAAAATACTATCTAACGATTATTTCAATCTCCACGAGCGACTTGTTCGTTGTCACCAAAAGGGCATATTTGTCGACGGTGTGCAGCTTTATAAAATCATTGATTTTGAAAAACAATAATTATATATTTGTAAAAAATTATAGAACTGACTTAAATAAGAAAGTTTCAAAGAACTGTTTAAAAAATTGTGATTAAATGTATCTATTATATTAAACATTTTGATAAATTCCTTATATGTGACAAATGTAATGGATTAATAAGCTACTTTATGACAACGCAAAATTATCACTAGATTTTCTTTCCTTCGTAGATGATCAAATGTGTGGAGCTTGCCATAGGAAGATAATTGTAAGAGGTATTTACAAATAACTATAGTTTGAATTAGTCACAATTCTAATTGATTAATATGATTATAATTTGGATATTTAAATCTTTTTCTCCAGAGCCGCGGAACATGGTTGTATTTTATTGTAAGCATTGTTTTCACGAAGATTGTCTACCCAATTTTGATTTGGTTGTACGTATATTTCTTCCATGATAATTTATTTTATTTTATTATTGATGGATTGTTATAATGCTTTTCATTTTTTCAGGAAAATTGTGTGATATGCAATTCGCAGAAAGAGATGACGCCTGGCAGAAAATGATAAAGGTGAAATTGTACTTCATTATGCGACATGTGGAATATCGAAAGCTTTAAATGGACTATAGTATCCTGTATCATATTTCAACCAAGCATCTTGGTATAGCTAAGATTATGTTACACTAATGTATAAACAAATTTTTATATAATAAATAAGTTGAAATTACATAAAAAACAAATAGGTTTTAATTAGAATTAGATATGGTAAAGTGTACGTAATAACGCATAAAAATTTCAACTTATTTCGACATAATAATGCAAGAAAGAAACTCATATGATTTTTTGCTTTTGATGTCATAATTCAATACAGTTGTAAATAGAAAACAACGAAAAGGATTTCTGTGAACTAATTTAAAGTCCTCGTAATTTAATTGCTTGATGAAGACAAATGACATTGTATTTTATTTATAAATTATGCACATTTCTATTTCTTCATTTAACGGTTTAAACTAATATAAAGATCCATTTGTAAGAAAAGAAAGTAAAAGTTAATAAAAAAATATTTCCTATAGCTATTAACTTTTATAAACTATTTTGTGAGTATGTGAATATAACTAAGTTGGTATCTCTTTAGGAACTTTATTTATGTTATCCAAACAATAATTTATTAAGTTGTAAATTTTTCACTTTATACAGATCCCGCAAAAGCCATAGGGTCAGATTGATCTCTCGATAGATGCAGATTTATGTCAATATCAGATTGCTTTACCAATATATCGGCGGTATCCCAGACCTTCAATTCTCGGGCAAATGCTTTAAAGTGCTGTATCGTGAAGTCTATGACATCGACAGGCTTCACTGATGAGAAATTGACAGTAGAAAATTAAATACCATTTAGCAAAGTAGATCAAACGCAAAATTTATCCAGTGAGTTAATTGAATTACCAACAAGAAGAGTTTGAACATAATCCGCAATTAACTGCTTTATCTCAAAATGATCCGCTATATAATCCGTATACTGAGCTATATTACAAGACTGTTAAAAGAAGAACTTGCATAAAAATTTATTTGTAAAATTAGATTTATATACAGGGTGTCCCGGGTTTTACCCGACAAACGGCGGGAGCACGTTCTACAAGTAAAAATAAGAAAGAAATGTTATATGAGGTTTGGCTAAAAATGCTTTATTACAGTTATAAACAAATATTGAAGTGAAACATGAAATAGATAAAAATCGTCCTCTGACCTCCGAGATCGCCAGATTTAACGTCTCTTGATTTTTTGCTCATGGGGAACTTTTAAAAAATAAGGTTTACAGAGTAGGTACAGAAGTGACTTCACGTGAAGATTTAATGCAACGAATTAATAATTGAATTACTGATATGCAACAAAATTCTCAGAAAATTTTTATTATAAATTTTGTATTACATTGATATCAAGGTGGAATTGTCGTGCAAAGACGACATTTTAAAATGCGTTACTAATTGTAATCACTTATATTCTATACAATGGAAAATCCGTTGTTATCTATATTTCATTCTCCATTTCAATATTATATTTGTTGTTAATATGATCATTTCTGTACTGAATACCTTATTTTTTCATTTTATTTTTTTAAGTTCCCCATAAGTAAAAATCAAGAGGCGTTAAATCGATCTTGTAGGTCAGAGAGAGGACCATTTTTACTTATTTCATGTTCCAGTATTTCAATATTTGTTTATAAATTTGTAATAAAGCATTTTTAGCCAAATATCATATTAGTATTTTGTGTGGCAAGTGTGGAAAACAACGAATTATGTCGCGCGTGAAGTTGCCGCATGAGCCGAAGGCTTATGATGCATTTACACGAGTACGAGTGCGAATGCATCACAAGCTGAGGCGAATGCGGCAACCTCACGCGCGACGTAATTCATTGTCTTCCGCACATGCCACATACAATATATTTTGTAATACCTGTCGCGAAAGTTCGATTTGAGATTAAAAAATTAATTGAAATTAAATTCAAATAAGATGGTTTCGCACTTTTTGACAATTCATCAAAATATGCCATTAAGACATTTTCCGAAAATGAGGTTGCATTTTTAGATGCTCTCCATTCTATAAATTTTTCGTAAATATTCATATATTTATCTCTTGATTTCTTCGGTAGTAAATTCTCTGTGGTAGATGCAGCTGCTTCTACGAGTTCCACCGGCGTGGACGGTCTTGGACACTCGTTTTCTTTATCCATTTTATCCTTCTTGAATGATGACAGTTGTAACGAATTGACGTTTTGTCTCGCGTGAATTTCGTTACGTTCAAGTTTGTTATGTCAGTCGAAAATCGAAGAAGAAAAACTATCAATCGTGAAAAAAAGGAGGTTTTTTACCGCACTATAAGTGCGGTAAAGTAACTTTTCCCGCACTGGTGCGGTAAAGTAAGGCATATATTGAATCGTTGAGAAATAAGCCACTTTCCGCACGCTAAACAGCAATCAAAAACCGAACTTTCGCCACAGGCGTTGCAAAAAACATTTTTTTCTTATTTTTGCTTGTAGAATATGCTCTCGGAGTTTGTCAAGTAAAACTGGCCCGGGATACCCTGTATATGTATATACAGCGTGTTAGATCGACAAACTTTGAAGGGAAACAGAAGACTTAAAAAATATAAACATTTTTTGTTAATACTATTTTTCTCTCCGACGTTTAGTTTTAATAATACATGGTATATGAGATAGGAGTTTATGACTTAAACAATAAACAAGCATATAAGTAGAAAAATCAAATTGTATTTTAATCTTAAACAAAAAACGTAACAAGTACATAAAAGTGATTCCCTCTTTTTACAATAAATGGTTAAAAAATTCTTCCATTACCTTTAATACAAAGGTGACATTGTCGAAGCATTGGCTGCGTTCAGCCAGAGAGGAACCTCTCTGGTTCAGCAGAACACTTAAGCGCTTAGTGAGCCATTAGTGATTATTGGCTCTGATTGGTGAATCTGAAAGTATGCACCAATCAGGGGGTCGATCATGCATCTTTTCCCCTCAGGCGGAAACGCGAAAAGTGAAAAGTTTCATGTGACCATCTCTTTCTATTTGTGTTGAATAGAAAGAGATACCTAGCAGAGAAAAACCTGAAAGCGGCGACGCTGGCGTTTTGCTTGATACCGTTTTACTCGACTGCTTGATATACCACTCGCACCCATTTTCAATTTTGAAACTATATTAGACACCCATTTTTTGTTACTGTTGATAAAGTCTTCTCATTTGGTGCGTGTCCGTGCTACGTCTATAGTTTTCGTGCACTGCAAATCCAAGTGTGTTATTGTAGCTGAAGCTGATCTTACACATTTCTTGCCGTTTTAAATTATATCATTTAACACAATATTAAATGTGTTAACTTTTAATTTAATACGGTTAACCGTGTTAATTTAACACACAACCGTGTTAATTTAACACATAAAGAAACATGTAAAAAGAGCTTCAATCAAGTGTCATTTTTAGACGTTTATATCTACGTGTTAAAATAACACACTTACATTTGCAGTGTGTTAATTAAGAAACACTGCTACATCACATATATGCACACATATACAGTGTGTATATGTATACACGGTGGGCCATTTTAATGTCCCATCCCCAAAAACTTTTTTATTTTTTATTGTAGAAGAAAATGCTTCAGACAAGAGTTGTTTGGCTTGAAGGAGGACACATGATCCCGATGTGAGTCATGTGGTAGATGTCGTTTTCAAGAAATTTTAAAGGCGACTAATTTCTTAAATGAAACTTGATTTTTTCTTTGAGATAAAAGTTGTAGATCTCGTCGAGACGTTTCCAAAACGCTATAATAAAGCTCTCTTCCGTTAAGAATTTCCTGAGATATTTTAAATTTTGTCATGATATTTTTTATCTAAAATATGAAATATCTCGTAAAGAATTTACTTTTTGATGACTTTACCTTGATACTTTTATACGTAGAATAATGAAAGGATTCAAATAATAATATTAATTTTTACATTTACAATTTTAAAAAATTGAATGCGTCTACAAAATACAGTCAAATTTTTTAAATTAATTTTTTCTGTTTTTTTTTTACAATTGATTCCTTTCATTATTCTACGTATGAAAGTATTAAGGTAAAGTAATCGAAAAGTGAATACTTTACGAGATGTTTCATATTTTAGATTAAAAATATCATGACAAAATTTAAAATATCTCAGGAAATTCTTAACGGAAGAGAGCTTTATCAGTGTTTTGAAAACGTCTCGACGAGATCTACAACTTTTATCTCAAGGAAAAAATAAAGTTTTATTTAAGAAATTAGTCGCCTTCAAAATTTATTGAAAACGACATCTACCACATGACTCACATCGGAATCATGTGTCCCCCTTGAAGCCAAACAACTTTTGTCTGAAGCATTTTCTTCTACAATAAAAAATGAAAAAGTTTTTGGGGGTGGGACATTAAAATGGTCCACCCGGTATACATACAGGGTGTCCAATTTTAAACAGTCAAACCGAATATCTCGAAAACTGAGCCCGATAGGCAAAAATGTTTCAGACAAAAGTTGCATGGTTTGAAGGGGGCCACTTGATGAAAATATGGACTTAACTCTGAGTGGCCTTTTCAAGGCCAAGTCAGTATAATCGATGTTTTCTTAATTGGAACCCCCCATATTGCAGTATGTACATCGTTTGAAAGGGCATAAAATAAGAAAATTTTTGGCGCAAACCAGAGGTTGATACGTTGATCCGTTCGGGAGTTATTTATGTTAGAGTTAAAAATTGGCTTTTTCCAACTTTGACCCTAAGCTAGACGAAAGATCAAAAGAAGGTTCTTCAATTCAATGGCTTTACTTATAGATGATTTTCCGCGCGTTAGAACTGTACCCTTCCGTACTGGAGGGGGGAGGAGGGGTCTATTTTTTCAAATGTAAATCCCCTACAAAATAATACCAATTGATAGGGCTGGAAAAGACGAATCTAACCTATATTTTTATATGCTTATCATGAAAATCACGGCCGCTGTGAATTTTTGAAAATAGCCTGCGAAGGGTATCGCTTATAAAAAATTCACAGGACAATTGTCTTGTTTTACTTACATTGATAGAATTGATGCTCCAGAGCTGGATTTTGCAATTTGGCTCTTAAAAAAATTTATAATAAATACAACACGAATTCGGAGGTAACTATACACCTGAACCGCGGCAAACTGTTTTGCGAATTTTTTATTTTGACAATTTTTTCAAAAAATCGCTTCCCGTAGCTCCTTGAAGGCGATGCTGCTGATCACGAATATCGCATCAGTTAAAGTGCAATTTTCGTAAAACGTAATTTACGAATCGTAATTTATGGCTTTTTGTGTAGTACAGGAGGCAGTGAACATTTTTGACACTTATTTTTGTAGTCAGTGAACATCGATAGGATTGTTCCATTAGTGATGCTAATTAACGAATCGCCAGTCAGGCTATGATTTTCCGCTGGGTTCGATGGGTGGAAAATACAAATAAGTTGCACTTATTTTTGCATTAATGAAACTTATTATACTAACTAATATTATCATGAAATATAGTTAAAAATAAGTCTGGCTGATCTGCGGGGTTGGCAAGTGAATCTGGCGGCATCTCAAAATTTGAAAAAATAATGCACTTACTTTTGCAGTGCTGAAAATTTGTTTGATGATAATTTGCATTATAAAAATAGCAAAACAAACAGTCTGGTTATAATACGGGACCACCAAAGCCTAGCCAGACTGATCGAAAGACGCAAAACCTGCAAATTCATAAGCGATCGGAATATTTTTCGTTCGCACTCGTGCAGGAGCGGCAGTTTTATTTTTGAAGTGCTGAAAATTTATTAGATGATAGTTTATACTATAAATAAATGAAAAAAAGCAGTCTGGATGCTATTCAGAATCACCAGAGCCTCGCCAAACTCGCCTAACGCATTAACTGGCTAGCGCTCAATTCTGTATTTTCGATTATACACAGACGACTTGCATTCTACTTTGTCATATCTGTTTTTTAATACTTTTAAACATTAAGAAAATATGCAAGTGCATATTTTGTAAACTGCAGAATGTTATCTAATTTGCCATAAACAATTTTATTAATTAACTAATTAGTTTTTATGAAGGTAATAAAAAGTTTTTTATTCGAAAAATTAATATAAGTAAAGTTTTAAATTTTTACAATGGTTGTTTAATTATCTTTATAATTAGTTTTTTTTGAAGATAAAGTTGTAATTTTATTATAATATAAATGCTTTATTATTAACTACAATATTAAGTTGCTAATGTTCTGTTGCTTGTATAAAGTGTATTCTTACAATTTAATTTTAAATAAAAAAGAATATTTATTTCTACAGTCTGTGTATAATCGAAAATACAGAATTGAGCGCTGGCCAAACATTCGTAAATGCGTCAAATGTAAATGCGTCAAATATTTGTAAATTATTATTAATTAAATTATTATTAATTATTATATTATATTAATTATTATATTATTATTCATTAATTAATTAATTAAAAAAATAATTCACAAATGTTTGATGCATTTATATTTGACGAATGTTTGGCGAGTGAATGCATCGTCTGGAGCCGGCTTTAGGCGAGTCTGGCGAGGCTCTGGTGATTCTGAATAGCATCCAGACTGCTTTTTTTCATTTATTTATAGTACAGACTATCATCTGATAAATTTTCAGCACTGCGAAAATAAAACTGCCGCTCCTGCACGAGTGCGAACAAAAAATATTCCGATCGCTTGAATTTGCAGGTTTTGCGTCTTTCGATCAGTCTGGCGAGGCTTTGGTGGACCTGTATTATAGCTAGACTCTTTTCTTTGCTATTTTTATAATGCAAATTATTATCTAACAAATTTTCAGCACTGCAAAAGTAAGTGCATTAATTTTTGTTCCATTTTTTTCAATTATTTACGTGCCAGACTTATTTGCCATACCTGCAGATCAGCCAGACTGCTTTTTTACTGACTTTTAGTATAACACTCATTAGTAGGAAAAAATTCATTAGTGCAAAAAAAAGTGCAACGCATTTGTATTTTCTCGGTATTTTCCAAGGCTTTCTTTGGCTTGATCCAGCGGAAAATCGTAGCCAGACTGGCGATTTGTTAATTAGCATCACTAATGGAACAATCCTATCAATATTCACTGACTACAAAAATAAGTGTCAAAAATGTTCACTGCCTCCCGTACTATGAGGTCTTCTGTCGCCCTTAAAAGGGGTCAGGGGCGCGCATACGGCATACAGTTATATTCAACACCAACAGAAAGAGATAGTTACATGAAACTTTTCACTTTTCACGTTTCCGCTCTAGAGGAAAAGTTATGTGTTCGATTCCCGGCCCCTGAGCCAATAATTACTAATCGCTTAGGTACTAATAAAAGCGCTTTGTTCTGCTGAACGCAGCTATTGTTTGTCTCACACGCTCGCGAATTAAGACAGCAAAGACGTTTTAATTGAATCTGATCTGTCGCAGCAGTCAGTCTATTCTACCCATGTGTGTTGTACAGCTCCATAATGACATGATATAATGCACCTTGTAGGCCTTTGCACAATCAAAAATATAAAGAACAAGGAACACATATTAGCGATTAAGAAAATCAATTACATATGTTAATGAATTTTATGTATTAATGGGGCTGCGCACAATAAAGGGAATAGGGAACAGAGAACAGGGAATATAGGGAACAGTTCAATTAACATATAAAATTCATTAATATTATGTAATTCATTTTTCTTATAATCGCTAATATCTGTTCCTTATTTCTTAATATTTTTGATTATGCGGGGGGCTTTAGAATACGGGCCTATGATCGTTTTTTCCTTAGCATGTGGTACACTTTCGGCCTTATTTCCAATGAATTTTAACTGTTCTTGATCAAAAGAGATATAGGAATTATGAAAGTTTTTTGAAAATGTCACAAGATAGCATAATCAGATCAATTTTGACAAAAATTAAGTGGACATTGATTGTTTTTTCCCTGTACTTTTTATTTATATTAGTTATTATTAATAAAGTAAAAGCCCAGACGGCACCGTGTTCAAAATCAAGACATGAGATGTCTTTTAGACATATCATGTCGTAAGACGTCTAAGATGTCTTGAAGATGTCTTTAAGACGTCTTATGTCCCGATTTTGGACATGCGTGCTGTTTGGGAGTTATTATTTACAAAGTTAATTAAGAAATCATATAAAGATTACTTTCATATCCAGATACTTAGAAAGCATTTCGATATCTTGCATCCACCATTTTCTTAATGGAATGTGCGCGTTCACACTTTTGATTCCATCGTCCTGCATCATCAGATTTTTATGTACGAACATGTAAGGTGTATCCAACCAATCGTACACGAGTACTCGTCCTCGTGATGTTAGATAAATTTTGACATGTTGTATAAGCCTATCCTCTTTGTAAATTTTGCGTTTAATGGTATAAACTTCCTGATGACTACCATGTAGCTTTAGATTTTGTAATGCAATACAGATCTGTATAATATTATGCGTAATATTATTTATTGTCAAATTATTTATTGTTTTAATTAATGGTTTTACACCTTTTTTCTATTTAAGTTTACATAATAAATTTTTGATTTATCAGATTTATCATTTAGATTTATCCTTTTCTCCAGATTTGTTAATTAATCTGGAGCCAATTCTTTAACAAAATATCAAAAGGTTCATGTTTCTCAAGTTACAAAAATTAAAGTACTTATAAAAAACTTAACTATAATTATAATCTTTAATTTTATGTTTCTATATAAAGATTTACTTATACAATCAATTTTCAGAGTTTTACATATCCAAAAACAAAATATTCAATTATCTTTCTTTCGAAAAGTTAAAATTATGGAACTTTTTTAAGCTTTTTTTTTCATGAAGCATACTTTTTTGGGAATTATAACATTTGGATAATTTCTAAAAAATGTATATTTTCTTTATTAACATCATAGCTATACTTATTAACAAAGAAAATAATACTTTATTGCTAAATAAAATGTATTTTTAATTTAATAATTTTGTTTAAAAGCGCTAATGGTTTTTACAGAAAATTTGTTGAGCAGAGGAAGCATGACTTTGTACATACGATGTATACAAAATATGTTAAGGGGATCCTGAACCGAAGGCCGAACTCCGACGATGTCGCTGTTTTACCGACAAACTCTATATCTGTCCTTGTAATAAACAAGGATAGCACCTATATTTCACGCATACATACGCACGACACACATCCGACACACGTACTCATCCTATGCTTTTATTAGACTTGCAATCTTGATTTCAAGGGTTCAATAATGTTGTGTCGTGTTTTGTGATCCAGGGAAACTTGTTTTCACGTTCGTACAAACGGTATATCTTTTATATGAAGCACATCTTGTGATGAATTGACAGGTCGTCTGCCAACTGGAGACGCCATATTGAGGTAAATGTAGATAAGGAAATCTGTAGTTTCGTAACTTTTTCTCGTTTTCCATATAAAATGAGATTTTCCCTGAATCATTGATGTATGTACTGCAATCCTGGAGAAGCATTTTCAATTCTGTCAATTTAATACGACGCTGCATGAGTAGAGATTTTTGTCGGTAAAACAGACAGGTGCAGGATCCCCTTAACTCTTGCTCGTACATGTTATTATATCCTGTATTTTATAACGTTTCTTCGATAATTAATTTTTTCTACGTGTTTTAAAAGAAAGTAAAGGTATTTAATAATTATTAATAAATTTATTTATGCTTACAGTGAAAATTGTACGTATAATAATAAAAATTGTTTTAAAACGAAAAAATTAAATAAATTAACAATCGGAAAGAAAAGAGCAGTTTTAGATCTGTTGGATAAGGGCGTCAGTCAAAGAAAAATAGCTGAACAATTTAAAATCGCGAAATTCACGGTCGAAAACATAAAAAATATGAACAATAATTATGTTAAGGTATATGTAATTAAACTATTGTAAAATTGTATATAAATAAACTTTGGTTCTGCAATATGATTTTTATGTGCATTCCTCTATAAGTTGCTGGCCACCTGTCCAAGTTGGCCGTTTTTCAGTCTCACCACCAGTGGCCAACATAGACAGGTTTCACTGATGTACTTAAGAAAAAGACATCACCCCATGACGTCAAAATACGGTACATTTCATGACGTCAAGAATTTGTGACATTAGACCGTCATTTTTACGTCAACTCGTGACATCAAGAGTAGTCAGTGAATAACCAATTTGAAACGTCAATAAGTAATTAAAAATACGACCGTATATGATAACAATTAATTAAGAATCGAGGGGACGCATCACATAATCAATTTAAGGGGATCCTGCACCCGTGATTTACCGACATTTTCGTATTTCTAATCTTTCGTCGCATTAACTTGACAGACTGGAAAATGCTTCTCCACGATTTCATTACGTATATCAATGATCCCCGGAAACTCTGATTTTATATGAAAAACCATAAATAGTTATTTCCTAATAATAATTACAGATTTCCTTACCAAACTTTTATCTTAGTATGGCGTCTCAAGTCGTAAACGAGCTGTCAACAGTGTCAACTCATCATAACATGTACTTCATATAACAGATGCACAGTTTGTACGAACACAAAAATAAGTTTCCGGAGGTTGTAGTACACGAAAGAACACGTAGAATCCTTCAAATCGAGGTTAGAAGTCTAATATAAAAGTACAGTATGAAGTACGATTCGTGCGTATGTGTGCGTGCAATATAGGTGCTACCCTTGTCTATATCATTGTCTGAACAAGGACAGATATAGATCGGTAACATAGAAAATGATAGAAAATGGTAATTTTGTCAGTAAAACATTCGGCTGCAGGATCCCCTTAAGGATCCTGCTGGCTCGATTGCCAAGTCCGCGTTGACAGTACACAAAGCGTCACACCTGGCAAAATTGTAAACTAAAAGGCGTGAAAAATGACATTAAAAAGCTAAATTATTCTTGTGATGTACAACGTTATTTTTCGTTTTAGTGCAGTGTTTTTATAGGTAATTATGTATAAAAGGGGCTCCCTCTCCGATTTGGTTTATTTTTAAATATGTTGTTGGGGGAGTCTTCCCGAGTCATTTCATATACAGGGTGTCCCATTTTAAAAAACGCATCTCGATAATTCTTCAACGAAGCATTTTCAGCAAAAATGTTTCAGACAAAAGTTGGAGGGTTTCAAGGGGGACATAAGATGGTGACAATGATTTAACCTTGGATGGTCGTTTGAAGCTCACATGAACGTCACCTTTAATTTCTTACATGGAACCCCCTTTATTGTGGTATATCGTTTGAAAGGGCAAAAAACAAGAAAAATTTTGGCGCTAACCAGAGGTCGATACGTTGACCCGTTCGGGAATTATTTAGGGTCAAAAATTGACTTTTTCCAACTTTGACCTTAAATAACTCTGGAACGGATCAACGTATTGACCTCTGGTTTGCGCCAAAATTTTTCTTATTTTATGCCCTTTCAAACGGTATACTGCAATATGGACATTTTACTTAAAATTTTCTAGTGTCCCAGGAAAACTACAACTCAAAAATTTGGAATAAAATCCCCCATATTGTAGTATACCGTTTGAAAGGGCATAAAATAAGAACAATTTTGACGCAAACTAGAGGTTTGACCATAACATATCGATTAAAAAGAAGAACTTTAAAATTGTGATACATTAGATCCTGAAGTACAAAAAAAAAGAAAACTCTACGTTACGCTAACCCGTGTGTAGTGTTAACGGCTGGCTTAGGAGTGTGGTGTTTCAGAATTAAATGTCTTTTAATTTTTGCTATTAGAAAAAATTTCAAAATCTTTAAAAATTAAAAGGGGAAATGATATAAAAATATGACATTTTTTAAAAATCCGAGAACATTATAAAATATATAAAACACCATGAAACTTATTGTTTAAAACATTCTTTCGTATTTGCTTAGAAATACGAATATCGGTGTTCCTTCAAAAGAGTGTCTTAACCTCATGATGTAAAATATAGTGCTTATAAAAAAATTTGTATTTTGACCTATTAATTTTTTATTTTGACCTATTCTAGAACATATCAAAAGCACATAAAAATATTGAGGACGCTTGAATAAAAAGGTCTCTTGTAAAATAAATTTGTCTGATATTATTGTCTTACATAATCACTAATAGTTATTTCTCCACTTATCGTAATATTTTGTAGATGTAAAGTGCCATCAAAGTTTGTAATGGCGAGATATCGCATCAATAATACACTTGCTCCTTCATCGATTAAATTTTCGTATTGACAGAGCTTCAAGTATTTGCTTTCCATTAATGGCGATACATTACAGGGACAAGTGCGCGTAATTTCAAGACGATACGCATCCTCTTCAAGACCCATGAACAATGACTTTTCGTATAGACCGTTTTTGTTATAAAAGAATCTATTGAAGAAGAAGATTTCAAATATTGTTTTATCATATATTTTAATACTGTGCATACACTGATTTACGTTCACGACTCTGTCTTAAACAATTACGACAATCTTCCTTGTGCGTAGGTCCTTAGGCTCCTGCCTACTCGCCTTTTCTATTCTTGTTTGATGACGTCAGACGCGAAAAATCGCCATGATAAAAATTCTTGCGGTTTTACGTTGAAATAAAGAGATGGTAATTATTTAGATTAACTTACCACTCTCCGATGACCTTGACCTTGACATATGTTGTCAAGGTCAACCTCCTGAGTGACCTTCAGAAAGTTTTAGTCCGCGCTCGTTTTTTATTAAAGTTATAAACAAAAAAGTTTGAAAAATAGAGCAGTTATTTTGAGTATTGAAAGGCATAAGCGACTAATATGTATGTGGAAATAGTACATGTATGAACGAAAGAAAGTTATTTAAAGCAGTGAATCGTTGATATATTAAACAGTCTTTTTGTTAAAGCAGAGAATAGTTGGTATAGAAAAGTACATATACAATTTTATATATTAGAAAGCATAAATATAATGTATTCTCTGCTTTAATTTAATCAAAAGCATAAACTGTTATCTGCTTTATTTAAAGCAGTAAATTGCTGATATATTGAGTAGTCTTTTTGTTAAAGCAGAGAATAGTTGGTATAGAAAAGTATATATACAATTTTATATGTTCGAGAACATAACGCTTAACGAAGGAAAGTTATATAAAGCAGTGAATCGTTGATATATTGAACAGTATTTAAATGTAAAAACAAAGCTTTCTTGTAAACACAAATATTTTCCCTCCATATTAACACAGTATTGCTACCGTTAGTAACTGCTTACTACTCAGTCACCGAAATAATTTCACGCTATAAACATCGATTTTATGTGGATATCTCAATTAAATAGATTTACATTATGGTATATTCAATAGAACAACTATTCTCTGCTTTAACAAAAAGATTGTTTAACATATCAACGATTCACTGCTTTAAATAACTTTCTTTCGTTCATACATGTACTACAATATTTACACATACATATTAGTCACTTATGCCTTTCAATACTCAAAATAACTGCTATATTTTTCAAACTTTTTGTTTATAACTTTTTAATAAAAAACGAGCGCGGACTAAAACTTTCTGAAGGTTACTCAGGAGGGTGACCTTGACAACATATGTCAAGGTCAAGGTCTTCGGAGGGTGGTGAGTTAATCTAAATAATTACCAAAATATATAAATAAAACGTAGGGGAGACCGGGGCAAATCGGTCAACGGGGTAAAAGTGTCAAATCAAATATCTCGGAACCTGTATATTGTGCGAACTCGCTATTAATATTGTAAACGCGTCTTATGGTACCCATGTTACCAACGGAGTTTCGGCAGGTTACCTGCCGTGTTATGATTTTTACGAGGGCAAACGTGTTTTCGGAAGGTGAAAGTGAAATTTTCTGCGCGTGGAAATTGTGTAATATCTGCAATAATATTTGCTCTCCAAATCTCCAGGTACGTGATTATAAAGAGTAATGCATGCTGAACACGAATCCAGTGTAGTTTTTTCATTATCGTTCATGTCTAATATTTCGTGGGCGATCAAACCTGAAACTTGTGTTTGGGGCAAATCGGTCAGTAAGCACCCGGGGAAAATGCGGCAGTCTCGTCACTGTGGCGCGCCGGGTGCAAGACTTCAGCTCACGGCAATTTCAGGTTAGGTTTCCCTCGAGCGTGATTCTGTCTTCCCTTGCACGTGCGTTAAAGCCTTGTGTCCACGATCCGAGAACTCGGTCCGAGTTCTCGGATAGAGTTCTCGGATAGAGTTATCATCAGATGTTTGTCCTCTGTTGAATGCAGATGGTGTTATAGTCGGCTACATGAAGTTAGACTCGTAATTTTAGCCAAGTACCAACATTGTGTACAGATAAATAAAAAGGTTTTTAAATTTCTATTAAAATTTAATAGATTAAAAGTAATCTGTAAGGTTACATAACTTTAAACAATTTTGATGAAACAAATTATATTTGAGGTTAAATTTTAGAATAATGAGATGAGCAATCTTTTAGCCGTTTGATAGGATTTATTTTAATTAAAAAATCATAAACTATAGGTTTGATTCAAGAAAACAATGGATTTTAATAACAAATTGTCAATTTTTACTAAAATCCATTCTTCTCTTAAAAGAAACTTACAATTTGTAATTTTTAAATTTAAATACATTGCATCGAAGACTGGAAGTCTCAACTCTCTTCTTCATTATTTTATAATTTAATCTGAAATAAAATGTTTTCAATAAAAATGCCTTTTGAGGTTACTTCTTGTTTTTCATGTTTCATTTTAATGTAAAATATAAAATGTAATAAATTCAATCCATTCAATATTAATTAAATATAATTTCTATTTATATCAATTTTTTAATATTATACATTTATTATTGTTTATAACTTACCGTCATCACTAAACAAAGACGTTTTCTTTTCAAAACTATACATAAAACCTTAATGTATGACACTTCTTGATGTTACAATTGCTTTTAAAGGTTGGTTGCCTGAATTTATACCGAATGAATTTAGTAACTGTTACGGAAAAATGGGACGCGACGCATTTTTTCATCCGAGCTTTCTATCCGAGTTTTGCATCCAAGTTTGGTGTGTCCACGATCCGAGTTCTAGTAACTTTTTCTCGGAACTAGAACTCGGACCGAGTTCTCGGATCGTGGACACAAGGCTTTCGTTTGTATACATAGGGAAATGGTACGCACGTATCGTCGCAAAACGACTCCCGTCGACAAGGAGAAACTCAAGAAGGCAGTTTTTGCGGTGAAAAAAGATAAAATGAGCGACGCAGCCGCAAAACAATTCGATGTCCGGAGAACCACGTTGATCAACTGGTTGAAGAAGAACAACGATTAAAAATTATTAACAATTATTAATTATTAACAATTATTAATTATTAACAATTATTAATTATTAACAATTATTAACAATTATTATTATCAGAATAATAAATTTCTTTCGCCAGTATAGAATAACAATTAAAGTAATTTAAATCGACCGTGACTGGCAATATATAACGTCTTTCCGATATGAACATAGAAAAACTGTGAGCCAACTTGGTTTGTCGGATTCACACAGCACTTTTTTTCGGATCAATCGTCGAGACATTATTAATTTCGACCATGGGTTTTGGTCAGTTGATGTAATTTCTAAATTAAATATTTTAAATTTTTATTGCGAAAAAATATTACCCCAGCCAGGGTTTGAACCTGGAACCTCCCGTATTTAATTATTATTATTATTATTTATTATTAACAATTATTAACAATTATTATTATTATTATTTATTATTAACAATTATTATTATTATTTATTATTAACAATTATTATTATTATTATTTATTATTAACAATTATTAAAATGTATCCTATCATTTTTCAGGATTAGATGGACGTGTATGTATTGAAAATGCAGTGTGACTGATTTGCCCCGGGGGGGTGACACTATTACCCCGGCATTTTTGAGATTTCAATTTTTCCACCGTTGTCGTTCTTGCTCTATACCGGTTAAAGTTAAACAAAGCGACGTAGACAAAAATTTCCTACATAAATTTTGTAGCTAAAGGTTCACTCTTAAAAATGGTATACCACATTTAACTAAAATTATTTATTTTGTTGTTAAAAATCGGCCCCGAAAAAAACCTGACCGATTTGCCCCGGTCTCCCCTAATTGTAATTGATTCAACACATTTGTTAAATACACCGGACACTTTCCTTTGGCTTTGATAATCTCTAAATAGCCATAAAATTAATATGACATGCAATCTGCCTTTTTAACCTATTTTATTTCATTTTCATTTTACAGCTATTTATTGATTATCAAAGCCAAAGGTAAGTGTCCGGTGTATTTTACAAATGTGCTGAATCAATTACAATTACGTTTTATAAATTATATCTTTTTATTTCAACGTAAAACTGCAAGAATTTTTGGAATGCGATTTTTTGCTTCTGACGTCATTAAACAAGAATAGAAGTGGCGAGTAGGCAGGAGCTTTAAATATGATTTTATCATTATTTGTCCCCTTTCAGACCATATAACTTTTGTTTGATACATTTTTGCTAGCAAGGTTTTTCAAGATATTTCACTGGACTGTTTAAAATGGGGTATAAGTAGATATCTATTCACATGTGTTTTTCTTCCTATTTTTCTTCTACTTTTTACTTAAATAAATACCATTGCTTTGTTTATCATCTCCATTAAAAATATCGTTATATGAACTATTGTGGATCTTTAATCCCTTGTGTGTTTAATCTTTTATGTATCTTTTTTATCAAACATTTACAACATTATCAAATTGTCAGAATTCTGAGTCATGGATATCTAGGCGTAATATACCCAACCAAAAATGTTTAAAAACCCTTAAATTCTAGATACAAAAATATTAATAAATTCTTAGTGTACAATCACTATGATCATAAGGTGTACTCGGTATATTTCGCTTCCAGGCATCGCAGTTCTTCCGTCACCGAGCTGATGAGTTTTGTCCCACCGAAATAACAATCGATAGTCATCGAAGAGTGCATATGCACGAAAAACTCGCGATCTTGAGGACCGATAGGCTCCACTTGAATACAATACTCACCTATTTGCTTGACATTATTTGTAAAATCATCTTTCAAAGAGACTATCAGTATTTCTCTGAAGCATAGAACCATTCGATTCAAATCATCTGTGCAAATGGAACGAGACGATCATGATTAGTGTATAATTCCTAAGTGAAATTTCTGCTTATTTTAATATTTCGCTTTCTTGTGTGTTCTATTAGGTAATCGTAATGTATATATTAATAACAAGTACAATTAAGTATATGTTTAGAAAATAATAAAAATAAATAATCAAATTTTTAATCTGACATGATATCTGTGATATACCATCAATTGGATAAAAAATTACACCAATTGCGTTTTTATATATTTTATATAAATGATGATTATCAACATTGGAGGAATTAATTGTTTATTTTTTTGTATACATATACAGGGTGTCCTATTTTAAAAAACGACCGCAAATATCTTAAACAATACGTTTTAGAGAAAAATGTTTTAGACAAAAGTTGGAGGGTTTCAAGGGGTACATGAGATAATGGCATGGCAATGATTTGACCCTGGATGGTCGTTTGAACATCACGTGAAGGTCATCTTCAATTTCTTACATGGACCCCCTTATATGTAGTATATCGTTTGAAAGGGCATAAAATAAGAAAAATTTTGGCGCAAACCAGAGGTCGATACGTTGACCCGTCCGGGAGTTATTTAGAGTCAAATATTGGCTTTTTCGAACTTTGATCCTAAATAACTCATAAACGGATCAACGTATCGACCTCTGGTTTACGCCAAAATTTTTCTTATTTTATGCCCTTTTAAACGATATACTATAATATAAAGGGTTTCACTTAAAATTTTTTAGTTGGTCCCCCTTGGACACTGAAAAATTTTAAGTAAAACCCCTCATATTGTAGCACATCGTTTGAAAAGGCATAAAATAAGAAAAATTTTGGCGCAAACCAGAGGTCGATACGTTGATCCGTTTATGAGTTATTTAGGGTCAAAGTTCGAAAAAGCCAATATTTGACTCTAAATAACTCCCGAACGGGTCAACGTATCGACCTCTGGTTTGCGCCAAAATTTTTCTTATTTTATGTCCTTTCAAACAATATACTACAATATAAGGGGTTTCATGTAAGAAATTGAAGATAACCTTCACGTGATGTTCAAACGACCATCCAGGGTCAAATCATTTCCACCATCTTATGTCCCTTTTGAAAACCTCCAACTTTTGTCTGAAACATTTTTCTCTAAAACGTATCGTTTAATGGCGTTTTCGATTTAGCGAACCCAGTTCCAACCTGGGTTACATGGACATAGAATACATACATAATATGTATATGTATTCTATGTCCATGTGACCCAGGTTGGAACTAGGTCGCTAAATCGAAAACGCCATAAAAGATATTTGCGGTCGTCTTTTAAAATGGGATACCCTGTATTAGAGGCGCTCCGAAAGTAATGCCTCCTATTTATTTCCATGGAGACTACAACAGATACAAAGAGCACAATGAAACTATTTGATAGAGTACATTCTCAGCTACAAAGAAGCGTACTTTTCGAAATAATCACCACCCTCAGCTATACATTTTCGTCAGCGATGAACAAGAGCTTGTATGCTATGCTCGTAAAAATCTTCACCATCGGAGGTGACCCACTGTTTAACAGCTGTTACGACGGCGTTGTTGCTACGAAAATGTTGCCCACGCAGTCCAGCTTTCATCGGCTCGAACAGATGGAAGTCCGAAGGCGCCAAATCCGGACTATACGGTGGGTGTGGTAGGATAGTTCAGCCAAGAATGGCAATGTGCTCCATGGTCTTCAAACTGGTATGGGACCTGGCGTTATCGTGTTGCAAGAGAAAGGTTGTTTTCTTCTCTGGCCTGAATGAAAATTCGCCAGGCCCCATACCAGTTTGAAGATCATGGAGCACATTGCAAATCTTGGCTGGACTGTCCTACCACATCCACCGTATAATCCAGATTTGGCGCCTTCGGACTTCCATTTGCTCGGGCCGACGAAAGCTGAACTGCGTGGTCAACATTTTCATAGCAACGACGCCGTCGTAGCAGCTGTTAAACAGTGGATCACCTCCGCTGGTGCAGATTTTTACAAGCATGGCATACAGGCTCTTGTTCATCGTTGGAAAAATGTATAGCCGAGGGTGGTGACTATTTCGGAAAGTACGTTCTTTTGTAGCTGAGAATGTGCTCTATCAAATAGTGTTATTGTACTCTTTGTATCTGTTGTTGTTTCCATGGAAATAAATAGGAGGCATTACTTTCGGAGCGCCCCTAATACAACAAATCAATTTTACCAATACAGAATCCAGGGATATATTTGCTAAAATAGGACAGCTTATCAGGGAGCTCTTTTTCCATATTGGTTTTACACGGATAACTTTTTTTCTAGAAATACTTAAAAGAGAAAGAGTGGTTTAACCAGGTTTAGAAGCGTTTGGTGTGTTCCTATGGCAATCTTTATCCTGAAACTTGAGTATATCTATGAGCGATTGTCATATCTTATTTGCAATCATTGACATGTGTCAACACGCGTCAACACAGTATGACAATTCGAGACCCGAACGTCTTAATAAAGCGAGGGAATTTACGCGCACACGTCTGCGACTTGCCGAGGACGTCCGGCAGCAATCTGCCGAAATTACCTCCAAACGCGAGATTCTACAGTCGTTGGAAGCGAAATCTTCAGAAGCTCGTTCTTGTGTCCACTCGACATCCTTTAACATGTTCAGTTTTGCGTAGTCAAGCAGCCGTTGCTTTCGAAAAGAGAAGGCACTCAAAATCATCTCATCGATGGATGATCCATCCATTTAGTATGTTAAGGTACGAGAATTGAAGGCAACAGTTTTGAGTCTTTTTGCAAGCATTAGTGTAACAGAGAAAACCCTTACCGTAGGTTCTACTGGGACACGATAATGACTATCATTTTTTTATATATTTTTGTGACGGTTCCGCACATTATCTGCTTCTACAGAATCAGAAAGAATAGCAGTCCCGAACGTTGGAATATTGTGTATCCAACTTACGCCGTTTGCATCATCGATATATTCCTGAATTTTATCACCGGATTTATATCGCCTGATGGACATGAGATTTCTCTTGATACCACTCTAGTAGCACGGTGATTGCACCACAATAACAGAGATTAGATTCATTAAGTCTCACTGATTATCATTTGTTTTTTCTCTCCTTTAAATATATATAAGTGAGAACTCTGTGTGTGTGTATTTAAACAGACGTTATGTAAAGGGATACTTCTTCGTTGACCTTATTAGCTCGGTACCATACACGTGGTTTTATCCGACACTTATCTTACCGCCTGGTCCAGATTCCAATTCTGCGTTACTTATTTTTGAATTCTTGCCTATCTTGAAATTGATTCGCATACCTACAGTACGGCGAAATGTTCAACAGATTAATGCGGTAACTCATCATCATCATAATATTGTACAATCATACATAATATCGTACAAATATTAATTGACGGCTTAAACTTTATAAATAAATTAATTTGAATTATTTTTTAAATAGAGTTGTGGGATTCCTCAAGCTCAACATATAACAATATGGCTCATTATTTTAACATTATTAATTTTTCACTGGAGCAGCTGTGTAAGTTATATCTTTCCCTACATCGTCATGCATATACAAAGGAAAACGATGGAAGTACGGTGATTTCTACATATAATTAATTTGGTCTTTTAAAAATATTTATATAAGTTACTTCTCGTCGAAAAGTTTTATATAAAAACATAATTATATATAAAATATGTCCATATATGTTTTCTTTTTCTTGTATAATCCACCATAATGGTATAATCTTTGTTCATATATACATGAAAAATAATAAGAAAAATTAAAATTTAATTAAAAAGATCATTTTTGCATTATTTTTTTAATAAAAAAATTAAGTTTGAGAAAATGAGAAGAAATTGCCTATAGGTATATATAATCATATATAAATATAATAGTCGTATATAAAATATGATTATACATACCTACTATATAATTGTATATAATATATAATATTATACAGGGTGTTCCATTTTAATGTATTACCCCAAAAACTTTTTTATTTGTGATTATAGAAAAAATGATTTAGACAAAAGTTTTTTGCTTTGAAGGGGAACACATGATTTCGATGTGTCATGTCGTAGATGTCGTTTTCAAGAAATTTTAAAGGCGACTAATTTCTTAAATGAAACTTGATTCTTTTTCTTGAGATAAGAGTTGTAGATCTCGTCGAGACATTTTCAAAACTCTATATATAATAAAGCTCTCTTATTAAGAATTTCCTGAGATATTTTTAATTTTGTTATGATATATTTAAGAGGATCCTAAACCCGTATGATTTACCGACGGAAATGTGATTTTGCACAGCTGCCATTTTTTATTGGATTTATAGAATTAAAAATCCTTTTCCAGGATTAAAGTATACACGCAAACGGACACGGCACTGTTAACTTTATGTTGAAAAAGAAAAACAATTTATTATATAAAAAATATATAATAAATTTTTTTCTTTTTTATGGTCCAAATTTCATATGATCCAAATTTCAAGCAAATACATAGAAAATCGATTAACCGGTGAACGTCCTTAATATATAAAATATGAAATATCTCGTGAAGTATTCACTTTCGATGACTTTACCTTGATACTTATATACATAGAATAATGAAATAAAGCGAATAATAATATTAATTTTTACATTTGCAAAATTGAATGCGTCTACAAAATGCAATCAAAATAATTTTTTCTGTTCTTTTTACAACAATCGATTCTTTTCATTATTCTACGTATAAAAGTATCAAAGTAAAGTCATCGAAAAGTGAATACTTTATGAGATATTTCATATTTTATATTAAAAATATCATGACTTAAGGGGTCATATCCGTTTCTCGGTTTCTGAAAAGTGGTCCAATAATTATAAAGGATTGCAAGAAAACTATTAGACCGATTAAGTTAAATCTTTTTTTTATTGCAAAGTGTTTTGCAGGAAAGAAAACATACACTAACAATAAAAAATACCAAAAAATATAGCGGGTGCGTGCATTTTTCTCGAAACACCACTTCTCAAGACGGTGGAACTGCCTCACCATTCGTCCGATTAACTTCATTTTTTGTATACATATTCCTAATAAGATTCTTTATCGGCTCATGGGAGCTTTTATTGATAAGTTCAATCATGTTGGACTTATCAATAAAAAATGTACCAATTTTTTCAGAAAAATCACGAAAAATTTTTTAAAGTGTAACCATTTCCGTTATTCTTTTTTTTCGAAAAATCCCTCTCGTGAGCCGAGAATCACGATCCCAAAAAATAATAAACATTCAAAAAATTTTGTTTATGATTAATCCTACGAGCTAAAGAATGCCCACCGTTTGTGCCTGCGCGAAAAAGGACGTCCTATGCTAATGCACGCAGCCACTATATTTTTTGGTATTTTTTATTGTTACTGTATGTTTTCTTTCCTGCAAGACACTCCTTGCAATAAAAGAAAGATTCAACTTAATCGGTCTAATAGTTTTCTTGCAATCCCTCATAATTATTGGACCACTTTTCAGGGCCGAAAAACGGATATGACCCCTTAATTGTAGTGTTTTGTAAACATCTCGACAAAATCTACAACTTTTATCTTAAGAAAAAATCAAGTTCCATTTAACCTTTCAGGAGAGCTGGTTCATTAAGGGGTCCATTTTATTTCACTATAATTAGTCCGATTTTTATGAAATTTGCTATACATATATAGGGGTTTTCATGGTGTACTATTCGAATCTGAAGCCAAAATAAAAAATGACGCGACCAATATGGTGGATTTAAAATTTTCAATAATGCAATTTATACATGAAACTAACTTTATAGATTTTTAAGGTCGTTAACTTATTGTTTGATTCTAAACCGGATCTTTGGCTCATTAAAGCAGAGCATAACTCTGTACCACGATTGTCAAAATAATAGAAGAACCATTTTGACATTATTCATGTCATTAGCTTGAATATATATGAAACAAGTTAAGGCTCCTGTTCACTCACCTCTTCTATCCTTATTTGATGACGTCAGAAGCGAGAAAGCGCATGCCAAAAATTCTTGCGGTTTTACGTTGAAATAAAAAGATATATTTATAAAACGTAATTGTAATTGATTCAGCACATTTGTAAAATACACCGGACACTTTCCTTTGGCTTTGATAATCACTAAATAGCGCCATAAAATTAATATGACATGCAATCTGCATTTTTAACCTATTTTCTTTTATTTTTTATTTTACAGCTATTTATTGATTATCAAAGCCAAAGGAAAGTGTCTGGTGTATTTTACAAATGTGCTAAATTAATTACAATTAGGTACGTTTTACAAATTATATCTTTTTATTTTAACGTAAAACCGCAAGAATTTTTGGCATACGATTTCTTGCTTTTGACGTCATAAAATAAGGATAGAAGAGGAGAGTGAACAGGAGCCTTAAACGTATTCCATTCTGAACAGATCTGCTATTTTAAATTTTGTAATTTAGGATTATATTTGAATTTAACGAATTCAAAAACCTATATAAAGTAAGTTTCATGCAATTGCATCACTATTTAATAAGAAAACTATTATAGTTTTGATATTTTATTCCTATTAGAAACCTACCGTCCTGAAAGGGTTAAGAAAAGAATCGGTTTTTTTTCTTGAAAACGACGACTCACATCGGAATCATGTGTCCCCCTTCAAACCAAACAACTTTTGTTTGAAGAATTTTTTTCTACAATCAAAAATAAAAAAGTTTTTGGGGTAATACATTAAAATAGGACACCTTGTATAATCTAATTGTAATTTTACTTTTTGTAAAGAAAACAATGCAAAAGTTATTTTGCTAATTATTTTCAGTTATTCTTTTTATTATTTTTCCTATATACATATACTGAGAAAGTTTGTACGAGACAAAAAACATATATAAACATTTTATAATTATCTATACATATACATATATATACATATATATATACATATGTATATACAGGGTGTTTCTAAAAGCATATCAGAGATTTTAAGGACGTATTCTAGGGGTCAAAATAAGAGAAAGTTCCTATAAACATGGGTCCAAAAATGCTTTCCCTCCGAGTTATAGCCCCCTAAAGATGGGGGAAAAAAGATCGTTGAAATTTTGCACAACGTAATAATTAATAGTAACCTCGATAGTGACCTTCATTTTTATGTGGTTTTGACAATTTGGTTCGATTTTGAGGGGGAGATACGGAGGGGGGTGCTAATTTTCAAATGGCCATATTTTTTTATTTTTTGTCGTATCGAAAAATGAATGAAACCATTCGATTCAGGAGAAAAAAACGTTAAAAATACCTATTCCTAAAATTTTTTGTCAGAAAATTTTTATCCCCGTTTTTCTCAAAAACAACTGGTTTAACAAAAAATTTTAGGAATAGCTTTTTTTAACGTTTTTTTCTTCTGAATCGAATGGTTTCATTCATTTTTCGATACGACAAAATATAAAAAAATATGGCCATTTAAAAATCAGAATCAGAGGTCACTTACTTATTACGCTGTGCAAAATTTCAACGATCTTTTTTCCCCCAACTTTAGGGGGCTATAACTCGGAGGGAAAGCATATTTGGAGCCATGTTTATAGGAACTTTTTTTCTTATTTTGACTCCTAGAATACGCCCTTAAAATCTCCGACATACTTTTAGAAACACCTTGTATGTACAACGTGTTTCCGGACCTTTGCGACAAACTTAAAGAGGTGATAGATCTCGATAAATGGAACAACTTTTGTTAAGCAACCCGTGTCCGGCGATGCCTCCTTAAGGCGCTAGGCTGGGATGAATGCTGTTTGATTTCTAATATGGTTAGATTAAAATAAAAAAAAATTATACGTTTTTCTAATTATATTTTGTTTATTTTATTACAATAAATGTTCGAAATGGCGACCTGCAACCTTAATACAAGCACTGTTCCTAAAATTTTTTGTCAGAAAATTTTTATCCCCGTTTTTCTCAAAAACAACTGGTTTAACAAAAAATTTTAGGAATAGCTTTTTTTAACGTTTTTTTCTTCTGAATCGAATGGTTTCATTCATTTTTCGATACGACAAAATATAAAAAAATATGGCCACGGTGCATTGACTGACGCACCTTCTGAAAAATTCCAGGATTATTGCGAATCGTACCGAATGCGTTTATAATCCTGTCAATATATATATAAGCTCATTTCAGGTATTAACAGGGGTTGTATACAGTAAACTTTTGATATGCCCTCACAAGAAAAAATCAAGGCACGTCAAGTCCGGCGAACGCGCTGGCCAGGCAACAGGCCCGCCGCACGATATTGTATCGAGGGCAAGAAATACGCAACCGTAAATATTAAACGCAGACGCGACTAGAAACTTCTAAACAATGAATGACTTACAACGCACAACATTGTATCGGGGGCAAGAAATACGCAACCGTAAATGTTCAACGCAGCCTAGCGCCTTAAGGAGGCATCGCCGGACACGGGTTGCTTAACAAAACTTGTTCCATTTATTGAGATCTATTACCTCTTTAAGTTTGTCGCAAAGGTCCGGAAACACCCTGTATATACAGGGTGTTCTAAAAAAGGGGGGCCAAAATTTAGGGAGATATTCCTCACACCTAAAGGATGAAAAAATGTTATATGAACATGGGTGCGGAAACGCTTTTTTCAGGAGTTAGAGCTTCTTTTCTGAGTACGGCTAAATGAGGTTGTGACCTTATCTGCCAGACAGAATCAGAAAAATTTGACCTTTAATGTTATAGTTACTTGTTTACATAATGATTAATCCTAAATTGTTTCTTGTGTAAGTAATACAGTCAATAATATTTTCAACATAACTCCTGAAAAAATCGTTTCCGCACCCATGTTCATATAACATTTTTTCATCCTTGAGGTGTGAGGAATATCTCCCTAAATTTTTGCCCCTCTTTTTTAGAACACCCTGTATACGTATACATATATGTATATTATATATATTTTTTAAAAAAGGAATAAAGAGGAAAAATAGATTAATCAATTTAATTATTTATATATTGCAATAAAAGTCACGCAAAAAATCTCAGGAAATACATCCCAGACAGCACGCATGTCCAAAATCGAGACATAAGACTTCTTAAGGATATCTTTTAGAGGTCTTACGATATAATATCTAAAAGACGTCTTATGTCCCTATTTTGGATATGGTGCTGTTTGGGATGTTGGACATTTGATAAAAAATGTATTATATATATATACACTTATATATATGTATGTTTTTATAAAAAATTTTTTACCGGACTTATATTAAAACATTCTATAAATAGAAAATAGTAATGCATTTATCTTTGTATTGTACATTTATACAGTGAAATAATTTCAGAGCTCAGATACTTATTATATTTCGACAAAAGTTCATGATAAGCCCAACTGGGAAGTATATTTAGTATTTGTGCATATTGGCGTGAGTAATTTGATCGGCTCTAATTTCGTAGAGTTTGACAGTTTTGGTATTTTGGACACAGTAATAAGATGCATACTTCTACTCTTGGGGAAAGGCTATATAATTTACTTGATTGGTATTAAGTCGTTTTTCACTATGTTAAAATTCTAATATTGCATTCCATAGCAAATTCTTCCATTTTTATTAATCTTAGCTATTGTGTACAAGTGTAAGTAAAATAAAAATTGACATAATAAGAGATTTTGTGATCGCAGTTACGATCCTGCAACTCTTGGAATCATCGGCAAAGCCCAAGCTCAAATATCAACGAATTATGCACGAAGTAAAAGAGTACATTCGTCAGAATAAGCTTCCGTTGTATTTGCAAGACAAGCTGATTTTCTATTACAAATATCGTTACCAAGACAATTTCTTCAAGGAGAATATTATATCTGACACTCTTTCGGGTTAGTTGAAAGCAAAGAGAATTGAATAAGAAAGCTAAATTATTAGCTAACTGGTAAGATAAGCTGACAAAGTATGTATTTTTCTATAATGTTTTCTATAATGTTCTTTTAGGTCATTTAAATCAAGAAACTCTATTTCATAGCAACCAAAGATTGTTAGATATCACGATTCTTCATAATTTGCCTCGCAATGTCCTTGGTGATTTAATAAGTAATTATTTTCTTTCTTATATTGATAATAATAGTAATATTTGTGGTTGCTGCTACTATATTATTGGTATTACTATCACTACTATTACTATACCTACTACTTCTACTATTATTCCTTATAAAAAGTTTTTTATATAAAAATATACATAAATATATTAAATTATATATAAAATATATGTTTTCTTTTTCTTGTATAATCTCTATCCATTATAGAAAAAATAATAAGACAAATAACTGAAAAAAAAATTATAAAAATAACTACAATTAAATAGAAACAAATGCCTTTTTCTGTCGGGCTGAATATTTGCAGCCTAATAATATTTTTTATAAATTGATATACTTGTTTTCTCTCAGCAAACTGCACGCCGATGATTTGTCTTGAATCAATTTAACTTTTGGTGCTAATAAGCATTTTTTAAATCACTGTAAATAATTTACAGTGATAACTATCTTATGTCCCCTTCGAAGTCACAAAACTTTTGTACGAACCATTTTTCCATAAAAGACGTAGGAAAAAAGATATTTGAGATGGGCATTTAAAATAGGTTACCTTGTATATGATTATACAAAATCTTTAATTTAATTTGTCCACGTTGATATCTCGGAAATTATCAAGTTAGACGAAAAAATCAAAAAGGTCCTTCAATGGGATTATTTTAAAGTAATTTTCAGCGCGATAGAACCGTAACTTTCTGTACTAGATTTTGAGGGGGGAGGAAAGGGGTCAAAAATTTTTCAAATAAAAACTACAAAAATAACACCAATCGATAGGGTTCGAAAAGACGAATCCAACAACCTATATTTATATATGCTTATCGTGAAAATTACGACCGCAGTGAATTTTTGAAAATAGCCTGCGAAGAGTATCGATCATTAAAAATTCAATAAAAATCATCTCAAAGTAATTCCATTGAAGGACGTTTTTTAATTTTTTGTCCAACTTTGATAGTTTTCGAGATATGGACAGATTAAATTAAACATCCTGTACCTATATAGGTAATTTTTTCTCATTTTCACAAATTTTATTCACTTTTTTGTAAAGAAAACAATGCAAAAATTATGCTTTAAATTAACTTTTTAATTTTTTTTCTTATTATTTTTCCTGTATATACTTACAAATAGAGATTATACAAGAAAAAGGAAACGTATATTTTATATACAGGGTGTACCAGACTTACCGTATTACCCGTTAATGGTAGATTGCTGAGATCATTTGGAGACAAAAATTCTAATGCCAAAATGTCGAGGTTGCTACAGTATTTAAACGGGAAAGGTAAAGTTCATTAATGTGCTTGTCAAAATTTTACGCACTCAGGGACGTTGCATGTCAAAACAGCTCTTCCACACTTCACTCAACTCGATAGAAATACATATTTGAAATTATTATTCACTTTATTTCTTTGTACACTGTTCGCAAGACCGACAAATATGGGGATGACATTTTGGCATTAGGATTTTTGTCTCCAAATGATCTCAGGAATCTGCCATTAACGGGTGATACGGTAAGTCTGGTACACCCTGTATAATTAAGTATAATATTTATATGTATGTTTTTATATGAAAAATATTATACCGGATTGCTATTAATATTATTAGATAATAATAATTACCTATAATTTATGGCCATTAAATTGTGGCATACAACAAATATACATATAAACAAACATGTTAATTTATTAAAAATTTTTACAATAAACAATAAGATAAACGACATAGAGGTATAATTTTGGTATTTATGCATAAAAGCGACTTCCTCTCCGATTTGCTTGATATTTTAGTATGTTGTTGGGGATGTCTTCCCGAGTCATTTCATATATATATATAAGGGTCGGACTTAAATAGTTTCGGAGATACAGGCTGAGAAAAAATAAAAATAATAAATACGAAAATAAACGTTTAATGATGATTTATTCAACACTATTATTAGGAATCTCAAAGATTTCAGCCATTGCATCAAAGAATGCGGTAATCCGAGCGTAAACAAACCAATAGAGTCACTTTGAAAACATAAACAAACAGGCTGTACTACACAGGGACTGCCGCACTTCTCCGCATGCAGGGATGGGTATTTATATACCAACTATTCATCGTACATATAAATATGTATTTTTCATATACCAACTGTTCTCTGCTTTAACAAATATGTGCTTTCTAAGTTGAAGCACATACAAAGCACATACTTATAAAGCGCGCCACTAGCCTATAGGTTAGTGACGCGCTTTACAAGTATGTGCTTTGTAAGTTGAAGCACATACAAAGCACACACTTGGTTGAAATCCATCAGATTCCTAATGATAGTGTTGAATAAATCATCATTAAACGTTTATTTTTGTATTTATTATTTTTATGCTTTCTCAGCCTGTATTTCCGAAACTATTTAAGTCCGGCCCTTATATATATATATGAAATGACTCGGGAAAACATCCCCAACAACATATTAAAAAATAAACCAAATCGGAGAGGGAGTCGCTTTTATGCATAAATACCTCCTTTCTCAGCTTGTATCTCCGAAGCTATTTGAGTCCGACCCTTATATATATGTATATATGAAATGACTCGGGAAGACACCCCCAACAACATACTAAAATATCAAGCAAATCGGAGAGGAAGTCGCTTTTATGCATAAATACCATAATTTTGATACACGTTATATTGAAAATGTAATAGAAAACATTAGTCAAAGAAATGATAAATATATTCAATAAACGAGTTTGCAAGGTCTGCTGCATGATGCACGTTATTTGTTATGTGCTTGCTCTCAAGATGATGAGCAAAATGGACGTTTTTCGATTTCTATTATTAAATAATTCGATATCCATTTCACAAAACTTTATTAATTTTTCGAGAAAAGAAGAAAAATTATCACGCGGAAATTATCTGCTCGGCAATCGCGCGCAGGTGTGTGTGTATTATATATGTGTGCTGGATCAGTACCTACATACTTATAATAACATACTAGAAATACTTAAGTACACAGGCCGACAAATTTCGACTTTTTTTTTTAAACCTCAGAGCTCAATAGTCGTTTTCGAAGGATTTTGGCGTGTTGAAACCGAATCCGTTGCCCGAATTGCTCTATCACGTCAGGTTTTGGAGATATTTGTACCTAAAAGTGTCAAAAAAGCCATTTTTGGCTTTTTTTAGGTTGAAATAACTATAAAACGATACGTGTTAGGCCCATTTTCTCGACGAATTTGAATTCTGCAGGAAAAAATCTATAGAAATCATGTTATACCTTGAAGATTGATAAAAAAGCTCTGAATCCTCTTTCTCTAAGTTCAAAATACAAGACAATTAAATAAGCTGAAAGTATGGTAATTATACAGAATAACTAACACAGCTCGGATTACTTTGACCTTGACATATGGTGTCAAGGACATGATTCTGAGTAACTTTTTCTTATAACTTAATCGGCGGTCGCTACTTATTAAAAAGTTATTAACAAATAAAGCTTGACAAATACAGCACTTATTTTGAATCGCTTGACTTTCGATGATGAATATGTCGTACTCACATAATGTACACACACACACACACACACACGCGGGGGGTGCAAGGGGGGCCTTTGGCCCCCCCTCCCGCACCCCCTCCGCCGGTAGGCAGAGTGAACCTCGCTTTGCAACTTACACAGTACATGCTAAGTTGTAAAGCGAGGTCCACCCTGCCTACCGGCGGAGGGGGTGCGGGAGGGGGGCCAAAGGCCCCCCTTGCACCCCCCACCGCGCGCGCGTGCGCGTGTGTGTGTGTGTGTGTACACCATGTGGCTGCAACATATTCATCATCGAAAGTCAAGTGAGGTAAATGTGCAGAATAGTGGCCTTCTCACCGATTTCGTTGAACTTAGGCTTAATCGACGCGTTTTTGCACAAAACGACCGAATCTGGCAGAAAAAAGTGTCGCTCTGCCCCGCGAAGCGAGATATTAACAGTTAAAGTTGACGACTATCAGGTTATGAGACCTGTCATACCGACAAGATGTAGCGACTTTATGTAGGTTAGTGACGCGCTTTAAAAGTATTTAACTGTTTAAAGCGCGTCACTAACCTATATACAACTATTTATCGTACATATAAATATGTACTTTTTATATACCAACTGTTCTCTGCTTTAACAAATTATTTCAAAATAACTACTGTATTTGTCAAACTTTATTTGTTAATAACTTTTTAATAAGTAGCGACCGCCGATTAAGTTATAAGGAAAAGTAACTCAGAATCATGTCCTTGACAACATATGTCAAGGTCAAAGTAATCCGAGCTGTGTTAGTTATTCTGTATAAGTACCGAAAGTATTTTTATTGGTAGGTGCTCTTATACGAAATAGAAGTTTAGAAAGAAAAAAATGTATAATAGATATGAAGGATGAAAAGTATAATACTTATATTATAAAGAAACGTATCAAATGTATGTGAGAAATTAGTAAATTTTTCAAAGTAATCTTTACGTACTTTGTACAATTTAGAAATTTTTCAAAAAGCCTCAACGCTTGAAAAAACTTGACTTTTTTTAATGATGTCACTTCAGTCTACCTTAGAAAGGGCAACAAATTCTTCAAGATTTCTCGCTGAAGATGTCTCGAGCCATTCGTAGCGTGGCAGTAACTCGCGCGCGGATAGAAGGCATGGAGGTAGATGTAGTATTTCTTTTATCAATCTTCAAGGTATAACGTATAGTTTCTATAGATTTTTTCCTGCAAAACTCGAAATCGTCAAGAAAATGGGTCTAACACGTATCGTTTTATAATTATTTCAACCTAAAAGCAAAAAATGGCTTTTTTGGAATTTTCGGGTACAGATATCTTCGAAACTTGACGTGATAGAACAATTCGGGAAATTATGGATTCGGTTTTGGCACGCCAAAATCATTCGAAAACGACTATTGAGATCTGAGGATCAAAATTGACTTTGGCCTGTGTGATTTATTAATTGCTCAACACACATTTTAGAATATGTTGTCCATCAAGGATGTTTAGCAGATGGTAATTTTGATGAGTGCCCATTATGTGTTTGTTTATATTTATTTTAACGTAATGCTAAATGAAAGATGATGCAATATTTATCACAACGATTTCTTAACGTTCATGTGGCAGTCTTACTACTATCTAATCTATTTACATTTTCTAGTTCCGGCTATGTCGCTTGTTTTAAAAGTTATAAGTTTCTATTTTAACGATAGATTGATTTATTGTAGATTCATTGAAAATGGTGATATATCTTGAGGAAGACGTAATTTACAAAGCCGGCACTGAAGGCGATTGCATGTATTTTATAGCCAGTGGAACTGTCACACTGATCACATTTTCCGGAAAAGAAGTAATTGAAAATATTTACACAGAGAAAAAAGTAAATTTTACGCTTTGTTTGCAATTACAGTTAAGTAATGAGATATTCTTTAAAGATATGTCATCTTCATGATGGTCATCATTTTGGCGAGGCTAGCTTGATCTATCCGAATCAACGCAGAGAGGAATCAGTTGTCGCCTTAGAAGTGTGCGAACTGCTTCGCTTGCAACGTCGCGATTTCAAGCGACTTTTTGCCGCAAATTCGGAGTTTTATAACAGTTTGGAGCATATCGCGCGCGAACATTCGAGAAAAATAAAAAAGCTGGAAGAGTAGAACTTAAGATGAAACGATTAAGTATTAGTTTTATTCTCTTTGTAGTATAGCTGGAATTTTAATTGCAAGCTAGTTTCTATCTATTAAGCATAAAAAATAATTCTTTAAAAAACTTGTTTTTTTAATACAAATATATTGAGCAATTTAGCACACTAAACTAGTATAAACTTTTAAGATTTTTTGCTAATTCGGTGTATTAAAAATTCAACTCATTAATGTTTTAATTTGAAATTTAAGGCAAATAAGAACAAAACGCTAATTTTATAGCGAATAATAAATAATACCTAAAATTTTTTAATAACTTAAAACAAAGTGTACAAACATTTCGGTCTCAGTTTAGATCCTCAGTGTAATCATTCACAATGGATCTTAAATCTAGTAGTCAACAACGCATAAATAAAAATGAAATGTATATAAGTATAATCAATCCGTAAAACATTGGTCCGCGGCGAAGTTGTTAGAACAATTGAAATTATAAGGTAAATCACGCGAACTGACTGCTGCCAGACAGTCAATCTCGCGATAAATCTACAGTGTCTAGTTTTGATACGAACCAAAATGCTTGTGTGTTAAGATCAGCGCACGGACTGAAGAGATCTCAAACTGAGAAGATCTCGAGTATTTTAAATTTCTTATGCAAGAGAGATAAACGCGATCTAATTTGTATAAATATGTCATTTTATGTATTTGGTCATTATTGCAAGAGATTCCTTATTTTGATTTTTGTAATTACGATCGGTATATTATAGTATAGGTTTTTAAGGATATAAGAATAAATTTATTAATGAGACCGTAATGTTCTTTGTTTTAAGTTATTAAAAAATTGTATTATTTATTATTCGCTTTATAATGCGTTTTGCTCTTATTTGCCTTATTAAGTTTCATATTAAAACATTAATGATTTAAATGGTGAGATTTCGATAACTTTAGCGCCTTGATTTGACGATGGTTTCTAATAGTATTTTTTACGCTGAACAAAAAATTAGGTAAATATGCATAAAAGGTCAAACCTCACCGATGACCTTGACCTTGACATATGTTGTTAAGGTCACCGTCCTGAGTGACCTTCAAAAGGTTTTAGTCGGCGGTCATTGTTTATTAAAAAGTTATAAACAAAAAAGGTTGAAAAATATAGCAGTTATTTTGAGTACTAATAGACATAAATGACTGATATATATGTGGAAATCGTAGTGACGCGCTTTACAATTATGTGCTTTGTAAGTTGAAGCACATACAAGTATGTGCTTTGTAAGTTGAAGCGAGGTCCACCCTGTACAGGGTTGGGAGGGGGGTGCGGGTGAAGGGGCCGAAGGCTATTTCCATATACATATCAGTCATTTATGTCTATTAGTACTCAAAATAACTGCTATATTTTTCATTTTTTTTTTGTTAATAACTTTTTAACGAACAACGACCGCCGACTAAAACCTTTTGAGGGTCACTCAGGGTGATGACCTTGAAAACATATGTCAAGGTCGAGGTCATCGGTGAGGTTTGACCTTTTATGCATATTTACCAAAAATTATATAGGTCTTATAAGGCTAACTCCTCTAGTCTTCGAGATATGCAGTGTTAAAGTTAAAAATAAATAATATAAATCTTTAAATAATACTTCAATTTTCAAAGTGTCTGTTACTTGATCTGACGGTTGTTTTTGGTAGTATTTTTAACTAGAAACATAAATTGTGCAAGAATCACTGTGTTAGCACGATTAGTTTTCAAGATATGCGAAACTTAATTGGTAAAATGCAATATGCAAAATGCAAATTTCCATGCGAAGTGAGGTCCATCCTACCCCACTCCTGCTTCAGGACGAAACGAGATCTACCATTGTACGGTTTCACATGGGTTTGTTAATCTGATGTTAGTTGATCAGATGATGGTTTCTAGGTGCTTTAAAAACTGAAGTTTTAAAAAATTTATTATTTATTTTTAACTTTAACACTGCATATCTCGAAAACTAGAGCAATTAGCCTTATAAGACCTATATAATTTTTGTTTAGCGTAAAAAATACTACCAGAAACCATCGTCAAATCAAGGCGCCTAAGTTATCGAAATCTTGCCAGTTAAATTTTTAATATACCAAATTAGCAATAAATCTTGAAGGTTTATACTAGTTTAGTGTGTTAAATTTATTAACGAAGTATTATACGTATTTTCATTAATTGAATTAAGTCAATTCGGGCACCTTTAAATTCTTATATCGGTAAATTTCTATGTTATTGCACAATCTTTAAAATATCTATTATCTATAGCAATATTTTAACTTTATGACACCGTTCCGGTTCCTTTTTTGCGCTTATTAGAAGCAACATGATCAGTTTTCGCTAAATTAGTGTAATTCTAGTCTCGCAAGTGATCATGGATAATTATGGCATGAATTGTACATGTGTTATATACTTATATTATAGTGTTTTTCGATCAATTAATAGCTATTATTTTTTATGAATTTATGATAATTATTAGATAAATTGTTATTTTGAGAGAAAGAGAGAGAGAGAGAGAGAGAAAAAGAAATTTGCTTGTTTTGTGAAATAAATGAATGCATTACATAATCACATTCTAGTATTCCACAATCCCAGAAAAAAAATTTTTGCAAAAAATTTTTTTTATTTTTTTTGTATAATCTCTGTCCGTATAATATGTATAGGAAAAATAATAAAAAATAATTCAAAAATAATTTAAAAAATAACTTTTACATTATATTTTTTACGAAAAGTAAAATTGCGAATTACATATAATACTCTACGATGTCTGTCAGAAAAGTAATAAGATTAAATCGATAAAACCTTTTATTATACATTTGTGACTAAATTACAATGGTCAAGCCCCCTTCAAAATATGACCTACTATAAGTTACTATATGCATCCACATACTACTACCAATGGTGTTTCCACAGTTCGTAGCGTCCGCGCGGTTTAATCATTTGAAGTGAAGCTGTATAGTGTTTACTGTCATGCTGCCCATCACCGCTTTTTTAATTGATTCTAATGATTCAAAATGGTGTCTCTTAACGTTTGACTTTATTTTCGGAAATAAAAAAAGGTCACAGAGGGAGAGATCCAGTAAGTAGGGTGACTGTGGTAGCACCGCACGCGCGTGCACAAGATACACGCCAAAAAAGCGCTGTGTATCTGAACACGTGATGAAACATGATCACCAAATGCTTTTTTAAACTTTTCATAACAATCCGTGGCGCTCTCTTTCAATTTAACACAAAACTTTATCGCATATCTTTGTTCAATCTCACAGCTAGCTTAACATTGCAGCAAGATTATGGGGAGGTTACAATCTTAATATTACGCATTTTAAAATGAGCATGTTTTTGGTATATATCACTAATCTTATACAATAATAGCTTAATTAGAATATCTCTGTTTCTTCTGATTCAACGGCGAAAATTGTTCGATTCAAAAGGGACTAAAATATTCTAATCTGATAAGCGAAAATATTTTTTTAATGTCACTTCTTATGAGAATTTCAAGGTTTCGACTTTTTTAAAAATGAGATGGCATATTTTTATTAACGCAGTAATGCAGCTTATAAAAAAACAAATTCAACTACCTAGGATATATTGATCTACAAATGGCTTTATCATAAAATTCACGTTTAGAGCGAAAAAAACTGTATAAAATTTATTGAATATCACAGTACAAAGATGCACCTTTTAAAAAAGTGTATACATCTTTAGATCTTTTCTAAATAAAAAGTACATTTAGGTTTTTAATTGTTTGTAAAGTCCACTCGCAGAATCTCCGTCTATTCTCAAAATTGTTGAAACAAATAATTTGATGTACCTACCTAAGTCAGGAAGTCTTTTCGCGTACAACTGTGTTGCGTGAATGTTTGTAAATATATATTTTGAAATAAAACATCTACTGGGTAAGTTCTATTCATAAAACTTATTTTGTTAATAACACTAGTTTACAAAATAAAAAAATTTTTCTGTACATTCAATGCCACTATTTTTTTCCTATGTATTTTGGCCCGCTAAACTCGAAAATCACATAGAAAAATTTTTTTATGGATTGGTTTTTTTGGTTTTTTGATTTTTTGTACCTTCACTCAATTGCTCATAACTCCGGTATTTTTCCATAGATTTTCTTCCTCAATAGCTTGTTTTCTTCGTAAAAGTACGACCTATACGTAATCAATAAGAAACTGGACATAATTTGACGTTTTCTATTTTTGTATGGTAATAGAGTGAATTTTCTATTTTTATAATTTATAAATAATCTTAAGTTCATCTTAAGTTCGTCTTAAGTTCATCTTTAGATATTCCGTAGCCAATGAAACGAATCATACAGCATCTAAAGGTAAACTTGCGATCTTAAATATAAGATCTGACTATGATATTATAGTGAATACCGTCCTCAGAGTCACATTTTATGTACCTACTTATAGCGTCGCGGTACTACTGTGTGTACTACTTGATAAGCTTATTTTATGTTTTTAAGATCCTGTTATGTGATTATTTTTATAAGCATTTTGTTATTTTTATAAGCATATTGCCTAAGTAAAACAATATTTTTGTTGACTGCAGGTGGACTTATATCACTTTCAAAAATAATGAATTATCAAAAACGTGACTTGTGTAAAATTAAACTTTTTCCTCTATTTACTTACTCTTATTTTCGATAAATTCTACATATTGCATGTTTAAATAAATGCGTGGACGGGGGGAGTTGAGCTATATATAGTCGATATCACATTTCATTTTAGCAACTTGAATGTCAAATTATGTTTGACATGAATATTTCTAAGAGTTTATTGTATTTTTTTATGTTGTTGAATCTTTAAATACGATGACGCATTATAATAAAATAAGGTATTTTTAGAAATAAAGGACTTTTATTTAATTATCGAGTTGTTGATTGAACGAAATGTTGAATTTATTACTGACAATGAGTTAAAGGGACAAAATAGATTTTCCGATAGTATTGATTTAAATTTCCTCAATTATAACTGTCAATGAAAGATATAGGCTGTGTTCCGATATTCACTGCCAGTACTGAAGATCTATAATAGTTTACGTCACGTACACTATAGATTTTCAGTACTGGCAGTGAATATCGGATCGTAGCCATAGAAGAAAAGACCTGTAAAAAAAGATATTAATTAAAATTCTCAAAGGAAAGCATATATGTATATATATATATATAGTTCAAAAAATAGACACAATTCTACGGTTTTATAGAAACCATTCGTGTAATGATTGATTGAAGCGTCAGTGTCAATAAAAAATAAATACAAAATAAATAACTGAATAATTTGTATAGGTTTTAAAGATCTTTTTTATACTTTTCAGATGTATGTATTTACATTGATAAAAATTTGATTTTATTGTAGTTATGTGTATTCAAAGCCCTGACAGAATATATGACGAAATTGCGGAAAATTAATTCCGGAATTTGCAATTCAATTTCGATATTTTCCGGTTAAGTTGCGATTAACCTTGCTAGAATTATTATTAGTCCTATACTAACATGTTCGTGCGTTTCCTCTTGTCGCCGCTCCTAAAAGACGATGTTGTTTCCTCTATCGTAAAAAATCCATGAGTTGTGGACTGCCGCGCCTCGCGAATTAGGGTCACCGTCCTTGCGTGCTACATAATTAGATAATGTGAAATCATATTCAATGAAGGATGGAAGGAGAGGAAAGGGAACGACGAGAAGGGTCACTATCCGTGACCCGGCATTCCTACACGTCCCTTAAAAAATTCTAATAGGCGATCATAAACGATATCTGAGCATATTGTTACGCTAAAGAAATCATTTCGCAATTACAATATTAAGAAGTTTTTACGATAACATGCGCATATACATATATGTAAGTATGTAATACTATATATATTTCTAAGATAATTAGATAATACATATTTTTGCAGTAAAATTGGTGAGTCCAGCTTATATATTTTTTATTTTTATTATATATTTTTAAGTGAATTAAATAACTATTTTGCAATTGTTGGAAAATTTATTTTTATCACATTGTAATAAAAGAATTACTTTCATATTTTTTATAATATCGATTTATCTGTAAGAAAAAAAAGAACTGTTCTTTACAAATTTTATATACATATTATGTAGAGGAGAGTTGCCTAATGCGCTGGTCACCTAAATCGCACCTCATCAGATTCTTTCTTATTACTGATTGTGCATGAGTATAAATGACATGCATCTACTTGTAAAAATATGAAATAAACAAACAATGAAAAATATAGACAAAAAATTCCAAGATTACATCTTATTTTATATTTATTTTATCCTACATAATTATTAAGTTAAATCGATATTTTTATATTTATCGTGTTTCTTAAATGGTACTACTACAAAGTTTCTTAAATCGTATTATTAAATTAAAAAAAACTCATGCTTGTTTATAATATTTATCATATTATATCGTAACCACGTCAATAATTATAATCATGTAGTCATAAAATGATAAAAAATATGATAATTAGTATTAATGATTAATAATAAATTAAATAATTAATAATTGATAAATAAAATAACTACATAATTATTTATATGACACTTATAAATAATTTTAACTTATTAATCATATAATAAATAATTTATCATATAATAAATAATTTTAACTTATTTATCATAAAATGATAAATGAAATATCTAATATAATTATAAGTTATGTGTCATAAGCTAAATGTACGAACGTATTAACACAAGTTTTCAAACATCGTATCATTATAATCTTGTATTATTAATACATATTATAATAGATATCTTATGTTTTTTATTAAAAGAGGATCCTGGTCTAGAACGCTCAAAAATTGGGTAAATTTAAGAATTTTTTTAAAAAAACTATAACTTTGATTATTAAATACTGAAATTTTAGATTTAGAATTATTTTATAGACAATTGATAAAGAAATCCCTTTTTTTTTTATTTTATCAATATTGGCCGATTTATGCGATGTATCGCACGAGACGTTATGTGTCATCTTGTTTTCCCATTTACATTGTAGGACCCGTTCGAGTGATCTGAAACACAAATATGAGGTATATTATTATTAGATATTATTATTATTATTGTTGTTATTAATGTCTCTTCGGCGTAAACTTCGTACCGGATAAACATTATAAAATTTTTTTCAAAAATATTTGTTTAAAAAAAGATTTTATTTTTCAAATTTTCGACACGTTTTTTACAAAAGTTTATTATTAACTTTTTATTGATTTTATAGGTTTACGCAAAAACTATAACAGTTATTTTGAATTATCCATGAAGCCGATCCGATTAGAAGTTTTTGAGTTCTGATGTCAACGGACTTGACAAACATGATTTTGAGAAAAACGCGTTTAAAGTTTTGGGTACTATTAGTGTTAAGACACAATTTTTTCATACTTAAAAAGTTAATTGCTGGCCAAGCTGCTATTCCTGGTTCATAAAACAAACCTTCCACTTCCACTTTATTGTATACCTAGAAGGTCGTGTTTTCTTTGTTTGGATGCGTGGGGTTTTCCGAATACAAAGGAATTCCCGCACGCTCCGATCCCTGAGCGTGCCGAACTCTCGGACGACCATCTGCGCTAGTTTGCATAAACTCTTCGTCAATTCTTCGAATTTCGAAATAACACTAAGTATAGGAACATATTCTTGAGATGTTGTATAGTATAATATAAAAAATTTTTCAATTTTTTTTAAATTCTAGACCAGGATTCTTCCTTAATATACATATAAATCTTCTCAATCATGTTTGTTATTATTTTTATTCGCAAATTTACTATTTTTAAAGGAAGTATGTTTTTGGAAAGGTATAACAATTTAACAATTTAGGAAATTAGTTACTTATATAAATCGTATTTTTTACATTATATGATAACAAGATTTATATGAAATTGGTTTGTCTCAGCGAAAGATTAAGACTTAAACATTAAGATACAATTTCCAATATTAATGTGTACATACAAATCAGCACCAAATAAAAAATATCTTAAAAAGTACGAATTTGATAACTTTTCCTTAATATTACATTTTACAATAACATATTTTGAAATTTAAATAATTTATATTATCAACAATTACGTGCATTAAAAATATACACTGAAAATAATTTATTATCAGCAAGAAAAATGATTTGTATGAATTTAGTTTCCTTAATTCAAAGAAGTATTAGGTAAATTTGAGAAAATATTTTAATTCAGAAAAATGTTTTCTTAAATCTATCTAATTACTTCTTCGAATTAAGGAGACTAAATTTATAGAAATCAATTTTCTTGCTAATAATAAATTTTTTCAGTGTATCTTAGCCTAAGGGATAATATATTGATAGTGTCGATAATTTCTTAGTAACAAGTATTTTCTTTATAGTAATTAGTATTTTAATTAAACTAAATTTAATTTAATTTAAATATTTAATTTAATTAAAAACAACAATTTTGCAATTAGTAATATTTATTCTAATAGAAATATAAGGTAACAAAAATGTACTTTTATGCTTATTTAGTTTTTTAGCCAAAAACTAAAGAAGTTATATTTTTCGGCTTATGATCAATACGAATCAACAATACAAGGCGTGTCCCTATGACGTAAGAAAGGCGCGAACGGCAATCAAATCAGTCGAATCATGTAAATCAATCAAATTGATGAACAATAATCCTAAATCGGTAAACCTTATCTCTTGAAAGAAATAAACCTTACTTTTCCAATTGCGGCGAAAATGGTTATCGCGTATTTATTTCTAGAGCAAGCGATCAAAAACACGATTAGGATGGACTAGCCTACCATCGCTAGAATAAGTGTTCGATTTAACAAGCGTGAATGTGGCATGTGAATATAGGGCAAAGGCTCCGCTTCCGTTTCCCACTGTCCTACTAAAATCGACGTGTACTCGCGACGTTGCTCGAAATAGCATCGCCATTTGAAAAGCATCAGCTAGTCGCTTCAGTAAATTAAGAACGCCGGCGAGAACGAAAAAGCCAAGATAAAAAGAACATATGTCGGACTAAATCGACGAGAGCCGGAGATTACAACTGATCGATATTAAATGAATAAATCGAATGCTGATCTTTTTCTGGTTTAATGTGGCTATTTATTATGTCGAGCATGTAGAAAGAATTGCGTCCAGAAAATGCAAACCTCTGAAGTAGTAACAGAACAAAATGCTCTTGGATTTCCTGTTTTAGTTTTTGCATAATGCATGTTCTTAACAGGTGGAATAACTAATCATAATTAATCAAGGATACTCTGTGATCTCATTAATAAAATTCTAATAAAATTCTAAAGACGTCATGAATAACAATTATAATTTTCCATGATGGATATATAATCAAGAATAATTCTTCTAAATTTTTATTTTATGAATATCTCGTAATCATACTACGTACACTGCCGGCCAAAAAATTTGATATTATATACAAAATTTAAAAATATTCCAGTACTACAGAAACACTTAAAAGTCTGATGCATGCCTTACTTAATACTTTTCTTAATTTGAAAGTAAATAGGCATTGAAAGTAAATAGACATATTTAACACAGTTGTAATTAGTATTGCTTAATTTCAAGAAAATAAACCACGATCATAAAACTTTTTTTTTTAAACTAAACTGTGAACTTTTTCAGAATTCACAAAAATTGATTTGTGAATTAAAGCCTGTATAATACACAAATCAATTTTTATTTGTAAATTGCATCGGCTTTAAATAATTAAAATTTGATTTGTGAATTATACAGGCTTTAATTCACAAATCAATTTTTATTTGTGAATTGCATCGGCTTTAATTTATAATTAAAATTTGATTTCTGTATTACATAGGCTTTAATTCAGATTACTATAAACGAGATACTATCCTATTCCTCACAGCTAGGAAGTTTCACTTCTGCCGCGCGTGGAGGCCACACGCATTTTTTTTTCCTCTACGTGCCCTACGAGCGGAGATATTGCGACGCAAAGTCCGAATCTAAAAGTTTAAGATTAAGAAACGTATGTCCACGTCAGATTGGATTATTCTTTTAGATCTAGAAGAGTAATCCAATCTGAGTTCAGAAAACTATCAACAATTGCAAAATAAACGTTCTATTGAACGCAGCCATTATCGCTCGGAACGTGCGCGATACAACTCCTATCGCAAAACGCGTTTCCTTCCTGCGAATAATTAACTAATATCAAATCAAAGTAAAATCCTTTTCTTTGTCAGTGAATAATAATGAGAAATCGTTTTTTTCGACCAAAACTGGCAACATTTATTCAACAGTTAACACGACGTTTTAATTGAGATTCCAGTCCTTATCAAGTGTAAATAGTGGCGTGCAAAAGTTTCCGACCAGTGACATTTCGTACTCTAATTTATTTAAAAAGAGCCCAATGAAATTTTAACCATTATCGGGTGCGAGTATAACATATAGAAAACAAAACGATTTAGTGAAAGAATGTATATACGCCTTCGCAACACTTCATAATCTCAGATATTGTGCCAGCAATAAACTTAAATCTACAGTCTTTTGTGCGACGGTTGACATTAAAAATGTACATTTTCGTAACGCGAGGTGACAGATTAAAATAATTAAAAGTACGTCTAGACTGAACAGCAACGGACATTACGTTGTAAAAATTTTGTATTAATTTTTATTTTTTTAAAATAAATGTTTAATTTTGTATTAATTTTTGCATTACTTTTGGAATTGAGTAAGGTAACGCAATTTTATATTTTTATTTTTTTAAGGAGAATTAAAGCTACTACCATTGAGTTGAAATAGGAAGACCCTTCAATGGGAATACAAAGATATATACGTATAACGATTTGTATTTTATTTCTTTTTTTTTATAAAGCTACCGCACCACTTGGGCTCAATTTTTTAAAAGTACAATAGTTATTTTTCGAGGTAATATATATGTAATTGGCGCAATTTAAGGATTTCATACATTTTTTTGAAAAATACATAGGTACTTGGGTTGAGTTAGGTAACTCAATTTTGTGATAGTATAGATAATAATTTTGTTAAGGATAATTAAAGCTACTACCACTTAGGTTGGATTTACAACATACACTACGCGTGTATTCGGCGCCTTTTTTTACCTTTTTTAAAAAAGGTAATTTTGTACTGATTTTTCTAGAACTTTCAAACATTTTATATTATATATTTTTTATTATATTATAAAATAATGAATAAAATAACAAAAATTTATATTCAATTATAATGCATAAGTTTGATTTCATTGCATGAGTTTACGGTCTTTCTCATTTCATGTTATATAGAGTAAACATAAACGGTCTTAAACTTTTGGCTTGCACCTATATCTATAAATATTTTAAAATCACCAGATGATTTTTCAGTTACAAATTCTTCGGTCAATCATTAGTTGATTTTTCCTTAGCGAAAATGTCAAGCCATCAACAATTTTGAAGGTAATAAACGGTTAAAATAGAATTTTTAATTTTTTAGAAGCAAATAAAGCCTTATTGTGGTCAAATGGATAACAAGAAAGCTGCATTTTGTATTTAACTTTTGAATTTAATTTAGAGAATTTTTTTAGGCATCATATTACAAAGATATATGATGCAAAAGGTGGTAAACTGCAAGAAGCGATGATCTCTTTTGGCATTTTTGTGGGGAGGAGATTCTAAGTTGGCAAAAAGAATCTACCATTACAAAAACGTCCGGCAATTTTGGGATACTTTATACCTAAGTATATCCTTTGTTCATCCCACGATTACACACGAGATCCAATCCTGGAAAAAAGTTCTTAATGTATTAATCGGATGTACTTGGAATCACGTTTGCGCGCTGCATGCACGAGTACAATTCATTCTATGCAAATCTGCTATAACATTAGCTTCTGTGGGAGTGTTTCCTTGTTTCGGCCTTGACGTCGCGGCGAATCATAATATAGAGAAATCGTTATTGCATGTAGATGCAACACATCGCGTCTGATTCACATCGCGAAAGAGCGAAGGGGGGAGGAGGCGCATGTACCATATTGCGTAACAGCTCTGTTGTCCCGCGCTGTAGAAACATTGTGTGGCGTTGATGCAACATTCAAAAATACCTACGGTATAAGCTGCAACGGCGATCGCGCACGTACGTTAATGTGCATCATGTGCGCGCAAGTAAATTTGCATGGAAGTCACGTCGAGCATTGCCTGTGGGGCTCAAGGCAATATTTTCGGCGTCGACACAGACGCGCTCGTTTTTAAGGCTTCTTTGAAACGAATAGGGGAGACCGGGGCGAGATCGACAGTTTTTTTTCGGTGCCGATTTTTAACAACAAAATAAATAGTTTTAGTTAATGTGGTATACCGTTGTAAAGAGTGAACCTTTAGCTACAAAATTTATATAGGGAATTTTTGTCTACGTCGCTTTGTTTAATCGATATAGAGCAAAAACGACAACGGTGGAAAAATTGAAATCTCAAAAATGCCGGGGCAGAGTCGTCACTACATAAATACATAATTCCGATTATGAAAACTGATAGGATACATTTTATTAATTATTTGGTAATAGAAAAATGTAAACATTTATTAATTAAAGTGTTAAAATGTTTCATCATTTTGTATTTTTGTGTGTGTGTACGGATTCTATAACTCAAGAATTAATCAACCAAATATTAAAAAATTATATATGAAATAGGGGTAGAAAAGACTGAAAATTATAATAAAATTAGAAAATTTGCCAATATTATAAAAGTCCACCCCGGGTGCTTACTGACAAATTAGCCCCAAACACAAGTTTTAGGTTTGATCGCTCACGAAATATTAGACATCAACGATAATGAAAAAACTACACTGAATTCGTGTTCAGCATGTATTACTCTTTATAATCACGTACCTCGAGATTTGGAGAGCAAATATTATTGCAAATATTACAAAATTTCCACGCGCAGAAAATTTCACTTTTACCTTCCAAAAACACGTTTGCCCTCGTAAAAATCATAACACGGCAGGTAACCTGCCAAAACTCCGTTGGTCACATGGGTACCATAAGCAGCGTTTACAATGTTAATAGCGAGTTTGCACAATATACAGGTTCCGAGATTTGATTTGACAATTTCACCCCGAAGACGTTTTCGCCCCGGTCTCCCCTAGCGCCAAACTAGTCCAAACAAGCAGGTAGAAACCGCACCGATTGCTTGTGGAAAGACCGTAAACTCACGCTCTTATCGTGCACATATTTATAATCTGATATGCATTATAAAAGAGCCGAAAAGAGACCGATATTAACACTATCGAGATTAATATATATCTATTTCCACTATTTGTGTATGTGTCTTTAGTATATATTTTAATATTATGTATATTATATATATTTTTTAAAAAAGGAATGAAGAGGAAAAATAGATTGATCAATTTAATTATTTATATATTGCAATAAAAGTCACGTGAAAAATCTCAGGAAATACATCCCAGACAGTACGCATGTCCAAAATCGAGACATAAGACGTCTTAAGGATATCTTTAGAGGTCTTACGATATAATATCTAAAAGACGTCTTATGTCCCAATTTTGGACATGGTGCTGTTTGGGATGTTGGAAATTTGATAAAAAATCAAATAATTTCGACTGCTTGGTAGTTCTAATGTTAAAGAGATCAAAAATAATTTTTACTAACGTTAATTTCAAAACTATAATGACGCAACTTTTTGATTCTTCTTCAAAGATAATTAATAAGAACCCGGTAAAAAATTTTTCATATAAAAATATATAAAAACATATAAAAACATGTATAAATATATATAATCATGTATCAAGTATGTCTATACATGTTCTTTTTCTCTTTTATAATCTCTGTTCGTATATATTACAGGAAAAAGAATAAAAAGAAGAATCTAAACATGATTGAAAAGATCATTTTCGCATTGCATTTTTTATAAAAATTAAAGTTTGAGGTAATGAGAAAGCCTATATATAATCATATATAACAACTGTTACATTTATATATGATTATATATGAGTAAATTTTTCTCATTACCTCAAACTTCACTTTTTATAAAAAATTCAATGCAAAAATGATCTTTTTAATCATTTTTAGGTTCTTCTTTTTATTCTTTTTCCTGTAATATATACGAACAGAGATTATAGAAGAGGAAAAAAACATGTATGGACATATTTGATATATAATTATATATATTTATATATGTTTTTATATGTTTCTATATGTTTTTATATATTTTTATATAAAAAAATTTTTACCGGGAAGATATATATTCTGAAAGTAAGAGAAAGAGAAAGTAAGGTGTACGAACAATTACGCAGTTATAAATTTTCATAACTTATTTCACTTATTTGTGTTCATTAAGTGAATACATAAGTATTTTGTAATTATCATTAATCTTTATAATTAAGTTATTCTTTTTACGAGGTCCATTTTCTCATAAAACACAAGCTATTATGGAGTATACGTGAAGATAAACATTTAACTGCTATTTTTGTTTCTCCATATTCATCAGTGTTTCGGTACTTTTGGATAATTTTATCAATCTCCTCGATGTTCTGATCTCGCTAACAGCAATCATAAATCATTATACAGGTTGTACAATATTTGGAAAATAATAAAGGGATTCATTATGCAATCGTTTACTCAAAACCAGCGGAGTTAATAAATCGCCTATTTTCACGACGAAATTACGTCACTGGACCGAAAATTTACGGCGCGGTTCAGCAGAGCGCAGCAATTCGCATCTCTGTATCACTTGGTCATCTGTGTAAGCTCGGCGTAACATAGGCGACACCTTCGCCCCTCTTCTTCTTCTTTTTCTTGATGATAATAATAATGGCACCCGATCCCTAGCTGGGTTCGATACGTCGGATGATGCCAAGATTAATCAAATGCGAATTACAAATAAGATATGAAGTCGGAAATGTGTGTTTGTGGAGTGTGTCATTGTGTGTGGGTGTTTGCAGTGATGAACTCAAGTTCGTAGGTTCGTTAAGCCCAAAGGATTGTGTGCGGCATCTTCGCTTCGTTTTCGGCCGCGTGTAAATATACTGGGACTAACGGGTGGGAGATCGACGTCTCCCGAAGCATCGTCATCGTCCGCGTCGGTGGTGGCGGCGACCGCGCCGCGTCCGCGCCGCGGCCGCGCGTCTCTCGTCAGTTAAATCGCGATCGTCGTTGCGCGATCATTCAACACGTTATATACAAATCTCGGCGCGCGCGGATCGACCTGCGTACGAAAATAAATCACATCGAAAAGTAAGCGAATAAAACTGGCGACTTATTCCGGTTACGTGCTCTCTGCGACGATATTCTCTGCGACTTTATAACTATCTTTTTCACAAGTCCATACACAAAAAGAAATATAAAACATAAATTATACCTATTTAAAATTAAACTATGATAAATTAATAATTTAATTCATAATAAACACAAACGCTGTAAAACTGTTATTTGTCTAGGATTGTTTATATAAAGCTGTTTTTTTTTAAAGCGTTGATTTATTAGTCCGGTCAAAGTAGACATTCAAGGTTACAATAATTCCCACAGAGCTGAAAATTTGTACGAATGTTCGGAACACCATTATAAATGAACTGTGAAAAGTCCCCATACATCCCGTGTGTGGAAAAAATTTTATTCAAGGTCAAAGGTGGCAAAAATGGGTTTTTCGTGTTTTTCAGCCGAATGGTAAGTTTTATCATAAAAATAGCTTAGACAATAATTGTAGATCGTGCAATTATCTATAATAATTGTCTCTATACTTTTTTCTGTAAGATTCACCGTTTCCGAGATATAATTATTTAAAAAGTTGAAAAAACGGTGTTCTTCATAATATGCACACGTTTCCACGCCACCTGTGAGGTAGTGTACTTGACGCGTTTTTTTTAATCCAGTGACTTTCTTTTCTGAAACTCTTCATTCAACTCATTGCCGCAAAAGAAGCAACATTGTTTAAAACAAAAAGATGATTCACTTACGCGTGCTCTAGTACGAGGAGGCCTTATATTTGATGTACTAGGTTCTTCTTTGTTGTGTTGTCTTTTAACAGCTGCAGCGATGGAACTCTTTCGAGTATACAATTTACGACACTCTGTATGAATTGTCACAGATTTCTGAGTTTTCAGATATTCCGAAAATTCATCAGCTCTTTCAGTACTTGCATCAATTAATGTCTTCATTCCACGATCAACAGTAACACTTCCATCTTTAGTTAAAAGTTTACTACAAATAAAACAAAACTGCGACATTTTTATTTATTCTAAGTTAAAAGGCACAAATGAGGTTAGGAAATATTAAAGATAAACATAAAACACGATAAACATATAAACAGCTCCAGTGATGTATGTACGCGGCGTACTTATGCATATTATGAAGAATACCGTTTTTTCAACTTTTTGAATGATTATATCTCGGAAACGGTGACTCTTACAGAAAAAAGTATAGAGACAATTATTATAGATAATTGCACGATCTACAATTATTGTCTAAACTATTTTTATGATAAAACTTACTATTCGGCTGAAAAACACGAAAAACCCATTTTTGCCACCTTTGACCTTGAATAAAATTTTTTCCACACACGGGATGTATGGGGACTTTTCACAGTTCATTTATAATGGTGTTCCGAACATTCGTACAAATTTTCAGGTCTGTGGGAATTATTGTAACCTTACCCCTATTTTTTGGGCTAACTTGACCGGACTATATGTATGAAACGAATAAAATTCGAATTATCGTAAATTAAAATGAAAACAGCCAAATAGGAATTTAAACCTACGCTAATTTTTTTAAATGAAAAGTTACATTTATATAATATCTTTCATCCATTGTATCTCTATACTCAACTGCTGAATGTTTTTACATGCATTTATAAATCACACTCTATACGCCAGAACTAAATTAATTTTCTGTAGAAAGACACGGGGCTAAATATACGTACTAATGTGTGTGAGATACGTGAAAGATTTATATAAATATAAATCCCAGCTCTTCTGGTTTGGATTATAATATCGAAATATTTGAGAATAATATTGATTATTATACATCGTGTATGCACTATAGAAAACAAGTTTGCAACAACAGAATTTTGAAAATATCTTAAAAATTTATTTGTCGTTTTTCTTTTTTTGTTTAACTTATATTTTTCTCAAGTTTCGATAGAGTTAACGATTATTAATTTCAAGTTAAACCTAAAAAGGAGAGCATTGTAAAATTTTTTCATTAAAATAATGCGTTTTTTAAAAATACGTATTACTGAAGCTTCTCTCTACATGTCTGTCACATCTCGTTCAATCCGTAGAAACAAGCTTAAACAACTGCGCGGTGCGTGATATCGGATCTGCGAAGAAGAGAGGGAGGAAGAAGATAACTTTAGTGATCTCACACTAAGACATCAATAACATTATCAACTTCAATGATGATGAAGCGATTGATGCTGCTAGCCTTTCTAGCTACTGTAGCGTTATGCCACGAGCCATTTCAAGTGATCTTTGAATGGAAGTCGATTGACTTCCAGTGGCCTTCGGACGAGGAACGACAATATGCTGTAACGCGCGGCGAATACATACCGGCAAACAACTTCATCACTACTGTGAAATTCTGGAAGGACAAAATGTATCTGACGTTACCGCGATGGAAAGACGGCGTGCCAGTGACGCTGGGCGTCACATCGGCGAAACCGATCAACGGCATGACGGCGCCCAAGTTGGAGGCTTACCCCAGCTGGGCCATGCAGAAGCTAGGTGACTGCGCGGCATTCCAACTGGTCCACAGCATAGAGATTGATCCTAAGGGCCGCATGTGGGTACTCGACACCGGTAGACCAACGTCTCTCAGGGAATCCAAAGCCAATTGCTCGCCGCGCCTTGTCATTCTCGACCTCGAGGACAACGGCAAGATCCTTCGTTCTTACCCATTCCCTGAGCACGTGGCACGCCGCACAAACGCGTACCTCAATGACATTGTTCTCAATCACGAGGACGGCGGCATGGCATATATCACCGACACTGGCACCACCGATCCCGGCATTATTGTGTACTCGTTAAAGGATAACAACTCGTGGAAGGTCCGACACGATTCTATGAAAGCGAAATCGGAGGCGGTCGGATTTATGGTAGCGAACACGCATGTAATCAATCCAGTGCACGTGGATGGCATAGCACTTTCACCAGCGAGCAGTCGCGACAGGTATATCCTCAGATCAGTATCTTTTTGCACGAGATATAATCGATTCCCTTTTGCAAAGTCATCAGGACCAATTTTTCCCCTTTTCTATGAAATTTTCTTAAGTAAAAGTTTACCTTTACACACCACCCGCCAATGACCTTGACCTTGACATATGTTGTCAAGGTCATGAGCCTGAACAACATTCAAAAGGTTTTAGTCGTCGCTCGTTGTTTACTAAAAAGTTATTACAAAAAAAGTTTGAAAAATATAGCAATTATTTTGAGTATTGAAAGGCATAAACGACTAATATGTATGTGAAAATAGTACATGTATGAACGAAGGAAAGTCATTTAAAGCAGCGAATTGTTAGTATATTGAATAGTCTTTTTGTTAAAGCAGAGAATAGTTGGTATAGAAAAGTATATATAGAGGAAAGTCCCCGCGATTATGAGATACCACATCTATTTTGTGTAATTGCCGGAAGTCTATGGGCAGAATTGAAAAATATAGTACGTCATTTTGAAGGGAATTTAATAAACTTTAAGATGCTAAAATGTAAAATTTAATTTAAATATTGATTTTTCTAAAAATTAGAAAAATGTAAAAAATGAGCTTTCGGTAAAATCGAAAAAGTGTGCTCTTAATATGAGAGACCCCGGGAAATCACTAATAAAGTGCAAAATACATCATATTGTAATTAGAAAACTTTATTTAAAGTTTCTGAAAGACAAATGTAATGGAGAAGCATATTTGCAACAATCGTAAACCCACTTATACCCAATATTGTACCTAATCTTCCCCCTCCACTTTTCCACCTTAAATCAAGGTCAGCACACACTTATAATTTCGTATAAACCTTCCCTTAACGTTAATATAGTATTTTCCCTTATTTTATTACTGTACAATAACTTTCATACTCCAGCAATCCAGGGAGTACCCTGAGTATCTCATGTTACGAGCCCTACGCCTTGCGGTTTCGCGATCACCAAATCTAATCTCTACAATTGAGGAACTCAACATATCCCGTATTTTCCTATTAATACGACCTTACTCTATCGCTGCATGCAGAACTCATTGCCAAATATTTATTAATTTTATAATAAACAAGATTTAAAGACTCATATCTATGGCACTTGACAACATCCAATTTCACAATTTCTTTCTCTGCAACGACTACACGCACAATCAAACAATAAATTTTACACTAAATAGGTTTTACCCCAAGAGCAATAAGTTCATGGTGGAACCAACAGATAGGGCCTACTAGTTTAGCAGAAACCTCGCTATCGCATATTAGGAGCCTATCTCATAATAGGGGACTTTCCTCTACAATTTTATGTGTTAGAAAGCATAAATATAATGTATTCTCTGCTTTAATTTAATCAAAAGCATAAACTGTTATCTGCTTTAATTAAAGCAGTCAATCGCTGATATATTGAACAGTCTCTTTGTTAAAGCAGAGAATAGTTTGTATAAAACTGTACAATTAAAAATAGTTTACAACTATAATCATACAATTATGGTTAAAGCAGAGAATACTTTATATTTATGCTTTCTAAAACATAAAATTGTATATATACCTTTCTATACCAACTATTCTCTGCTTTAACAAAAAGACGGTTCAATATATCAGCGATTCACTGCTTTAAATAAAGCAGATAATAGTTTATGATTTTGATTAAAGCAGAGAATACTTTATATTTATGCTTTCTAACACATAAAATTGTAGTATATATACTTTTCTATAACAACTATTCTTTGTTCTAACAAAAAGACTGTTCAATATATCAACGATTCGCTGCTTTAAATAATTTTCCTTCGTTTATACATGTACTATTTTTACATACATATTAGTCGTTTATGCCTTTCAATACTCAAAATAACTGCTATATTTTTCAAACTTTTTTTGTTAATAACTTTTTAGTAAACAACGAGCGACGGTTAAAACCTTTTGAATGTTGTTCGGGGTCATGACCTTGACAACATATATCAAGGTCAAGGTCATTGGCGGGGGGTGTGCAAATGTAAACTTTTACCTTTTCTTATTTCAATTGCATATATGCAAAAGGAAAATGTTGCATGCTCTGTCTCTCATTCATTATCATGGCAAATATAACTAGAGGAAGTGCAACGCAAGAAGAAAACATCACTTTATGAGGATAACAGTGTTTCCACACAAAATGCAGAACATTATAATATGGAACTTCGCTAAACAAAGAAAAGCAACAAACATAGCAATACCTATAACATTCCGGTTTTTTTTCTCACTTTTATTCATTTTCCTCTCTCCTATCTTCTCTTATATATAAAATCTCTTCTTATAAAAAAAGTTCTCATAGTAAAATTGAAATTATTAAAATCTTCTACATTATTTATTCAAACTTAATATTTTTCTATATCGAAATTTTATGTAAGATTTTCTAATGAATAACAATCAAATCTGTTTTAGACAAGTCTATTATTCGCCTTTGTCTTCTTTTCATCTGTACTCAATTCCGGTGTCCGCTCTGAAGAACAACGTGACGAATATCGATCGATACGTGAGAGAAATTGGACGGAAGAGTTCGCAAACGGACGGCATGGCGATGTCGTCCACTGGCGTGCTTTACTTTGGTCTACTGGCTGACGATGCCATCGCCATGTGGGATACCAAGAATACAGCATCCTTCACCGTCGGTCAACGAATCATATCGCGCGATCACGTACTGACACAGTGGCCCGACAGTTTCGCTTTTGACGAAGACGGCAATTTTTGGTGTGTCACCAATATGCTGCAAAACTTCTTAAACAATCGCGTTGACATTAACGTGCCCAACTATCGTCTCATTCAATCACGTGTAGGCGTTAAAAATTATCAATATTATGAAAATGGCACAACACCCGAATTACCAGATTTCACCGCCGGCGCTGATTCCGTCAGACTTGTACTCGCCGCGCTACTGCCCACCATTTTGATACTTATCGCGAAGTAGAGGTAACTGCTTTGCGAGAAAATCCTGTTAAAGGTATGTAATTAAATTGCGTACATGAAGAAACAATTTACGAATCCACATTAAAACAGTCGATCATATTAACTCTTAAATGTATGGTTTTTTCTTACGGCTTATTCAGAAATTGAAGGAACGCAGGATCATGACACCAAGCAGACACCCTATGAGTCATGAAAGAGATACAGTTTGTCACACAAAAATATGTGAACGATTACTCGTACATCATTGCCAAAATCGAAAATTTTTTTATTTTTTGGTTTGAAAAATTTTATTAGATATATTCTTATATTATTATCTAATATAAATTTGATATATATAAATACACACGGTTACGGTTGAAACTGTTACTGTCACAAAATCATTGAAAAGGAATAAGCATGAATTGAGATTGAAATTGGATGTGTGGGTATAATTCACTGAAGCATCAAAATGATTTTGTTTTTTTTTCGAAAGAACCTAGATTGGATCTGTCAAAATGCCTTCAACCATCTGTTAGATATCGATAGATCATTTATTGCAAGATTTTTTTAATTTGTGTATTACAACTTTTCTTTGTTTAAGACCTCAAATAATTATATTAAACTTTTTAACGAAATGATCGATTTTTTTCTCTTAATCGATTCCATCAAAACGACACTCCAAATAAAAACAAAATGGCAATCACTGCTTAATATCATATTTTAAAAATTTAGTGGCACCTGCCAATTCTATACCTATAGAAAAACATTACCCATTATGTAAGAAGTGATATCTAATAATAATTGATAATTGAATTGAATAACTTTATATTAGATAATAACATAAAAGTGTATCTTAGAATCTTTTAAAACACATAAAAATTTTTTAATTTTGACAATAATATAAAAATAATCGCCCACTGTTATATGCGATATACGCGATGTAATATTCTAATGAAATAAAGTAGACAACTGTCCTCTTACTATAATAATTGTAAGACTTTATTCGGAACAGAGTAAGCAATATGAATCGAAGATGTATTCGCTTCAAAAGACGGCAATGAGAACTGTTTTTACAGTTCAAGAGAGATTTTGATAATTATGCATTTTAGGGTATGCACCTCCGATGACCTTGATCTTGACATATGTTGTCAAGGTCACTCTCCTGAGTGACCTTCAGAAAGTTTTAGCCGGCGCTCGCTTTTTATTAAAAAGTTATAAACAAAAAAAGTTTGAAAAATATAGCAGTTATTTTGAGTATTTTGAAAGGCATACGACTAATATGTATGTGAAAATAGCACATGTATGAACAAAGGAAAGTTATTTAAGGAGGGTGGTTGCTCAAATCAAAATGATAAGAATTAGTTCAAATTTATGAGGGATATATGTCTATGGGAATCCATACCAAAATTAAAGACAATTGTTTATGTTTACATGGTTTTCGAGTTATTAATTATTGAAGTTATAAACTTTAATAATTAATAACTTGACAACCATGCAGACAATTTTCTTCAACTTTGGCATGGACGACTGATTCCCATAGACGAATATCCTCCATAAATTTGAACTATTTCTTATCATTTTTTTAGCTAATTTGAGCAACCACTTAAAGATAATTGTCTGCATGGTTGTCAAGTAATTAATTATTGAATATATACTCTTATACATCGAGCGAAACATTATACATAATTTATACATAGAAAAATATTAAAAGTGCAAGCAACGCGTACGTACGAGCAATGCGAAGATACCTATAAACTTTCCCCTCTTGCCGCGCCGCCTGCCGCTCAGCGTTCAATGACCAACTATTCTCTGCTTCAACAAATTATTTCTGTTACAGATATTAAGCTTTAGAGGGCGTTGTGTCACTAAATGGAAAACGGCCAAAGTTGACGAAATAGAGTAATATTGTATATATACTTTTCAATATACCAACTATTCTCTGCTTTAACAAAAAGACTATTCAATATACCACAATTCGCTGCTTTAAATAACTTTCCTTCGTTCATACATGTGCTATTTCCACATAGATATTAGTCGTTTATGCCTTTTAATACTCAAAATAACTATATTATTCAAACTTTTTTTGTTTATAACTTTTTAATAAAAAACGAGCGCCGGCTAAAACCTTCTGAAGGTCACTCAGGAGGGTGACCTTGACAACATATGTCAAGGTCAAGGTCATCGGAGGTGCATCCCCTAAAATGCATAATTACCGAGATTTTCTCTTAAAAGAAATAGGTGCAATTTTCATTGAAATAATAACCAATAACACGACGCGTTCTAATATCAGAAGTAATAATTGGTGCAAATTCTTAGGAGAAAAAGTATAAAGACAGAATGATAGTAGATGTATGGTGCAAAAATCTGTTGGATAGGACTAATTTTTGCAGCTGATCGTAGATCGTAGATAAATTCAAGAACGAAAAAGATAAATGAGACATGAGGTAAGAGTTTAGACAAATAACAGGATTAAGATTTATTAGGATATTAATTGAGGCATTATTTGTTTGGAAAAACTGTTTGTAAAGAATTTAAGAATAGAATTCTCGTAAATACTTAAAATATGAGTTGCAACACATAACACATAACTCTTATGTGACAGACTCATTATCGAAAACTATAAGTATAATTGAATTCCTCTATTCTAAATTTCTTCTGTAAGTTTCTCTAAGTTTTGTCTGTTTTAAATCGACCCTCTCCCCTTACACATGCACAGCCAAGTCTATCGAGTCATCATTAATATTGTATTTTGAATAATTTTATAGTGTATTCTGCTTTCGTTGTGTTTTTTATTTGTCACTCTTTGTAAAATACAAATTCAATAAGTCATTTAATTACAAAAGAGTATTTAAATTGGCAGAATCTTTCAGTCATATTAAAAGTTCACGAAACTACTTCAGCTCATCTTATTATTAATTACAAAAAATAGATTAAATTAGATATTTTAAAAGATTACAAGAAAGATTATCAATAGCCAAATTAAAAAATTCTTTGATATAAACTGAATAACTAAATTACCAAATAAGTTTTCGTATTTTTCTAAAAATTGCTTTCTGCTATGTTTTTACCTAAATTAACTATCTATTATTTAATTTAAAAATATTGTTCATATTGCATATGTCCTCACGTACTGATTACTTCTTATTTGTTTAAAAAAGGTACTTTTTAAATTTTTTTCAAAAAATTAGACTTGATCTCTCAAATTGGAGAAAATTAGTCGAAATATCTGCAAGTTACATTCAACTTTTCACTGCCACGTACATTTCTATGCGTCTCGCATGACACACACACAATCGTTCAATTGAAAAGAAAATAGATATTACAAAAGAAATTAGAAGACTATTGAGAGAATCTGAAGATCGAGAGAATCGCAAAACACACATCAATATGTACTCAGCTTATTGTTAGTGGGATTGAGACATTTTCTTTCGAAGGATTTTGGAATGCATGAAAGAGTTACGAATCATAATTGCTCATAGTATTGATTTATGGTATACATTACCATAGTTCAGTGAGATCTGCGACTTTTATGCATTTCGGAATTAATCGAAATAAAATATCTTAATCTCATTGTTCACAACATACACCGAATTAAGCTCTCCTAAACAAATGGTATCCCCATATCATGCCTAATTTACTTAGTGTGTTACGCCGCCTCTAGAGACATATTTTGCAAAGTATCTGCTACATATTTTGTCGGCAAAATACAGATTTGATAGGTTCTGACATATCAAATGCTATTGACAGAATGCTAACAGAGATATAGCAAAGCTTGTTAATAAAATATGATGGCAGATTGATGGCAGAAATCAAGCAAAAGTTATACAGTTTCACACAGAATTGATAGTAGAGATAGTGCAGAATCTGTATGTCAAGTCATATCAGCTCTACCGACAAAATAGGAGCTTAATGCAAACGCCAATTGATGCCAATTTACTAGCAATTTCTGATCGAATTTGTTACGAACATGCTGGTATACTACGGACAGTTTACTTATAGTGACAATTATTTTTTCTAAGCTGAGTTTCTCCTTCTCTGGTTCTCTCTCATCTATTCACAATCACACAATTCCTATATGGTCGCGTGACTACACAGGAGATATGCATGATACCTTCGGTTTTTCACTTATGTATTTATATTTTTAATTAATTACATACGCAACATTTTCACCTAGCGCATGCGCCATTAGAATAAAAATGGGGATTGATAGAAAAATTTAGAATAGAGAAAATGCTTGGAATTGCAATGAAAAAATCTATGAAATTCAAATATATTGTATAATAAACAATACCTTAAAAAACTAAAAAAATTAACTATATTAAAGTAGTATTTAAAACAAAAATTACTTTCAGATATTTTTCTACAATAAAATAATTATTTTGTTGGCAAAGTGGAACGTTTTTTTATTATATTTAAAATCAAAATTTTAATTTATGTGTTAAAATGCACACTTAAGAGTTAATCAGCGATTTTTTGCTGAGCTTTTGATGATTTTTACACAATTTCTGTAAATTGTTTATAACTCCATGTTCAGTCTAACTCTGATCAAAGAGCGCGTCCAAACATTGCAATTTTGGTGAGACGCGAATTTGTAAACGTATTAGAAAACTGAGTACCTACATAGTTTTATTTTTATTACACAGCTAGCTGTCAGCGGTTTATCGGAAAACGAGTATGAGCGAATGAGCAACGAATGTGAATGCTCAGATGTTCGCATTTGTGTTCGTTGTTGGTACATTTTTCTGTTTATTTTAAACATTCACATTCAGTCATATTCGGCATTTCTCGGCGTAAAGCGATTGTAAAAACGCCGAATGATGCAATGATATTGCAAATTTTATTATAATTACTAGTTTAACAAAAAAGAGAAAGAAAGAAAGAAAGAGACGATAATGAATGATATCATCGATAACACCACGAATGGATTCAGAGGCGAACAATGTATTACATTCCCGTCCTTGTGCACGAATTTTCCTTGTAACGTTTTACGAATGAATCGGTCCGAACGCGAATCGAACACTGACGAACCCTGACGAACGTTCTGTTCGCGTTCATTACAGCATGTCCATCTGCTGAACTTTAACGGCGAAAATTCGCATTCTCTGTTTATTCGTTCACTTGTCACTTATATACCCATTTACACGGCATCATCTATGAAATACTTATCATAGAAAGATGCTAATATAAACATAAATGGAAAAGATTCGTTATAAATCTATTTATGATATATTATAGTATTAATTATGTATGTGCGTATAATTTTAATCATATATGGTACATTTTATATAATCTATATATTTTTAACATCTTCTAAACTCAATCCTGAAAAGAATTTTCATTTGGCTCACATTATTTAATGTTTATGTTAAATCTCCATATGTATGTGTGTATAAAATATTTATTAATATTATTATCATTATTAAGGTTACGAAATTATTATTATTATTATTATTATTGTTATCCTAATATTATTGTGATTATTATTATTAATAGAAAATCAATACCACAAGGAAAATTCCAAATAAAGTATTTATTTCATAACACGCCGACCTTGTTTTATTCTCTGTTGTGGTCATAAATAAATACATTCTAGGATGCATTGCGATGCTGCTCGCCGATGGAATGTTTCAAGCGCTCTTATCGAATGAGTCACGCCTCGTTTTTCTCTCTGGTGGATTCAATTCATTACATTGTAAATAAGGCCGCATGCGTTACCAGCGTTAATAAGCGACACTTTCCTCAGAACGAGAACTTTGTCCGAGATCTCAGCCACCGAATCTGGCTAATGAGCGCATTGTGCGAGCCTCTCGGCTGAATTTAAATGTAGATGCGGTCTATGTTCTCAGTTTTATAATTTCATTACCTGAATGGTGGCGGTTCGGGCCTACGAAAGAGCAGTCTCACTAACATACGTGCGTGCGTACATATCCTCGTATAAAAGTGGAACAGTGCACACACTGCGAGGACAATTGTGGGAAGCCATCTCTTTAATTCTTTCAATTCCCTTTTACGGCATATGTTGGTCGTGTAAAAATAGACAAGTGCTTGATGCGATCGACTTAGATACGCAGATGCACAAACGCTTTCTACAAAGGATGTTATCCATTTCCGTAACTGTTATTAACAAGTCTTATAGCGCGTGCGCACGATAACGAGGGAAAACGAACTAAGAAATTTTATCCAACTTGTATTTACCTTATACTGTATATTGCGACAAAAGATGTTATCCAAAAATAAATCTCGGAAACGTTAGTGCTCTCTGCTTCGTATATTTTTCTTACAATATTTTATTGAATAATATTTACAATCTAACCCGATATTTTTTCATATAAATATATATACATATATATATTATATATAAAATACCTATATCTTTTTCTTTCCCTTGTATAATCTCTGTCCGTATAAATGTAGATAATTAGAAAAAATAATAAAAATTATTTAAAAATAATTAGAAAAACCACTTTTGTTTTCTTACGTAAAGTAAAAAATTGCGGTTAGATTATACAATGTTTTATATATCTACATATATCTATATATTTTATATACGATTATTATATTTACATATGATTATGTTCTTTTCTTTTTTCCTCAAATTTTATTTCTTACATAAAAACAATGCAAAAATTATTCTTTTAATTATTTTTTAATTCTTATTATTTTTCCTGTATTACAAACAGATTTTACAAGAGAGAGATAATATACATATAAATATAGACATATTTCATCTATAATTATACAGGGTGTCCCATTTTAAATGCCGCAGGCAAATATCCCGAAAAATATGGAAGATACGGAAAAATGTTTCAGATAAAAGTTTCATGGTTTGATGGGCGCCACATGATGAAAATATGGACATGACCTTAAGTGACGGTAAAACTGACGTTTAGGGGAGGCAGCCCCGATGACCTTGACATATGTTGTCAAGGTTACCCTCCTGAGTGACCTTCAGGTTTTAGCCGTTGCTCGTTTTTTATTAAAAAGTTATAAACAAAAAAATTTTGAAGAATATAGCAGTTATTTTGAGTATTGAAAGGCATAAACGACTAATATGTACGTGGAAATAGTACATGTATAAACAAAGAAAAATTATTTAAAGCAGCGAATCGTTAATATATTGAACAGTTTTTTATTAAAGCGGAGAATAGTTGGCATACATATATACAATTTTATGTGCTAAAAAGCGTGAATACAAAGTATTCTCTGCTTTAATCATGGCAAAAGCATGTTAAAGCTTTGTTAAAGCAGATAATAGTTGGTTATTAACAAAACAAGATTCAATTACCACCTTCAATGACCAACTATTCTCTGCTTTAACAAATTATTTCTGTTACAGATATTAAGCGTTAAAGTTGACAAAATAGAGTAATATGATAATTTATGGATATACATTTTAATAGTTTATAGTTTATACGCTTTGTTAAAGCAGATAATAGTTGGTCACTGAAGGTGGTCGCATTGAACCTTGTTTTGTCAATAACCAACTATTATCTGCTATAATATAACAAAGCTTTAACATGCTTTTGCCATGATTAAAGCAAAGAATACTTTGTATTTATGCTTTCTAGCATAAAAAATTGTATATAATACTTTCCAATATACCAACTGTTCTCTGCTTTAACAAAAAGACTATTCAATATACCAACAATTCGCTGCTTTAAATAACCTTCCTTCGTTTATACATGTACTATTTCCACATACATATAAGTCGTTTATTCCTTCCAATACTCAAAATAACATAATATACATTTGTCAAACTTTTTTTGTTAACAACTTTTTAATAAAAAACGAGCGATGACTAAAACCTTCTGAAGGTCACTCAAGAGGGTGACCTTGACAACATATGTCAAGGTTGAGGTCATCGGGGCTGCCTACTCTAAATGTCAGTTTTACCTGAGTGACCTTTTCAAGGCTAGGTCAATGTAATTGATATTTCCTTAAATAAAACCTCGAATTTTTTACTGCATATTCTTGTAGCCCTTGTCGAGACGCTTTCAAAACACTATAATGAAGCTCTCTTTTGTTGAGAATTTCCTGAGATATTTTAAATTTTGTCATGATATTTTTAATACAAAATATGAAATATCTTGCAAAGTATTCACTTTTCGATGACTTTATCTTCATACTTTTGTACGTAGAATAATGAAAGAAATCGAATAATAATATTAATTTTTACATTTGCAATTTTATAAAATTGAATGCGTCTACAAGATTCAATCAAATTTTTTAAAATAATTTTTTCTGTTTTTTTTTACAATAAACGATTCCTTCCATTATTCTACGTACAAAAGTACGAAGGTAAAGTCGTCGAAAAGTGAACACTTTACGAGATATTTCATATTTTGTGTTAAAAATATCATGACAAAATTTGAAATATCTCAAGAAATTCTCAACAAAAGAGAGCTTTATTATAGTGTTTTAAAAACGTATCGACAAGGGCTACCAGAATATGTAATAAAAAAGGGGGTTTCATTTAAGCCTTAAGGAAACATCGATCACATTGACATGGCTTTGAAAAAATCACTCAACGTCAAGTTCATATTTTTATCATGTGGCCCCCATCAAACCATGCAACTTTTGTCTGAAACATTTTTCCGTATCTGTCATATTTTTCGAGATATTTTCCTGCGGCATGTAAAATAGGACACCCTGTACCTATATATTTTTATATAAAATTTTTTTTACCGTGAACCTTTTTTATTCTGCCATACAACCTGTTACACTTTTTTCTTATTCCATATATTACCAATATGGAATATTACCATACTATTATACATATACAATACCATATATATTACCATACTAATATCAATTTTACCTCCTTTTCAGCAGCGGATAATATACGGGAAAGATGAGGCAATTTTGCGTGTAAGGCAAAAATATTTTTCAACATCATGCGCTTGTCAAAAGATTTGGCATGACTCAGGAGAGAGGATTGCATAACCTATTTGCGTTTAGTGTCATACGTGTTTCACCTTGGAGTCTCTATTCACACAATTACCTCGTTATGGAAAACACAGCCTCCCGACACGCATATACCTCTCTCTACTCACACGCATCATACTTATCAACATATACAGGGTGATTCACGAAGATGCACATACGTAGGTGGTTTCTTGGACGATTTTAAAAAAAAAAGTTTCTATGAACATGGGTCCGGAAAGGCTTCCCTGCAGAGTTATATACATAGGTCCTCAAAGAAAAATAAAAAGAGAGAAAAATAAGTTTTTTTCCTAAGTGATGTCGAAAACTCCAGGAAGTAATTCCTTAGACAATTTTAAAGAAAAAAGTTCTTATAAACATGGGTCCGGAAATGCTTTCCTGCAGATTTATGGGCTTTCAAGATTAAAGAAAATAAATTTTTTTTCATAAGTGATGTCGAAAACTCTGCGGGGAAGCATTTTCGGGCCCATGTTTATAAAAACTTTTCTCTTTAAAATTGTTTAAGGAATCACTTCCTGCACGAAATCGACATCACTTAGAAAAAACACTTTTATTTTTCTTTATAACTGGCCCATAACTGCAGGGAATTAGCCTTTCCGGACCCATGTTCATAGGAACTTTTTTTTCAAAATCGTCCAAAAAACCACCTTCAAAAGTATGTGCAATAATTGTGCGTATCTTCGTGAATCACCCTGTATAATGTAATGTTCCGTAGTAAAGTAAACGGAAATGTGCACTCATGACATCACGCGACTCCTGCAAAAAATGTCAATGTGTATAAATATGTTCATTACAAAAGAGTAAAGCAACAAGAGTGAAACTTATTCTAAATCATAAAAATATTTCTAATTTGTTTATCGAAATAGTGTGAAATTTATGTTACATCACTAATAATTTATTTTTGTGTTATCGGAACCTTAATAAAAAATAATAATAAGAGTAAATTGTTGACCAAAACTGAATTAATAAGATCCCAGATAAATAACAGACAGCTGAACATATAATAGCATGCAAACATTTTATGTATACTTCGTACTGCTATTGTAACAGCATATACATATAACATATAAAATTACAAATAACTAAAATAAACTTTACGTGTACCTACCGTTCACACAATATATGTGTCACAATTTTTTAATTATATTTATTATTTTAACACATTATTAAATCATTTTTTATTATCATAATTTTAGTCAACATATGCAACAAGTATATGTATTGCAACTTCCCCGATAGGGAAAGATTTATAACATTATATGACGAAATCTGGGTGAAATTGGGAATGCTGCAATTATGTCTCAATATTTGTAACAATACTAGTAGAAATTTAGACTTTTAATTGTGTAAATATTAATAACCTAGTATATAAACACACATATGTATATGATATATATATTTTTGAACTTTTGGAAATGTATATTACATAAATGTATTTGTACTGGTATCTGATGATGCATTTCAATATCTGCTGAACGACATGTATCATATCGGTAACAAATACCAAATCTCGTACCAAATTTTCGTTACCATTCATCAGTGAACCCGGAGATACCCATACAGCACAAAATACTTTTAAAATATTTTTAAGATATTTTTTAAGGTTTAAAATAATTCACAAAAATATTTGTAGAGTATTTCTATGTCCCCCAGATTATGCCAAAAAAATATTTTCAAAAATGTTTTTAAAAGATTTCATACAAATACATATATTCAATAATATCTGTAAAATCTTTTAAAAATGTTGCTTCGAAAAATAAAACATGGTTAAATTTAACATAAAAATTTTTTAAATAAAATTTTTTTTTCTCAACGTAAAGTTGACTAGTTCCGTGTCCGTTTGCATGAAAAGGATTTATAATTCTATAAATCCAATAAAAAATGGAAGCTGTGCGAAAATTACATTTTTGTCGGTAATACAGACGGGTATAGGATCCCCACTGGCGTCCGCCAAGCTTACCAGCGCCACGTACAGTAGCCGAGTCAAATATATTTATTCGGCAAACATATTAAGATCTAAGTTTCCGGCCGTATTGACCTCTGAAAACAAGCAGGTGCCAAAAATATATAAAGAAGAATTAAGAAGAAGCGCGGATAGTGCGTGCCATGATAGTGTGCATATTGCCCCGGCTTGCGGCTGCGTTTCGGTATTAACTGTGAGTATAAAAATCTAAATTGATCGAACGTTACGAAAGAAATATTATATGGTGTACCACTAAATCTGTGGGCCTATGTAACTCTTAACGACAGTTTCGTTAGTGTTATATTTGCGTTGCGCAGCTTATTTTGTATAATATCTGCGCAACGCAAATTAAATATAACGCCTATCGTTAAGAGTTACAGAATAGGCCCACTGGTTCTTCACCAATTAGGTATTTGCTTTCGAGGTATTGAACACGAAGTTTTTGACGAAATCATGGTATGAATCAAGATTGCAGAATGAAGAAGAGGGACGATTACGAATATTAAAAGCTGCAGCATCTATCATTCGACAAGATATCCGTTAGCATGTTTGTCAGATTGACTATATATATGTATAATTATCTTCCTAGTGATAATATATTTGACATGTTATCGACGTGTACAATTTTATCTCTGCTTTTCTCGACTTCTTCACAAAAGAAATTATTTTAAAAGATGAAAAAGGAAATCTTGATAACGCAGAGAAGATATGTAGTGTGCTGCCATAAATCATACGATTATGCGTGCAACTCGTCCGAGAGCTTTTATTTCAACTTTGCAGATTCCGACGTTATAATTTTTACATATTATGCATTTTATTTTGTTTTTATATTTGATCGGCAATGTAATTTTGTAATACTTTAATTTTAATTCTCTTTTGACCTCAGTTTGTCCATCTCCATATACAGGGTGTTTGAAACAAAAGTACCCAGCCGAAAAATGGGGGTAGATTGGGTCAAACCGAGACGAAAAGTCATGTACCATTTTGCAAGATTTGCAATAGTTAACGAATTATTAATTAATACGTCTGAGCAAATGAGCGCATGAGAAGCGGTAAACCGAACTCGGCAGACACGTAAAATACCATTTTATGGTATTAAATGGTATTTTACATGTCTGCCGAGTTCGGTCTACCGTTTCTCATGCGCTCATTTGCTCAGACGTATTAATTAATAATTCGTTAACTATTGCGAATCTTGCAAAATGGTACATGACTTTTCGTCTCGGTTTGACCCAATCTACCCCATTTTTCGGCTGGGTGCTTTTGTTTCACGAACTCGGCAGACACGTAAAATACCATTTTATGGTATTAAATGGTATTTTACATGTCTGCCGAGCTAGGTCTACCGCTTCTCATGCGCTCATTTGCTCAGACGTATCAATTAATAATTCGTTAACTATTGAGAATCTTGCAAAATGGTACATGACTTTTCGTCTCGGTTTGACCCAATCTACCCCCATTTTTCGGCTGGGTACTTTTGTTTCAAACACCCTGTATATTACATTAAAGTATATATACTCGTATTTTATTAACCGACTTCAAAAAGATAATTATATAATGCACAGCGGTATAGAAATTGCAACGTGACATTGTTTGACATTTTTCTAGCAACGTTAAAAAATCATGCTGTCCCTAAATCGGCTGTGTTCCAAGCCGGGTACTTATCTAACGCATGTGTCATCCGCCGAGTCGATCTTGTCCAAGAGGTTTGAGCATTGTTCTAATGCCAGGCATACTGCAAAGGTATGTTACTATATATTACGTATATTATAATCCATACTTAATATATGTAATTCATGTCGAAATTATTTAAGTCGTATTTGATAGAAGCTGTACGAAACGCTGGGCGTAGCGGAGAATTGCGAGGACGAGACCCTGAGATTGGCGTTTGTTCACCTTGCGAAACGGTTTCATCCGGATAGCGGAGCGCTAGAAGCCGATGCTGCTAGATTTTCTGAGGTAACGCATCGCAAAAGTATGCCGTACCTTGAGATAAAGAAATAAAGTAAGTCTGATCATTGTGCGATTGTTCAAAATAGATTGAATGCGCCTATAGAGAGATTCGAAGAATCAGGAATGCTCAGAGAGATGCAGAGGCATCGTTGGAGGCGGAAGAGTTTGATATCAAGGTATGCTCGACGATATAGCATCTTCCATTTCAATACTAATTGTCTTGTTTATTTTAGCACACTGCGCCACAGCATCGTCATTACTTGACTTTCGATGTCGGCATTGGTACGCCAAGCAAGAGGCAAAGATTGGACACGATACAAAGGGCGCAGAAAGCAGTTGACAACGTGATGGAGCACAGACTGAAGAAACTGCAGGCTGAAGAACGTAATACGTTAATCGGCATGGATAAGCAGAGAGCCAAGGATATCAAAACCCGTTACGGTATGGATCGTTTGGTGGAAGACTTGATTCAGGAGGCAATGAACAAGGGTGAATTCAGCGATTTACCTGGAATGGGAAGGCCACTGAAGACCATAAACGCTATAAATCCTTATGTCGATTTTGTGACCCATAAACTGAATCAGGTATACAGAAGCACGAGATATTAATTTCAAGTTCAAAATAATTAACTTGTTTATGTTGGTCGCAATTGCAGATATTGATAGACAATGGATTCACTCCAGAATGGATACAATTGTCAAAGGAAATCAGGGAAGAGACAGAGGAATTGAAAAAAAAATTGTCGGAAACACGTAATGACGTGAGCGAGCTTCCGTTAACTCCAAAAGATGAATTGATATGGAACGACAAATTAGAAAAATTTAAGTCTACAACAAAGAAGATAAATAATAAAATTGATAAATATAATTTGCTAGTTCCTATACTTCAAAAACAAATGCTCCATGTTAGATTGGACGAGCTTGCCGCAAAGGCATTATCAGTACCGCCTTCTAAAAATATCAAAAAATACGCGGACACTAGTCACCAAGATTCAAATGAGAACATGTCCCAGGATTTATATAATTTCATAAGCAATTTGTTTAGCAGAAAAATTACTTAGAGAGTAAGCGGAAAAGATGTGATATAGGTATAGTAAACTTATTTGTACAAACATAAATAATGAGATTACTATTTCAAACGCGGTTCTAACATCTCTGTAGAGAGGATTATTTTCTACTAACCAATTCAGCGCGATTTTAAGACGATTAAGATTAATTTGAAAACGGCGATGGTAGCGTACATTATCAAGACTTTCAGTCACAATAATAAGGCCGGCCCTATCCAAAGGAAGAGGCAACTGTGTTCAGCTACCTCGGTAACATCTTGTGCAATCAAAACTAACTGTCCTTTACACCATTCTTGGCTGAGGTGGTTTTGCATTGGACTCTCAAGAAACGTACTAATGTTCACTATATACATTACACAGTCGATTCCTGGCCGAAGTATCGCGATTCCAGTGCGGCAGCAAACGTGTTAAGAAAGCAGCAGATTTGACATCTAAATGCTTCTTACTTACGTATAGATAGTATATTTTACAAATTCTCGGAAACGACTACATGTAACCCATCATGCGCCAGCGGGTGATCGGCACCTGACGTGTTAAACCTATGCGCTAAAATTGCCACAGGATTGCGCTGGTCCCCTAGCGGTATAGCTCATTAGTACTATATATCGTATGGCAGTTCAAATATGTTCTGTGAGTTCAACGTGGGTGCGCAATCCTAATGCTGTGCTGGCGCAGTATCTAGACAAGTCCAATAATGCTGCGCAAAACGGCACGACTGGGATCAATTAATACATTGTTTGTTCGTTTGATAGTACGAATCATCTAAGGTGTTCTACGAACTGATAAAATTCATTCTCTCATTGTTCTATGGAATTAATAAAATGTTTATTTTGGTGATTATTAATTTGGCGCCAACTTCAAAAAATTGAAAGGTATTCTTAAAAGTATTATTTCATACTTTTTGGAATTCTTTTATTTTCTTCCATACTTTTTAGAGCTTTTTTTGGAAGGTGGTTCTATTTTTTTATTTTTTTTTATATTGTACAATTTACGCAAACCTCGTTGTAATTTTATTGCCCTGTATTAGTTAGTTATTGTATAGTTTCTCTTAAAATATAGACCTACATTTTTGTAAAATAAAACTTTTATTATGATTAATTATTTCCTCCTACCCTTAACCTTAAACGCTTACTCTTCTTCCCCTACTTCTAATTTTTATACACAAAACTACTATATGTGTACCTATATATTCGTTTGTTCATATTTCTGATACATTATATCAATGATGATCAGAATTAGTACAAGTTTAAACAGATTTTTCGCGAAACTCGCATATTTACGTAAATAAATAAGAATTCGAAAAATGACGGAATATTGCGACATGGGACCTAAAAGTACACATTCCAAGCTTTTAACACTAGAACTATCAAAAGGGTCAAAATAACCCGTTTGACATTTTTTAATAATTTATTACTTATTTTTAAAACATCTTAATTTCTGAAATTGTTCTTGACTTTTATTGAAATTACATAGATAATTAATTTTATTAATTTGTTTTCTCTTTTTTTTCTAAGATTTCTTTGGTAGAAATAAATATAGATTAATCTCCAGTAGTTCTGGTGTTATATACATATATATATATATATACATATATATATATGTATATACATATGTATATATATATATATATATAGATAGATATATTGTATATATAATTGCTTTTTCAAAAACTTTCCTAATGTAATTTTTTGCAAAGTTATGGCGATTTCAAGTTTAACATTTCATGAAAAATTTTGAAAATTACTGAAAATGTCAATAACAATTGATTTAAAAGAAAAATGTGTGTAATTTTTTTCCTTTTAAAAAGTTAAAGTAGAAAGTATACACTGTAATATCTTGCAGGTGTTTTTCTTTTTTAACAATTTTATACCTATTTGACTGATTTTATAAAAAAAAAACTACATGTAACATTTTGTTTAAACCATCGTAGAATTTTCAAAAATTGTAAAATAACGAAACAAGCATTAAAAAGCTGAAAGTTTTAGCTTTTCAATGATTGTTTGTTTATTTCTGTACGATAATTCGTTTAAAACTTATGACATTTTTCGTGCGACATTTCAATCCACTTGACATTGTCTATCGGCGCGCGCTCCGTTTTACCGCGCAGCGCACATCTTGCATAATTTCTTACGAAAAGTATTGCTCGCACGAAAAAAACTTATAGAACATTTCTTGAGCAAAATTGTCCACTCTTTAATTTTCTACTCTTGAATTTTTTTGAAAAATCGATAATTTTTAATTATATTTCTTAGCACCTTAGCAGCCAGTGTACAATGGTAAACCTTTAACCTGATGACCTTTTCTTATTCCTTTTTTTTCTGGACATAAAAAATATATTTTTGTAAACTATTTAAAAAAATATTTTGTGCTGTATGGGTATAACCTAGATTTGTCAGATAGCAGTTTTGCACAAGGTACCAAAATTAAATATACCAAATACAGGTAAACATTTTTAATTTGTGTAATTATATACAAGAGCTGGTTGTATAAAGATGATAAGGATTTTCCCACGAAGGCCAAACCTAGTGTCCCTATATAATATAGCGTCTTCCATTGAGAAAAACTCGCTGGCACTCATCAGTACTCAGTACCCCCTAGTTTTCGAGTTTTTTTGTCGGGATATCACGAAGCGCCACCAGTTCTAGCTAGTTTTGCACTCTCAATGGAATGTCTAATGAACTCTCAGTTTTAAGAAAAGATCGGATAACAAGTAACAATTTAACAAAAAAATAGTGAAGTTTAACAAAAGTCTGTGTTATAGTGCAAAGAAATCCTATTTGTAATTAAAAACTTACTAACCATACAATTAAATGTTAAAATGTGAATTTCTGCAGAAATTCGCGTACCACCATGATCTTCTCTGCAGTACGCTATATATATAGGTATTTCATTATTTTATAAATTTTCAATTAACATATATGGAACAAGTATATTTCTTTGCAATCGAAAATAACGCCAAAACTGACGAAAATTAAATTAGAAAATTACACAATTAACTTAATTTTTGAACAACTATAAATATTTAAAAATTTTTTTTGAAAATATAACAAATATAAATAGTGTACAATATCGTGTATAATATATTATGGTGTGTATTATGATGTGTGTGTGTGTGTGTGTGTGTACATACATACATGTACACGCACCACATGTTACATTATACATGTTATCAAGAATATATTCTTAAAAAATCAAATATTACCTGATCATCGGTTTTTAAGTGAATATAGTATCCACATAATTCATAACTTTTGACTTTATATTTTTCGTGTTTGTAATAAGTAACAGAATTTCATCTTCACTTGATGAAGACAAAGATTCTAAAAATTTACTTGCTACAAATAAGTCCATATTTCTTATCACACAGTAGTCAGTAGTGAACAGTTTAATTCAAATAATGTAACACTGGCCCAGCACTGTGTAGTGGCCCCGGCCGCTAAACTCGGGGTCACTTTTACCGCACTGAGAGCATTTTACACTCCCAATGAAATGGGCTGCACTCAGGGGCTCGATTCTTCGAACTCATTCGCAAGAGAAACGTATGCGCAAATTCTGCTCTTACAGAAAAGTTGCAAGCTGATTGGCTCTCGTATGGCTTTTAGCCAATCAACTTGCAACTTTTCTGTAAGGGCAGAATTTGCGCATACGTTTTTCTTGCGAATGAATTCGAGAATCGAGCCCCAGAGCTGCTCAGTAGCAATCAAACGTGATTGGTTCCTACTTTTAGAACCAATAAATCAACGTAGAGTGTTGATAAGACGAACTCAACAGTTGTGTTCCGCTGAATGCAGCTATTATATCCTTGTTTAACATTCGGTGAACAACAAGGATAAAATGAAGTAATACTGAAGGAGAGCTCACTCCTCACCGATTTCGATGAAATTAGGCTTAATCGATTCGTTTTTGCTTAAAACGAAAGAATCTGGCAGGAAAAAGCGTCGCTCTGCCCCGCGAAGCGAGATATTAACAGTTAAAGTTGACGACTATCAGGTTATGAAACCTGTCATACCGACGCGATGTAGCGACTGGTAGGGTAGCGACCATAGACTTATATAGATAGACCGGCCCCTGCCGTGAGAGCACGCGTCGGAAGATGTACGGTGCAGACATAGCCGTGGGGGGTCTCTTCTCTCTGTCTTCTGATCGCTTGATGGGGATAGAAGTCTAGAGTGGGGATTAGTAGGGAATAGATGGGCTAGACGTCTATCCCCACCAAGCGATCAGAAGACAGAGAGAAGAGACCCCCCACGGCTATGTCTGCACCGTACATCTTCCGACGCGTGCTCTCACGGCAGGGGCCGGTCTATCTATATAAGTCTATGGTAGCGACATAAACATGCTCCGTGGGGGCATATGCGCATGCTCAGTGGCCGCACGCGCATGCAAAAGTGCGCGAATTTAAAACCTATGTATAGGGGAGACCGGGGCTAATCCGTCGGTTTTTTTTCGGTGCCGATTTTTAACAACAAAATAAATAATTTCAGTTAAATGTGGTATATCATTGTAAAGAGTGAACCTTTAGCTACAAAATTTATATAGAAAGTTTTTGTCTACGTCGCTTTGTTTAACCGGTATAGAGCAAAAACGACAACGGTGGAAAAATTGAAATCTCAAAAATGCCGGGGTAGAACCGTCACCCCCCCTGGGCAAATCCGTCACACTGCATTTTCAATACTAATATGTATAGCTGATCCTGAAAAATGATAGGATACATTTTAATAATTGTTTTTTAAGAAAAAAATATAAAAATTTATTATTTAAAATTTTTATGCAAAACATTATTAAAAAATAATTGTTAATAATAAATAATAATAATAATTGTTAATAATAAATAATAATAATAATTGTTAATAATAATTGTTAATATAATTGTTAATAATAATTGTTAATAATAAATAATAATAATTGTTAATAATTGTTAATGATAATTTTTAATATAATTGTTAATAATAATCGTTAATAATAATTGTTAATAATTGTTAATCGTTGTTCTTCTTCAACCAGTTGTTTAACGTGGTTCTCCGGACATCGAATTGTTTTGCGGCTGCGTAAGCGCTCATTTTATCTTTTTTTACCGCAAGAACTGCCTTCTTGAGTTTCTCCTTGTCGACGGGAGTCGTTTTGCGACGATACGTGCGTACCATTTCCCTATATATATCTACAAACTAAGGGTGCAGTCGCATGCACAGCGAAAAATCGGAAACGACAAAAAGGGAACCGCAAAATGGAAATAGAGCATGCGCAGCTGCACAGCGCGTCGTCTGCTTATTCCGTTACTTTTTTTCAACTTCAGGCGTCCCATGCAAGCTAAAAAATAGGAAAATTGAAGAAAAATCAGAACTTGTTAAAATCGGAAATGCTATTTAAAGGTAAAAAGTAATAAAATGTATTATTTATATAAAGAAAATAAATATTATTAAACATTTGTATAACAACTACACTCGAAATTACTAATTTTTCGGTTCTATGAAGAAAAATTGGTTAAAGAAAGAGGTTAGAGTATCATTCCTTGTTGAAAAAGCTGCTCCATGGGACGCTAGAAATCGAAAAATAGAAACGGAAAGGTACGCAAAATAACGCAAAGTAACGGAATAAGCAGACGACGCGCTGTGCAGCTGCGCATGCTCTATTTCCATTTTGCGGTTCCCTTTTTGTCGTTTCCGATTTTTCGCTGTGCATGGGACTGCATCCTAACGCACTTGCAAGGATAATAGAATCACGCTCGAGGGAAACCTAACCTGAAATTGCCGTGAGCTGTCAGCTGAAGTCGTGCGCCCGGCGCGCCACAGTAACGTGACTGCCGGACTTTCCCCGGGTGCTTACTGGCGGATTAGCCCCAAACACAAGTTTCAGGTTTGATCGCCCACGAAATATTACACATCAACGATAATGAAAAAACTTCACTGGATTCGTGTTCAGCATGCATTACTCTTTATAATCACGTACTTGGAGATTTGGAGAGCAAATATTATTGCAGATATTACAAAATTTCCTCGCGCAGAAAATTTCACTTTCACCTTCCGAAAACACGTTTGCCCTCGTAAAAATCATAAGACGGCAGGTAACCTGCCGAAACTCCGTTGGTCACATGGGTACTATAAGCAGCGTTTACAATGTTAATAGCGAGTTCGCACAATATACAGGTTCCGAGATATTTGATTTGACGGATTTACCCAGTTGACGGTCTAGCCCCGGTCTCCCCTACTTATAATGCATATCGCTTGACTTTCGATGATAAATATGTCGCAATCACATGGTGTACACACACACACACACACACGCGGGGGGGTGCAAGGGGGGGCTTTCGGCCCCCCCTCCCGCACCCCCTCCGCCGGTAGGCTGGGTGGACCTCGCTTTACAACTTAGCATGTACACACCACAGAACATATACTAAGAGAAGCGCAACTTCCTTTGTAACCAGTGGAAACACGAAACGCCGCCGCGCGATCGACGCGCTCCAAACGGTTAGGGACTGTACTACATTCTATATCTATAGCTACTAGCTGTGCTACTAGCTGTGTTCCGAATACACTGCCAGTACTGAAAATCTATAATTTACGTTATACGTAAACTATAGATTTTCAATACTGGCAGTGTATATCGGAACACAGTTTATATGAGCCGTAAATAATATAGAATATATGTTAATAAATAATATATGTTATTTTCGTCATAAAATGAGGGAATGCGCAATAAAGAACAAATTAATTACATATAAATTGAAATACATTTTTATTTAAAAATTTTAATTTATAACATGAAATACATTTCTATTTCAAAGTGTGTAACATAGAATTACATTTTAATTTCAAAGTTTAACATAAAATACATTGTTATGTCAAAGTGTGTAACATAAAATACATTTTGATTTCAAATAAAGTCTATAATAATACAACACATAACAGAATATACGATTCTATAATAAGTGGAAAAAAGAAAAAACCGTACAATTAAAGAGTTCGAAAACCAAATATATCAAAGAGAAACTAAAAATGCAAATAAGCAGAAAATGCAACTAAATCACAATGATTTAAATTGCTTGGTTTTTTCGTAATGGCCTGAAGTTACCTGTACCGGTTTTTTCTTATCTTTAACATACTTATGTATTAAAAACGCTAAACTAATTTTGACCAATTCATCATCACATCGATGATTGCTACAGAAATCACTGCTGTAGTTATTAAAAAATACTTTTTTAAAAGCTGATTCCAAGTTTGACTTATGTCCATTTTCATCGCAAAAGTGAAATAATCTATTGTGTAGGTTTTGTATGAACGTAATCACCTTATTACTTGGATACGTTAACAAATCTTTGTCTGAATATTCTTTAAAAACCGTGTACAGATGATGTTGTTCTTGTTGTGTACAAAACAAATCAATTTTACATTTTGAACAATTTTCGTCAGGAAGTTTTAGCCTTTTTAAAAGATAACCCGAAAGAAAGAGCTTGAGAGGCATCAGTATTTACACAAGGTAAAATTATCTTGCAAATAACCTAAATATGTGCACGCATCACGCATAAGTAACTCTCTAATCGTCGAACCCTACCTACGCGAGTAAAGTACGTATCACAGAATTGAGAATATTACATACTATTCTCTACGACTACATTAACATTACCGCTTCTTCTCGCTCATCTGTGATGCTTCTTGTGCATACTCAAGTCGGTTATGTGGTGGACGGTCTTCTGACATGTAATACTTGCGTTGTTCGTCAGGCATGTGCGACTCCTCGTGTTTCGCTAGACTGGTCTTATTACTGCCTTTTAGGGCCTTTGATATTGCCTTCGTAGCAGCAGTCTGAAACATTGAACAATACAATAAGATTCACATACTTAAAAAAGATAGATTCACTAATATATATACACAAATATATATATATATATATGTATAATAAAATTGGCAGCAAAAAGAATGCAATTAAAAAAAAGAGATAAAGCAAAATCAAAAAAGAAAGCAAAGTGTAATAAGTAAAGAGAAAATATGATTCTAAGAATTGAGAAAAATAAAAGATAGTCCGAGTAAAATAGTTATACGTACTTGTTGATGTACCAGCATGTGTTTCTGTAGATTGTTCAGCCTGTTGAACTCGCGACCGCACACTTCGCAATCAAACTTCTTGTCGGGATCGTGATGCTTCTTGTGCACACTCAAGTCGGTTATGGTGTGGAAGGTCTTCTGACATGTAGCGTTGTTCGTTAGGCGTATACCATGTTCTGTGCCACGAGGCACCACCGAAATTCAATATGGCAGGCAGTTTCAGTAGTTTCACTTTCACTTTTCGTGTCCGAGTCTCCGATGCCGACCATGCCCGATCGACGTTCGGCTTGCTTCGGCTCACGATATGCGCGCGCATTACCCCCGCTTTTGTTAGGGAGTGCCGCCATGATGTTTCTCCCCTTCTCCTACGAGTTGCATCCCCATGGTACACACTTTGTAAGGTGAGGAGCACGGTCTTCTACTCAGGTCTGGAAACTCGCACCATTTTATGGTGGAGGGGGTGTCTCGCTTAACGTTCACGTTTTCGGTAGTTCGCTCTGTGTCCGCAGTAATCGTGTCGATCGAAAAGTCGTCTAGAGACCCTGTAATAAGAGTCTGGCCATAAGCGATTTTGTCAAAATCCTGCGAGAGAAACGGATATACATTTTCTCTTTAACCTAGCACATATGTGCCTAGCACATATGTGTAGGTTTTGACAAAATCGCTTATGGCCAGACTCTTATTACAGGGTCTCTAGACGACTTTTCGATCGACACGATTACTGCGGACACAGAGCGAACTACCGAAAACGTGAACGTTAAGCGAGACACCCCCACCACCATAAAACATACATACATTTTCTCTTTAACCTAGCACATATGTGCTAGGTTAAAGAGAAAATGTATATCCGTTTCTCTCGCAGGATTTTGACAAAATCGCTTATGGCCAGACTCTTATTACAGGGTCTCTAGACGACTTTTCGATCGACACGACACCGGAGCGAACTACCGAAAACGTGAACGTTAAGCGAGACACCCCCACCACTGGAGTTTCCAGACCTGAGTAGAAGACCGTGGTGAGGAGTGAGCTCTCCTTCAGACCGGAAATAAGTTGGCGCTGGAAGTTCATATTTTTTAATAAACTATAGCTCAAACGATTGCTCCCTCAGAATCAACAATTGCTCCCCTTTTAAAATGATTATTTTTTAAGATATTTACAAAAAACTAAAATTTTCTAATTTTCACTTAAAAAAATAGCCATATACGGTCCAAGCTTGGATCTTAGGCAGCTCAATATAATTATTTTCTATATATATTAATACGCGTATTTTCCAACATATTAAACTGCGCGCCGATTATTTGTCGGACTTGAAACACAGCCATTGTTGGAACATTAGAAATTCCCTCTCCCTTCCCTAATTAAATCGATATCGATTTAATATTAAAATCACTGTAAAAACTTATTGCGAAAAATATTACCCCAGCCAGGGTTCGAACCTGGAATCTCTCGCATTCCGTTCGGGCGTCTTACCAATTCGACTACCGGGGCATGTGGTAATATTTATCGCAATAACCGGATAACAATAATTTGAACGTCTTTTCTCAGGCGACGTGAATAAACAATATATGTTAAGACCGTTAAGATATAAATCAATACAAAGGAAATAGCCATATACGGTCCAAGCTTGGATCTTAGGCAGCTCAATATAATTATTTTCTATATATATTAATACGCGTATTTTCCAACATATTAAACTGCGCGCCGATTATTTGTCGGACTTGAAACACAGCCATTAAAATTTTCTAATTTTCACTTAAAAACATATTTCTAATAACTCTATGCAATTAAAACCGGTGTAGAACGATTGCTCCTTAATTGCTCCTTATTGCTCCATCATTATTTTAATGATTTATTGCATATTTTATTGAAAAATTAATAAATTAATCATTTCACAAGTGACGCCGCCGCCACCTATCGGCCGCCTATTGTAACTACATGGTTCGGCAGCCAAAGGCGGAATATTCAAACGTAATATAACAGCTCTATCGTTTATAACTATATCTCAAAGAGTTTAGTCAACATTTCCTATTGATTTTTGCTAGAACAACTGTTTCTCGCTTGCTCTATTGAGATATTTAATTGCTCCATTCGTATAATTAATTTTTAATGACATTTTAGCAAAAAACCACTTATTTTTTTGGAATAACGTATTTCCTATAGTTCTCTGCAAGTATATCTAACATAAAACGATCGCTTCTTAATTGCTCCATCATCCGTAGATTACAAACTCGATTGAGATTGATCAATTATCTTAAGCGTATGCTTTACGTTCTTAAAGGCCATTGCACGTAACAAAGTTTTAGTTTTAATCGTAAGGCCGTAAGAAAATAGACCAATCACAGTCGATTATTCTTCTCGCGCTTAAAGAATAATCGAGTGTGATTGGTCTATTTTCTTACGGCCTTACGATTAAAACTAAAACTTTGTTACGTGCAATGGCCTTTAAGGACGTAAAGCATACGCTTAAGATAATTGATCAATCTCAATCGAGTTTGTAATCTACGGATGATGGAGCAATTAAGAAGCGATCGTTTTATGTTAGATATACTTGCAGAGAACTATAGGAAATACGTTATTCCAAAAAAATAAGTGGTTTTTTGCTAAGATGTCATTAAAAATTAATTATACGAATGGAGTAATTGAATATCTCAATAGAGCAAGCGAGAAACAGTTGTTCTAGCAAAAATCAATAGGAAATGTTGACTAAACTTTTTGAGATATAGTTATAAACGATAGAGCTGTTATATTACGTTTGAATATTCCGCTTTTGGCTGCCGAACCATGTAGTTACAATAGGCGGCCGATAGGTGGCGGCGGCGTCACTTGTGAAATGATTAATTTATTAATTTTTCAATAAAATATGCAATAAATCATTAAAATAATGATGGAGCAATAAGGAGAAATTAAGGAGCAATCGTTCTACACCGGTTTTAATTGCATAGAGTTATTAGAAATATGTTTTTGAGTGAAAATTAGAAAATTTTAGTTTTTTGTAAATATCTTAAAAAATAATCATTTTAAAAGGGGAGCAATTGTTGATTCTGAGGGAGCAATCAGGGGGCAATCGTTTGAGCTATAGTTCATTAAAAAATATGAACTTCCAGCGCCAACTTATTTCCGGTCTCCTTCAGTATTACCTAAAATGATACTCGGGGGCGTCGGGTGATGTTTTTGAACCATGAAGAATAGAACTAAGGAGGACGAACTCCCATAGGCGATGCGTCAGATTCATGAGCCCAAAAGTGGTTGTCGATATTAGTTCGAAGTGCTAATCGAGATGTCGCTTCCGTCCCATTACTGAGTATTCATGTATACAGTGCGAGTGTATGTTAGTAGATTACTACACTCGTGATAGTCGCGCGCGATCAGCTGAATATAGTTTACGCGAGCGTTATTTCTGTAATAACTAATTGCGATAATTCACTCGTTTACGTGGAGTAAATTATCGTAAAGTTACTGTAGAAGTAACACTCGCGTATAAAACATAGTATAAGTGAAGAAGAACGATTTTCTGAAATGAAAACTGTGTGTTACATATATCTCCTTGGGGTTATATATACAAATACAATGATTTAAAAGAGATTATAAGATTACATTTTTTCATTACTTCATACTTTTAAATTGCAATACTTGCAAGAATATGTTAAGAAGCATAATAGTTTATAGACATAAATACATTATAGTTATCTTGCACGATTAAATAAAGTTTTTCAAATTTTCATATTACTCATTACATTTGCTGTATTTATTTTCCGGTAAGATATAAAATATGTGTCGTACTAAATAATAGAAAAATGTAACTCAAATTGACTCTGCGGACCCCATATCCTCCTATCTCCTCCTGTCTCTTCCCGAGTCTCGACTGCCAGATGCCAGTTTGTCGATCGTAGCGCGCTGTCGGTGTATGGTTTTCGAACTACTACTGTAACCGGGTTTTGGGCTTATCTCAAAACATGGAGTTCGTCCTCCTTAGTTCTATTCTTCATGTTTTGAACGCAGCCCTGGCAGATGTCGCTCCCGTGCTCGTCGCAATTAAAGTCCCTAGAATACAGTCGCAATTCGCATTCGCAATGACGCCTCCCTGCGCCGGCGACACGAGACACGAGTCACACGAGGCGTCGGCAGTGACCGGCTGGTGTCCGTGGTCGGGCCAAAGTAGAGTCGGAAACGCGGCGTGCAGACGCACGAGGACGAGACGAGGGAGAGTAAACGAGAGCAGAAAGCGTATACACAAGGGAACATTGCTCTACACGTTGATGGTCCTGCCACGCCGCGTCGCGTCGCACCACTCCCCCTCCCATTCCTACGCTCTCGCCATTGCTCACTGTCACTGTATCATTTCTCGCTCTCTCTTCCGCCGCGGTTGACAGGCGAGGCGACAGCGCCGACAGCGGTCCCATCCGATCGACCGATCACGTTTTCGCACGCGGCCGGAAGAAGGAAGCCTACCCTTGTTCACGCTCTTTTTCCCCAAAGGCTCACTCTCTTTTCCATGTCAACGATACGCGTGCTCCTGCCAAGGCCAGCAGCGAGTTACGCCCCACACGTCGTTGTCGCCGCCGTCATTCTTCGGATTTCGGAAATTATTCTCGTGTATTCGTGTATATCGCATTCGCGCCACTGGGGGATCTCGACGAGAGCCTTTGACGGCATCGGGCGTCAGGAGTCGCGGCGGAGAAGGAGCAGGACGACGTGCGATCGGGTCGACGGCGTCGCTCCTGACAGCCTGAGATGAGCGACCATGGCTGCATACATTTGAATAATTTTAAAGCAGCCAAAGGTATCCAGCCATACAAAGTGATACACTCGTATTTCGTGACCAGTACATCGACCGAGGCGCGCGTCAGGAAGGTACGCCTGTCTTTTTCTCGCGTGATATTTGTGATCAAAGTTCTTTGTGGTTCTTTGTCACGCACTTTTCGGAGATCTTCCACCTTGCTCCGCCTCGCGTCTCGCTTGCTCACTTCCGTTATGTCTTCCCTATGTCTTTCTCTCTCTCTCCTCTCTCTCTCTCTCTCTCTCTCTCTCTCTCTCTCTCTCTCTCTCTCTCTGTCTTTCTTTATTGGTAAATTTAATTTCCTCGTTGCTCCTTCGATGATATTTAGCGCATAAAGTTTATAAATGTTAAGAATAGTGAATGAGTATTGTTATGCGAGAGCTGATGGCGGGTCGTTTAATAATGTCTACTGTGTCAATGCAACACAACGAGATAAAGATGACGAAATGCTATTGAAGATGAGTCATATGGATTTTAAGTGACTCCTAATATTTAGATGATTAGCCCATACACAGTATTAACTGTGATTTATTTATAACTATACAGACATTTCGTGCGTGCGTGCGTCATCCACGAGGATAAGAATTATCGCACAGCGATATGTAATATTATTACGTAAAAATATGCTTGTTTATAAAATTGTACGGTAATATGTTTAAAGTGATATATGTATATGTATATACATATAGCAATTTAATTAGACTAATCATTCAGATATTTATATCGAATGATCGTAACGGTCAATAATGTCTGTACTTTTCAATTATCTCTAGATCTTCCCCCTTTATCCTGCCTTTCCCAGTCCCATTGATAATCGTGAGAAAAACAATAGTACAAGACAAAAGATTCAAGCTACTAGAACTTTAGTTACAGAAATTTAATGGAGATTTCAATTTTAAGAGAATGATTGCTGTTTTGAAGTTTGTTTAAGAATATCCACAGTTTTTCATTGATAATCATGAGAAAAACAATGTTAGAAATTGACTGTTTTACATAATTTTCAAAAACAAGTTTACGAAAATAAAAATTATATTTAGTTTATCTTTAATATCGAAGTAAATATATGAAGGGTGCAGAGAAAAAACTATCAAAGTTCACTTTTTGTCGAAATTGATCTGATCATAGTCCATGCGCTTATGAGGTAAAACTGTCAGAGTCCAACATACAATGTAAACAATAAGTAAACACTTGCGATATTCACTGCCAGTACTTTTTTCACACAGTAGCTTCCTAAGATATCTGATATCTTGGAACTTAAAATTGCATTTTTCTCGAAATTACTCCGGATGGATATTGACCGTTTTTCCCTTGTACCCTTCATATAAAAATCTAAAAAATATGAAAAATTAAACAGAAATTTGCCAGACACTTACACCTTATTGCGTCCTATCTGAAAATCGGAAGATGTACCTACTACAAAGATATAGTTTTATAAACGCAACACTGCAACTGGCCTGTATAAATTCTGCTAGTCAAATAAGCTGAATGGTTACCTACTGATATTTTCTTGAATGCTGAATCTGAATCGTCTCTAAACAAATTTTTTTAAAGATAAAAGCGCTCTAAAATATGGTGTAGATGGAATTTGAAAAGAAATTCTTTACAATTGCAAAAAGGTTGCCGTTTTTTTCTCTATAATTCCATAACCGGAATATTAGTTGTTTAAACTATCACGTACTTTAAAATCATTAAGAATGAAGCTAGGACTCTCAACGGTTCATACAGAGTATCAAATCAACTTCAAACACTCTCGTAATGTAACTGAAATCATTAAGAATGAAGCTAGGATTCTCAACAGTTCATACAAAGTAACAAATCAACTTCAAACACTCGTAATGTAACTGAAATTGACATTAACATATTGGTATAATATATCTGATTTCTCTCTAAAGACGCAAAATAACAGGTTAATTTTAAGAAAAGTTTCGGATTTATAAAGATATATCTGTCATTATATCAACAGATGCATAATATGATTTTGTAATTGTCCTGTGAATTTTCGTACATTATTCGGTAATTTATATTTATTTTGATACTATAGATACAATGAACTGAGTAGTTTTTATCACCTATTTTTCAAAAAGTAAATAAAATAGTTTGTTTTCCATGGTACTCCTTATTCGGGTTTGAGGTCTGCAATAGTATTTTGTCGATGGATACGATCATTAACATACTCGTCACGAGTTTTACGATAACGTAATTATTTTATTTTTTAAATTAAATTTATTTTTTATTTGCTAAAAAAATTAGATTATATTTTAATGAACAGTCAAACATCCTAATCACAATATGCAGCATGCGTATCAAATTTTAAAAATAATCGCTTTAAATTTAAAACTTAGATATTTAAAAGTTTAAATTTCAGATTTACTCATTTGCATAGTAAATAAAATAAAATGTAAACAAAGAATTGTTAATAGTGTTTTATTTTGCAGGCTGTGAGCTGTTTATGTCACACATGTAAAACTTATAAGGATCGCCTACATTCTTGTCTTCATTGCATATTTTTTGGCTGCTACGTAAAAGGTCACATACAAGAGCATGCGAAAACGAAAAAACATTTTCTAGGTAATGGAATACTTTTTAGACCTATTCTGTAAATTCAAATTTTGTTAAATATTGTGAAAGTAAAATAGTAAAATGCAAGTTTTATATTATAACATAATCAAGTTACCTGTTTTCACGCTGTTTTGTTGTTTTATTATCGCAGCCGTTGATCTGTGTTATGGGAATATTCTGTGCTTCCAATGCGGCGATTATGTATACGATAGAGAATTGTTAACAGTAGCGAAAGCGCAATGGAGCGAGTCGGCAAAATCCTTGAGCTTCGGGGAATTCTATCGTACGTGGGAACCCACGCAGATAGAGGCAGAGTTGCTGAGGAAGCATCCGCGCCGAAGACGCGTCGTAGAAAATTCCACTATAGGTATCGGAGAAAACTCATAAACTTATTATTAGTTCAGTTCATAGATCTGCACAACCCTGTATAAAGCTAATAATTTTATTTGGTTGTATACAATGCTATTTTCAGGAAAACATAATTAAACAATGTTACAATAACGATTCAAATATATATCATTCCTTGTGTAATAATGTAAAAATTCACGTTGCTTTGTGGTTTCAGGTTTAAGGGGACTAATCAATCTTGGAAATACATGTTTTGTGAACTGCATCGTACAGGCACTGATTCACACTCCACTGTTACGAGATTACTTCCTTGCTGACCGTCATCACTGCCCGCAACCGAGTCGCTGTCTGGTCTGCGAGGTATCCCATTTGTTCCAGGAGTTCTATTCCGGCAATAAGGCCCCACTGACACTTCACAAACTTCTCCACCTGATTTGGACCCACGTCAGACATCTGGCAGGTTACGAACAGCAGGACGCCCACGAATTTTTTATTGCTACACTGGACGTCCTCCATAGACACTGCGGAGCTGCTCCGATACTGGTTAAAAACAACCCTCATCACTGTAAATGTATCATCGATCAGATATTTACCGGGTGCCTTCAAAGCGATGTTGTTTGTCAAGCTTGCAAGTACGTTAATCTTTCTTTCCCTCCAGGAAAGTACACTTAATAGATAATAAAATATCTAGATATGCTAAAAATTAAAAAATTTGATAAAAAAATGCATAGCTTACCTTATGTATGATGAAATAATAATTATTAATATATATAATTATTAATTAATTAAGATAATTAGTATAAATGTTTCTTCGAGCACAATGCATTTGAGAGATTTCATACCCATTCAATAAAATTGGAATCTTTAATTCTTTACTATATTAAGCATGGCTCATCTCATATCTGTTATGCTTCATTTTTCTTTTCAGTGGAGTGTCTACCACAATAGATCCATTTTGGGACATATCTTTGGATCTAACTTCGGCAGCTGGTGCCTCTGGCTCCGACACGCCCGGGTCACCTACTTCCTTGCTAGATTGTCTGGAAAAATTCACCAGAGCCGAATATCTAGGTTCTAGTGCGAAGATCAAATGTAGCAACTGTGAGACTTATCAAGAGAGCACAAAGCAATTAACGATGAAGCAATTGCCGATCGTGGCAATTTTCCACCTAAAGCGCTTTGAGCACTTCATAATCCAGGATAAGATTTTTAAGAAAAAAATCTCTACATTTATCTCATTTCCGGAACAACTAGACATGACGCCGTTCATGTCGCATAAGCGCAATGGCAACAACAATAGCGCTATGCTGGATGGCTTGTCGAAGAACGGAGAGGATATGAGCTTCAGTGACAATAGGTAGTGACATCTTGTGAAATGGTCAATTTTTCTCTATTCTTAATTATTATAGATGACCATTATAACATTATAACCAATGTTTAAAAAAAACGTATTTTGAATTAAAATACGATTGCTAATAATAGGTACTCTTTGTTCGCCGTAATAAATCACGAGGGTTCCTTAGAGACTGGACATTATACTGCTTTCATCAGACAACATAGAGATCAATGGTTCAAGTGTAATGATCATTTGATTACGCGAGCCAAGTTGAAGGACGTCTTGTCCAGCGAAGGGTAAGATAAGATAGCGGAATCTTCAAAATGGATGAGAATTAATTGCCTAGATTTATTAAAATTTCTCAGCGAATACACGGAAAAGAGAAGGTACAAATTGTTTTCTCAGTCGTTAAGTAAAATTTTTGCTTTTCAGATATCTCCTGTTTTATCACAAGCAAATTTTGGAGTACAGTTGAAATGATAAAGTCTGAAAGGGAAGAGAGGATGTAAATCATGTCGTTTAATTAATTTATTTAACAAAGAATTAAAAAATTGCTGCTGAAGCTGGACGTCGATGACATTTTATGTTTATCAGATATAAATTATTGTCATCGTCACTTTTTGGTTTCCGCCAGCGCCTTTTGTGTTCGATGGAGCATATCGACTGACTTGCTCGATCGACATCTATATGAACATAACGTAAGCGTAGATATTAAGATTAGCTCAATTTTTTTAAATCGACCGATCGCAATTTTTGTATATCGCTGACTGTTGGTATACTCCTGCCCTGACATATATTACGCCATGGATGGGCCTTGTGTGTATTGCCCTCTTAATTTCTGCACTTGCCAGCAGAATGTTAATATCAGATCTCTGAAAGAACGCATCAAGAGCAAGCATATGGTATCGAGTTTCCATTTACAAAACTTTGGATCATTATCTTATTCAATATATTATTAATAAATTCGCAAAAGGGAGAAAGAGAGTTTGTATAATTTTTTATATTTATGAATTAGGCTTCCTTGTAATTACAGGTAATTAATGTTACCGATTTGAATAAAATCTCAGAGAAACAAATAGATCCCTCTTTGATATTGCGGAGAATAAAGTTTCACTGGTTTCACTATTATGGAATTCAGTATTTGATATGAAACAATATATTTTTCCGTGCGTGCTATAGAACTGTATAGTGATATAATTTATCTAATACAACGACCATCCCTAGGCGACTTTGTACAGATGAAATAACATGGTACAACAAGTATAAAGATATTGTCTGATTTGAGACAAACTCTTTCATCAGACTTTGTATAATAAACATCGCTGCTCGACAAACTGTCGCTCTGGTTGCTCGTTCCACTTTTAAATTCCTTCATATTTTCTTTTCTTTTCTTTCTTTGTATTGTAAATTATTGCATGATATAGCATGAGATACGTCGCAACCAAAGTGCCAAATACTCGAAAATACGTCCAATTTCAAATCCCGAGCCGATTATTTTAATTAATAAATAATATCCCGCTTGCAAAACGGGTTTTTGACAAGCGAGTACAGAATACAAATAAAAAATACAGCCACTGGTATACATATAACATCATGGAAACTAAAAGTTAAAATAAAACTAGCTGTATTTTAAGTACTTTATCCTTCAATTTTAATCATTGCGCTTATATTGTCTTATTGACGCCGGAAGTAAGAAATCGTGCGAATTTCCCATTCTTGTATCATACGTTGAAAATTTTATTCTGTGCTCGTTGGTTTCCAATATTGTGTTCATCATGACAAGCATACTGCGCGCCAAAGTTTATTTTTTCGACGCTTTTCATAAAAGTTGAGAACCAAATAGCACGATTCAATTAATCATCAGGATATTCATGTCGATTCACTGAACTTTGAACAGGTTTCGTGAATGTTATATATTTGAGAAATGATATTACCACACATGTGGTTGTAGCGTTTTATATAAAAGTAAAGTACACATATAAAAAAATAAAAACTATATTTCATCGAAACTTGTTGGCACACATTTTTTCAAACTAAGTTATTAGAGGATAACGGGCAAATATTAATCACTCAATAATAAACATTTTTTTTATAAAGTCGTAAAATGTAAATAATAATTGTACAGTAATCTTAGAGTTGACTAAAAGTTAAATAAACAGTCTAAGATTTCCTATTAAACATTATACAAAGTATTTCCGGAAAGTGTACAGGATATTTCCGACAAACTTGAAAGAAATGACTCTGGGGCTTGATTATATAGTATCTTTATTATATAGTATCTTGAAAAAAGGTGAAAATTACAAAAGTGTACAGATTTACTAAATTTCGACCAATAAAATCATAGATACTCTAGTAAAGTTCCTCATTTTTGTAATTTTTATCTCGTTTTAAGATGTATATGTTACATGTATATGTTATTTCCTAGGAAATTCGGGTTTTGACTGATTTCGGGTTTTAACTGTAACATATATACATACATAATCGACCCCCAGATCAAATTGAATAACTATGTTGAAACGATAAAAATTACAAAAAGTGAGGAAATTCACTAATCTACGATTTCATTGATTGAAATCAGAGAAAAGGTTTCTCTCTGATTGAAAAGTAAGGGTTGGTTTATAATAGCCGTAACCGTTAACTTAGGCTGGTGCCGTAAAAGTTGGAAGATAGGAAACCTGTACTACCGTTCAGAATTGGATTATAAACGGTGCGCTGGGGGGCCCCGGAAGAATCAGTGCGTTTCCCGGGGCTCCCCATGACAACGAGCGCCGTGAGGGACATCCGCAGGAGTTTTAGTGGGCAGGATATGCATGCAGTATCGTGAGCGATGTGCATGCTATACAATCCCACACTCCCCCCGCTTATGCCTCTCCCCGGAGGCCGGGGGGGTCTTCCCCGAAAGGGGCTACTGGGTAAACCTGGGACTTTTAGCCCCAGGGATCCCAGTAGTTGAAGATTTCTCCTGCGTAAAAAAAAAAAATTATAAACGGTAGTACGGGTTTCCTATCTTCCAACTTTTACGGCACCAGCCTAAGTTAACGGTTACGGCTATTATAAACCAACCCTTAATCTGTTCACTGATACAAAATAAACAATACTCCATGTAATTACGTCCCAGACAGCACCATGTCCAAATCGAGACATAATAGGGCCGTGGCACACAAAAAAAAACTTAAGCAGTAAGGAAATGAACAATATGGATTGGATTCGCTAACGCTTATGCCTTAAGGTCTTGACTGTGATTGGCTTATTCGCTTACTGTTTACGTTTTATTGCTTAAGTTCTTTTTGTGTGCTATGGCCCTAAAGGCCCGGACACATAAAAAAACTTGAGCAGTAAAACGTAGGCAGTAAGGAAATCAACAGTTTGGATTTGCTAACGCTTAAGTTATATCTTAAGTTCTGGACTGTGATTGGCTGATTTGCTTACTGCCTACGTTTTACTGCTCAAGGTTTTTTATGTGCCATGGCCCTTAGACGCGTCTTTAGTGCTTTACAATTTACATCATAAGATGTAAGGCCGGATCTACAATGAGAGTCGTGAGTCGTAAGAAATTGACCAATCACAGTCGATTATTCTCCTCAAATTCGACTGTGATTGATTAATTTCTTACAACTCACAACTTACGACAACCATTGTAGACCCGGCCTAAAAGATGGCTTAAGGCTATTCTACAATTGCGTAAGAGTAAGGAGTAAGAGTAAGAGTAAGAAATTGAACCAATCACAGTCGAATTTGAAGAGAATAATCGACTGTGATTGGTTCAATTTCTTACTCTTACTCTTACTCCTTACTCTTACGCAATTGTAGAATAGCCTTTATGGGCGGTCTACAATGAGTTGTATCGTAAGTCGTAAGTCATAAGTCATAATCCAGACAGCACACATGTCTAAAAGCATCTTAATGACATCTTTACGATATATTTTAGACATGCGTGCTGTCTAGGAAGTCATATATAGGGCACGTTAAACCAACATATCAACGTAGAATCTTGATATAAGACGCCAACTCAGCAATCGTTCTGCTGAACGCGGCCATAGTCATAGGTCTGTTCGTTTTCGCTGCACTTCTGAACTAGTGCAATAAGTTAGAATGAGACAAATATATTTTCTTTCATTCTAACTTATTGCACTAGTTCAGAGTGCAGCGAAAACGAACAGACCTGTAACCGCGCTAGTGCTACACTAGTTCTACTACTCTAGTTCAACAGGGATAAATTTGCATTTGCAATTTTGTAAAATTTAATGCATCTACAATATGCAATCAAATTTTTTAAAATAATTTCTTCTGTTTTTTTTTTTATAACAGTCGATTTCTTTCATTATTCTACGTATCAAAAGTATCAATTGGTAAAATCATCGAAAAGTGAATAGTTTACGAGATATTTCATGTTTTACATGAAAAATATCATGACAAAATTTGAAATATCTCAGGAAATTCTTAACAAAGAGAGCTTTGTTATAATGTTTTAAAAACGTCTCGACAAGGGTTACAAGAATATGCAATAAGAAATAGGGGTTCCATTAAAAAAATTTAGGGTGATCTTGATCGACCTGACCTTATAGAGACGCCACCCATGGTCAAACTGATAAGGTCAGTAAATAGATCTTTTTAAACCCTACAACTTTTGTATAAAACATTTTTCCTAGAACGTCAACTTTCCGAGATAATCCAGTGCCCCGACCTTTTTGTTACACCCTGTATATATATATATATATATGTATACATACAGCCGCAAGCGAACGATGATCCCAGATGATCCGTACTCCGTAGTAATCGCACGAGCTCGTGGGAGACGTGGGATCCACTTGTTCCGCGCCAAAAGTCGTCGCTCTCCCGACTCCCGTCAGTCCCGTCGACGGCGTCGACCAGCGTCGACCAATGTCGTCCGACCGATGAATGGAATGGGAGAAAAGATGGACGCCTTGACGTTGGGCTCGCACAGGTAAGGTAACCAGACCGACTGACACAAATCCACGCGTATCTCTCGACAAACGAAGTGTCGCGACCTGGCGAATCGCCCTTTCTTTTCTAGGCTGGTCCACCTTGACTTGAAGGGCGCACCGCCGCGGACCTGCTACTTCGAAAAGGTACATGCCGCTCGTTAACGCTCGAGGCTAATAGCCTCGTCTCTTGCGCCAACGCATTCCGAGATTCTCGTATCACATACTTAAACGTCTTTCCGTTTAAAATCCGTACGACGGGCATGGACGTGTCTTTTTCTCGCCCAAGCGCTGTCCCGGTTTTGTTTTTGGTTTTTCTCACACGTGACGGATAGACTGATTACGCTTTGACCATTGCAGTCGCACGCCTCGCCTCAAGCGTTTGTTTATACTCAACGATATAGAGAAAGATAGAGAGAAAAAAGGAAAGAACTAAATGTTACGCTGTTGAAACTTATATTTTGACAGCTTGCTTTGTCGAAAACTTTATGTTCTTACAACGACTACATTCCGATGTTTACTGTCAGCAACTGTCAGTACTGAAAATCTGTAGTATACTTACGTGACGTAAAATATAGAAAAATACTGATTTTCAGTACTGACAGTAAATATCGGAATGCAGCCAGTGTCTGCTACAGTTACACTAATTTCTTCGGCAGAATGTTAGCAGAAACATGACAAAATCTGCAAACAATACAGTAGCAAATTTAGCACAAAAATTGAGCAGACTGCCATCTCATAATCATTAATTTAAATAATATATTCCATTTAGATGGTTACAAAAGAGTGACAAATTTTGCTCGGTTTCTGCTGATAATCTGTTGTCGGCAGATTCTGCTGATGGAACACACGACATACCTTGATGCGGACGCAGTTGATACCACTCTGTTGTGATATATTCTAGGTATTTCGAATTCGTTGGCAAACCGCTGTGCACTGGCACCTGGATGAACAAATCTGTCAAAAACAGATTTTGAAAGTGTCTGCTACAAATTTTGTCGATAGAATGCTAGTAGAAATATAACAAACTCTGTTAACCGAATATAATGGCAGATTGACTGTAGAAATTGAGCAGAATCTGTTGTTTCGTATCCATTTGAATGTTTACGAAATGACAGATTGTATTCAATTTTTACCGGCAATCCGCTGTTAGATGCAGTCTTGGCCGGAAAAACACAAGTTTAATGCGGACATAGTTGATACCAGATCTGTTGAAATATCTGGGCCAATCTGCTGTCAATTTGTTGTCATATTACCAGCAGTTTGTTTACTGGAACAGTGCTAACATTTTGCTGGATTATAGTCGATTCGTAACGTACATAAGGGCACAAAATGGTATTTTATTTCTGCCTGAAACAGATATTTATGAAAAAATATCGATATTTTGTCTTTGATACATATAAGCAAAGAATTATAACTTAAAAGCTGACAATAGCGAAACTTATGAGATAAATCACATTTCTTTTTTCTTTAAATTCAAGTAAACCTCAGCACAATTCAATCTCGATCAGAGTTGCCAAGATACTTTATACATTGAACGAACAAACAATTGTCATAATGACTTTTCGCTTTGGCTTTTGTCTTATGTGCTTATTTTTATTCTTATGACTCACTAGAAAATTTACAGCTCTTTCCGCTGTTGCGAACATGGGGAGCTACCGGATTGTTGTTGGAATGGGAAGACACATTTCCCTACAACCGGGAACTTTCTCCGATAGGAAGCAATGGTCCGAGCAGTTTGGCGAGTGGATACACAGTCCAGGAGGCTAGACACATCCTACAGATAGCAGGCGATTGCGGCTTGGCAGTTGTCCCATTGGTACAAACTTTCGGTCATATGGAGGTACAGCAAAAATTATTTCATTAATTTTTACATTGAATTATTTTGTACAAAGCTTGTACTTGTTACACAATCCTACATTTCTCTTATTTACAAAGTTATTTCAAGAGATGGCAATTATTCTTAAATTCCAGTCATTGTATTGTTCAATGAGTTTATCATGATTTAAATTTCAGTTTATCTTGAAACACGACGAATGGAGATCGCTGCGTGAGGTGGAATCTTTTCCAAGTTCTATCTGCCCGTCAAATCCGAGAACTCTTCCGATGGTGAAGTCGTTGATACGTCAGATTGTTAGCTTTCATCCTGACATACAGTATCTGCATATAGGCTCTGACGAAGTGTGGCACTTGGGCCTCTGCTCCGTCTGCATTAAGCGAGCCGCAGCCAGTAAATATGGCAAATCGTCATTGTACCTGGAGCACATTCTGGCGATAGCCCAATACATTCAGGAAACCTATCCATACTTAAAGATCATTATCTGGGATGACATGCTGAGATCGATAGACATACAGGTTTTGAACGGTATCTCGATAGAGCCTGTTTGCATCACTTGGTCGCGCAGACCTCTTCACGCGACCAATCTTTCTCTTTTCTTTTTATAGAACATTACATTGGAAAATATGTGGAACCTATGGTGTGGCATTACAATCCCAGAGACAATTTTGCATTACCCAATGGTACTTTTTCTCTCCGTTTCTTTTTTATTTTTATATTTATCAAGAAATTTAAAAATATTTGCTGGACTATGATCGTTGTATCAAATTATTAGGATTATGGGATAAGTACAGCGCGGTCTTTCCCAATATCTGGGCGGCAACCGCGTTCAAAGGAGCTACCGGCTCCGCGCAACACATTCCTATAATCCGACATCATATAAGCAATCATGAAAAATGGCTGGAGGAACTAGGAGTTCACGTGAGTAAGGTGCATGAATTTCGTGGCACAGCATTCACCGGCTGGTCAAGGTGAGAAAGTTCAGGAAAATTTCCACAAGCTATCTCGAGGTTCTCAGTTACATTAGTCAATTGTGATTTTAGGTACGATCATTATGCCACAATGTGTGAATTGTTGCCCACGGCGATACCGTCGTTAGCTTTATGCTTGAAAGTTTGGCTCTACGGCTATTCGGAGCAAACGCATACGCAGGTTGCAAAAAGTTTGGGATACATCGACCACCCGTTGCATATAACTCCACAGCCCAGGCCAGTCCCGATCCCCAGCAATTTGCTCTTTCCTGGATGGCAAATAGCCGTGGGCATGGAGTGGTTTCTCAACTTTAGGACAAAATTTCACAATATTGTCACTAGCGACCAGTAAGCACAGACTTAGTTTAATATTACTTTGAAAATCTTATTCTGAAAACACTTTCGGTGATTTATCGTATCTTGATTTGTTTTAAATTAAATACAAAAAAGCGAGAGAACTTTTGTTATACAGAGTGCGGAAAAAAATATCGAGACCCTAAAATATGTCGAAAACTATGCATTTTACAAAAAAAAATGTTTTAGTAAAAAGTTGTAGGGTTTAAAAAGATCTATTTACTGACCTTATCAGTTTGATCATGGGTGGCGTCTCCAAAGTCAGGTCAAGATCACTTTGAATTTTTTAAATAAAACCTCTTATTTTTTATTGCATATTGTAGCCCTTGTTGAGACGTTTTTATTATATTTTTTATATAAACAAAATATCTTGTAAAGTATTCACTTTTCGATCATTTTACTTTGATGCTTTTATACGTAGAATAATGAAAGAAATTGAATAATAATATTAATTTTTACATTTGCAATTTTGTAAAATTGAACATCTACAAAATGCGATCAAATTTTTTAAAATAATTTTTTTTTTTTTTTTTTACAACAATCAGTTTCTTTTATTATTCTACGTATAAAAGTATGAAGGTAGAGTCGTCAAAAAGTGAATACTTTAAGAGATATTTCATATTTTATATAAAAAATATCACAAAAATTTGAAATATTTCAGGAAATTCTTAACAAAAGAGCTTTATTATAGTGTTTTGAAAACGTCTCGATAAGGGCTACAAGAATATGCAATAAAAATAGGTTTTATTTTAAAAAATTCAAGATAATTTACCTGACTTTGGAGACGCCACACATGGTCAAGTCAAACTGATAAGGTCAGTAAATAGATCTTTTTAAACCCTACAACTTTTGTCTAAAACATTTTTTTGTAAAATGCATAGTTTTCGAGATATTTTAAGATTCCGGTATTTTTTCCGCGCCCTGTATACGAGTATATATGTATACAAGATGCTCTGTAATATCTTGGCTATGAGAGAGAGAGAGAGACAGAGAGACAGAGAGACAGAGAGACAGAGAGACAGAGAGACAGAGAGACAGAGAGACAGAGAGACAGAGAGACAGAGAGAGAGAGAGAGAGAGAGAGAGAGAGAGAGAGAGAGAGAGAGAGAGAGAAGGGGGGACTATTATTTACATATAAAATATAAGTACTAGAAAAATTATTATTTTTATAAATGTATAAAAAAACGAAAGATTTTTTTCTCTTCAATATTAGAAATTTGGAGAAACTGAGAGATTCAGTCGAGTGTCGATTGTATAATTGATAAAGTAAATTGTTCCGATGACAGGATCGTGACGTGGATGAATCCGTGGCAGGTGGCAAACAATTACACAAATCCCATGCAACTGGAGAACTTGGTACCTGCTTTTACAGAGTGAGTACTTTCACAGTAAGATAATCTACATATGAAAGTATACCACATTTCGCGAATTCTGGGTACATGTTATGTCATTCCAGATTATTATTGGAATTGTCTTCTTTGGAAGGTTATTTGCGAGTTCAGATGGAAGCGGTTTTTTTTTCGTCAACGATCGAAGAGTGGATAGGTACCAATGTTCAGCCGATGAAAGTAAAGTTGATAGAACTGAAACAGACCACGGAGAATCAGATGAAAATAAATAATCGCGTGTAAAATTGCTCTTTTGCTTGAAAAATCGGTGATCCGATTTCGAACTACGATTTTGAGAAGCAATCACGATCACTAACGATTGGAAAATCGAGTATTTCTTGGATAAAATTATTTTTGTATATAGTAAGTCGCTATTCAAAGTAGTAGACGATTTAACATTCTATATATACATACATATACATATAATGTCAGATCGCACTACTTTGACGTTAACTTATATTTTTAAAAAAGAGAAACCACTGAAAAAATAAAAAGAAATATAGTTTTCTATGGAAGAGATGAATTATTTTAATACTACGTACAAGAAGTGAGAGAACTTTTTTCGATATATACAAGATGCTCTGTGATATCTTGGCTATGAAAGGGTAACTATGGTTAAATTACAAAATGATATTTAATAATTAAGGGACAAATCGATATTTAACCCCTTAATTTTATTTCAAATGCATGCAAATATCAATTTTTAATAAGCAAGTGTCTCTTTCCTAGTGTAGACCAACAAGATAGCGAAATTAACAAACTTAAAATAAGAAAACAAATACATGTACTGTGAAAGATAATACATCTTTGCTTATAAATATCGTTTACAGCCTTTTTTAATGTAAATAAACGCGCAATATGTAATTTATATATTCACTTAGATAACAATAGGTATTAGATTGATAACAATATGTTGTGCCGCATAAATGTCTTTCACATCTCGTATAGTAAATAGCAAAAGCAAACTTCCAATTATATTAGTTTTAATGCAATGTACTCCATATTTTGTATATATCGTTTCTATTTTTTGTGATAAACGATAGAGTTAGTCACTGGTCTGTAAACGTAATTGTTAGAATTCTAACAGAATTAGAGTAAATGTAATACATATGACATAAAGTAATTAGAAGAGAGAAAAATATAAATCAGATTGCGTAGCATATGTATTTCTTTGTACGTTGATCCTTTAGAAATAAAGGATATTTAACTACCATCATTTATCATTTTTCATATATTTCTCGTATGCTTGGAGAGCGATTTGATAGCAGTTGTTCGTACCTTTGTCTCTCCAATGATGGATGGTGGTCCGTGTCAATCATGTAACCTATGAGTTGTCGGTTTGTAATATCATGTCGAAAGTAAAGGAACGCGACGAGCAAGAAGCTTTAAAATTGGATGAACACTTTAAGCGAACTTTAACGCACGTCAGAACGTACATACTGAATCTGAGTTCCGTGGAAGAGGCGCATTTATGCAGAATCTGGATCGATAAATTAAACTCGACCGTCTCGCAACGTAACTTGAGGAACGAATATCTGTTGGAACTCTCTCGACAGCTAAGAGCAGGCACGCTCAAAGGAATATTCAGGACTGAACCGCCTAATAGCCTGTTAACGCCGTTACCATCATCTTGTCACGCGGTACTTGGCTATTATTTTCTTTCTTTGCGTTTTTCCTTCTCCAGGACAGCACAAAATGTACGTCTTATAAATTCACAAATATACGCGTGAAAGCGTTTCGAATATCGTTTCAAGTGCCTGATACAAAGTAACATTTTAACAAAATTTTTTATACCACGAAAAGTAAGAAAATGAATAAATAATACGTATTAAAACCATTTTTTTATTTCTACATTAAACTTTCATCGATAATATGTACTTTATATTTTGTAATCTTTATTTTTATCAGGTTTGCATTAGCTCATCTTTGAGCGAACTGTCTGATTGGGACAGAAACCATCAAAATTGTTCAACGCTAAGCCGAACGTCGGACCAAAAAAATCACCTGCAAAATAAATCAAAGCTACGTGAATCCAACTCGAGCTCGAGCGTGTATGCTCCATGTCGTCACGATGACGATATGTTAAAGAAAAACCCTGGTAAAAAAATTTCTCATATTTTCTCAGAAATTTTCTAATTTCTCATATTTTAGATTTATGAAAAATTCTGAAAAAATTGTCAAATTTCTCAGATACTTTCAGAAATAATTGGATGAGGATTTTCGGAATATTGCAGTAGATATCTGTTATGTATGAAAATTCTGATAAATAAATTTTCTCATATTCATTCAGATTTCTACAGATATGTTGACGGGAAAAATCTGAAATATTTCATTATTATTTTATCTGTTTTTCTGAAAAATATGTTTCAATTTGTATAAAAAATCTGAGAATCTTAAAAATTCTGAGTTGAAATTTTCATAGAAATTTTGATTAATAATATGAAAAATTCTGAGAGATTTTTCCACCAGGAAATCATCTGGAGCTTTGTAAATATCGTATAGATATGTTGACCGCTACGCTCGAAAATCTTCGAATCCAAAACGAGCGATTGCGACAAGAGTTAATGACGAAATGTCGAGAGAACAATGAGGTGGACAACGAAGCATTTCGATTACGGAATCGCGTTAAACAGTTGACAGCTCGAGCCCAGATTCGAAGTCTCGCGTTGAAAGTTCGAATGTTCAAGAAAACCATCGCAAAGCTGAGGAAGTTGAATGACACCATAAAGCATGTTTACGAAAAGAAGTTGCAACACATTATCAGAGTACTAAGAATATAGAAGAAAATTCTTTTCTTTCTAAGAAACTTTTATCGAAAATAATCCCTTCAATTCAAGCTTCTCGTTGCTTCCAATTTTTCCTTGAAATATTTATTATTATTACTTTTCATTATTATTATCATTATTTTTTCAAGTTATAATCCCGATGAAAATATTTTGCTGAAAGTGCTATGAAATCGATGAAAAGTGAAATGAAAGTTATTAAAAAATTACTGAATATATTTTAAAATGTGAATCATAATTTTCTTTATGAAATGTAATGTAATACTGTGAAATCTAAGGAAAAATCTGGTTAAATTATACTTGAAAGTTAAAAAGTAATAATTTTTTTAAATATTAGATATGAAATTTATTGAATTTAACTGAAAATTGAATTTTTACTGAAATATTGATGGAATAATAATGAAATGGGGTTAATTGAGAGAGAATTTCAAATACATTTCAGTGAAATTTTATTATATTTTTAATAAAATATTTCCATCAGGGATGAGACGGAACTTTTAATATTTACGGTACCTGTTGCAGAATAAAAATCTCGAGATTAAGATTTTGCAATTGCAATTCGAAGAACAGAAGAGCGAGTTGTGTTTACTTTTATGTTCGGAGAAACAAAACGAACTGTACAGCCTGATGGGATCTTTAGAGAAGAAGTATAAGACGCTTCTGGCAGCCGCTCTTGAAAGCCAGCGACAAGAGAGTACTTTAATTACGATATTTCTATTTGTGGTGTCACGCGCGAATTTCACTTATATTTCTCGTTGCTCCCAACTTTTGACATCATAAGTCAATAAGAATTGTAAATATGTTAAGACTATTTCTTTTCATCATTTTTTTTTTAATCAGTGCAATTTACATATATAGGAAGAATATATAATATTTTTTCCTCATACACATAATTATAGTAATAGTAATTTTATTAGTATTATTAGTTAATTATAGTAATCATCAGTAATTATCGTTCATGATAATTAGTGCGTAACTCTTTTAGAAAATCACTGCACTAATTGAAGCCGAATTGTGCCACTTGAGGAAACCAATTTCGGAGTCAAGCTAAGATGTACTTATGTGATGGCACGTAAAATTACATTTTACCTCACAGTGATTTTACATTATTGTTATATGTTAATAAAAATAATAATGATGCGTTATATATTGCTTATTTGCTTCTTTATGAAAGATATGTTCGAATGTTCGTCTTTTTTATAGGTATAGATTTAGATAACTGGACGTTTTAAATGAGAAAAAGATCAAATTATCCTTAATCTATGCCTAACTTAACCTGAATTGAAAATGGCCGCGCGTCTGATCGGCGTTGGTCTCTATGGCAACTGATCAACCGATGACAACTGTCAACATTGAAATATTATTAGATCACGTACGCTCAAAATGTGAGAGAATCCTTTATTTGTGCATCAACCACCTTGATCTAATAATGTAAAGCGTATTTTGAAAAGACTGCATTAAAGAGTGTGATCGTGCTTATATACACGATAATGTTATTGTAACTAAATTTACTTCGTGTATTCCGTGTTCCGTGTATTGTAATGTGACAAACAATGGCTTTGTATTTTGACATACGGGTGCAAAATCCTGAAAGTGCCTCAATAAGCACTCTCGCGACTTGGCACAATAATTATCCCCTGTTAGCCGTTGCCGCGTACTCTCAAGACAAGGGCGGTTTTGTGATCATCTACGATGATCAAGGCGAACTCGTGCAGGACGTCGAGTCACCGGGACACGCGGTGGCACAGGTCACTGCTCTCGGATGGCATCCCGAGAAGACTTGGCTGGCGGCAGGTTGGGAGAATGGAGAGTTACGAGTTAGTATTATAATATATTTGGTATCATACAGTTAGTATTATATACATATATACACTCCAGGTTGCAGAAGGCAATGAATAGTCTCTGTTGTCATTCGAGATTTAAAAAATGTTGAATTGTTACTTATTTATTATATGGGCGCTACTTCCAGTTTTTTTCTTTTACTTGAAAGTATAGCGATAATTCTCAACATAAACTGATTCCACATGGATTCCCAATTTGCCACATAGATTTCTAACTTCCATGCAAACCATACAATGACCTTATTTCCCACTGTAAGCTTTGGATGGTGTGAGATGTACCTCGCTTCACATGGAAAGTATGGAAACTCATGTGGAACCATTTTAATGTAATAAATTATATATGAAATAAAACTAGGACCATTACCTCGACAACATACAGGGTATTCGAAAAGTGTGGGACCCCTAAATATCTCGGAAACTACGCATTATGGAAAAAAATGTTTCATATAAAAGTTGTAGGGTTTAAAAAGATCTATTTACTGACTTTATCAGTTTGACCATTTTTTAAATAGAACCCCCTATTTTTTATTGCATATTCTTATAGCCCTTGTCGAGACGTTTTCAAAACACTATAATAAAGCTCTTTATTGTTAAGAATTTCCTGAGATATTTCAAATTTTGTCATTAAATTTCTAATATAAAATATGAAATATCTCGTAAAGTAGTTACTTTTCGATGACTTTACCTTAATACTTTTATACGTAGAATAATGAAAGGAATCGAATGTTGTAAAAAATAACACAAAAAATTATGTTAAAAAATTTGATTGCACTTAGTATAATCAAATGTATAAATTAATATTATTATTCAATTCCTTTCATTATTCTACGTATTAAAGTATTAAGGTAAAGTCATCGAAAGGTAACTACTTTACGAGATATTTCATATTTTATATTAAAAATTTAATGACAAAATTTGAAATATCTCAGAAAATTCTTAACAAAAGAGAGTTTTATTATAGTGTTTTGAAAACGTCTCGACAAGGGCTATAAGAATATGCAATAAAAAATAGGGGGTTTTATTTAAAAAATTTAAGGTAATCTTGACCTGACCTGGGAGACGCCACCCATGGTCAAACTGATAAAGTCAGTAAATAGATCTTTTTAAACCCTACAACTTTTATATGAAACATTTTTTTCTATAATGCGTAGTTTCTGAAATATTTAGGGGGTCCCACACTTTTCGAATATTCTGTATGCCAGGATCAAGGCCATTGGACTGACTCCAATTGGCACCTATATGTATAATGAATAATTATTATTGAATTATTATCAGATATGGCCGGGGGACACTGGCACTCAGGAATTCAACATAGTAGTAACCCCCCATCGAGACTCTATCACAATTCTGCAATGGAGTCAGTACGGTGGCCGTTTAGTATCTGCAGACACTGGTGGATCTATAGTTGGTTGGAAGATAGACTCCAGGGGACAGCTCTTCATGGTGTTTCATCACGAGCTAAAGGAGTCTTTTACACAAATTGCATTTAGGACAGTCCCGCCAAAACCAGCTGTCGATATTAGGTATTAAGGGCCTGCAGGAGTCACGGTAGATTACAGATTCGAGTGTTTATTTTGACTATTACTATGTTTGTATTATTGACTTGTCTTATATTTCGTCAAACGCGCCTACCTCCTTAAAGTGCGATTTTCTCATTATTTTGGCCGTAAATACGAGATTTAGTGATATTCGTAAATTTGGTTTTACGTCTCGAAAAATAGATATTTTTTCATGAACCTTGTCTTGTTGTATTCCTTACATTGTTAGAATTGGAGCTACAGAGCCGAATTTTGCAATTTGGCTCTTAAAAATTTATAATAAATACAATTAAGAATTCGAAGGTAACTACACCTGAACCGCGGCGAGCTGTACTTTTGCAAATTTTTTATTTTGACCATTTTTCCAAAAAAAAATCGCTCTATAGCTCCTTGAAGGAGATGCTACTGATTACGAATATTGCAGGTAGAACGCGATTTTTTCATTATTTTGGCCGTAAAATGAATTTTACGAATCGTAATTTACGGCTTGCCGCGTGAGGTCTTCACCGTGACTCCTCCAAGTAAAACATGCAGATGAAAATTGATGGCATTCCTAGTTGTTTAATTGAATATCTAATTGAGCAATTTGTCATTTGCAGTGGTTTGGCAAAGGCGGCAGTGGCTGGTGATGAGAGAGCCTTGGACCTGTTCAGTTCTTGGCGTCCGAGAACTGCCGCACCAACGGCAGTTCCGCCACAGCGGGATAACCATGCGTTCTACATCGGTACCGTAAACAGCATCATATATTTTGTTGATGCTCAAGGACAGTGCAAGGAAGTTCTTAGTACCGATGGTGCAGCATTGCACTGCCTATTGTATCATCAAACCAGAGATTCTATCATTGTTATGACAGAGGGATTGAACATCGGGCACTTTCAAGCAGATTCGATCAGTGGAGAGCTCACTGAGCTAACAAAGGTTTACGCCGTTGAGTTTTATTACTGCCATATCTACACATTATTTCTATTTAAAATTAAAGAACGTACTGCATTTAAATTATACAACAATGATTAATATTATTGATTATTTATTGTATTTTTTATTATCAGTTCTTGCCAGGTTCAATGTTCAAAGAAAAAAGGGATTCTTAATCAAAGTATAATAGATAATTAATAATTCGAATGATAGATGGTTGATATCCGTTATTCGATATCGAGAAAAAATTTAAAAATAAATAGCATTGATTGTTGTAGAATTTAAATGTGACACAACGTAGTCTTTAATTCTGTGTAGAAATAATATTACAATAACAAATAATATTATAATAACATTATACAAATATAGATCTTTTATTTAATTGAAACAGTGGACCTAATTGTCGTAATTATACGAGGGGCAGTCCAAAAGTAAGTTTCCCTATCTCAGGAAAAATAGAAAAACAATACTAAAAAATCTGAAAAAATTTATTTTAACACATTACATCATTGTTAATTTGCCAAAAAATCGCCATTTTTTAAGATGCATTTTTCGTATCGTGAAAAAAGTTTTTGTACACCTTGTGTGTACCACGGCGTGTCCTGTTGTCATTACTGAATCGCTGGCCGCCTAGGTGAGCCTTCAGCTGGGGGAAGAGTTGGAGCAAGATCCGGAGAGTACGGAGGATTGCAAAAAACTTCTCATTTGAATTGAGAAAGCTCAGAAAACAAAGCATTTGCTTTCTCAATTCAAATGGGAAGATTTTTTCACTATCCTCTGTACTCTCCGGATCTTGCTCCAAGCAACTTCCACCTCTTCCCCTAAAATGGCCCAGCTGTAGGGCCCACCTAGGCGGCCAGCGATTCAACAATGACGAGGAAATCAAGACGGCGGTCAACAGATGACTCGCGAAACAGGACACGCCGTGGTACACACAAGGTGTACAAAAACTTTTTTCACGATACGAAAAATGCATCTTAAAAAATGGCGATTTTGTTGCAAAATAACAATGATGTAATGTGTTAAAAATAAATTTTTTCAGATTTTTTAGTATTGTTTTTCTATTTTTCCTGAGATAGGAAAACTTACTTTTGGACTGACCCTCGTATAACAATAATACGTGTACTACGTTATATTGTTATGCAACGTATCGTTTCAGGTAAAACTAAGTGGCAGAAGTGATGCGTCGCGCACCACCGGTACCACCTTGTGCTGGATTAGCGGAAACACGTTGGCCGTGCTTACGGGAGAGCTTGCCGTACGATGCTGGGATCTTCATATGGGTGATACGTACGTTCTGTCGCCTCCGGATTCATCCAATGGAAACGTCGCCACTCCTCAGGAAATGTGCACCAGCTTGGCATTTTGTAAGGGCAACGGTAAGACATTAATGCATTTTTTAAATTCTAAACGAGACTTATATCATGTCAGATCAAATGTGCGGACTAGCGTCTCTTCATTTTTACCAATACTTTAATTGTACAACGTTTCAATTGTCATTACTTATACCGAAGTAAATTTTAGGACAACTAACTATAAATAATGTTCCGCGGTTCTCAGACACCTTGGCTGCCGGCACCAACTTGGGTACGATCTACTTGTGGAAGCGAAAATGTGTCCCCGACTGCGATGAAAATGCCTGGCCGAGTGTTCCGGAGTCCTGCGCGATTCACGGTACGGTGAAGCAGCTGGCGTGGGGCGTCGGTTTATCACGAAATTTCCTTCTGGCTGTTAACTGTATCACCAACGTGTTCATCCTGCATCAGCAACCGATGTGCGCCGTATACAACGACGGTGTTTGCGCGAGCCAGCTCACCCCGACGCAGATTCTGCTCGAGATGGATGACCGGACATATACGCTAAAAACGGAGATTCAGGTGCAGGTCGTCGCTGTGTCGCGGGAATACATCGCCGTCTCCTCCAGCAGACAAATCGTCGTCAACGGTATCAACAAAGGTGCCAATCTTAGCACGAGTGTATTGGCGACTTTCAACTGTGATACGGAAAAGATGTTGATCTATGAGCACACGTTGATCGTGTTGACCCCAACGATTATTCAGTTGCGATCTATAGAAGGCTCTGTTATTCAGACGCTTCCTACTTTACCGGAGGAGGGCGAACCGATCACGATGGAATTGACAGGTAAAATTTTTCGATTGAAACAGTAAACCGTGTCATAAGTTTTTTTTATTACCAAAGGCTCTAACGACAAGGTATCTCTATTACTTGCCTATCTCTATTATAAATATTATAATAGGGAATCGCAATTCTTTGTAGGACATTATTTAACTGTAGCATCATTGAACGGCATTCTGAAGATTTGGAATCTAGGCAAACACGAGGCTAAGTTACATACCCGCGCCATGGCGACGTACGAGGCGATTAGCGATTTCGCCGAGATCATCGAGGCCAGATGTAATTCGGATTGTCATTGCGTCTCGATCACCGTTGCCATGGCAAATCTCATGCCCAGTTCGGTTCTATATATTTGGGACATCGAGAGCGATCAGATCCATGAATTCGACTTCGGAGAGTCGGACGACATTGTTGATGATGACTCTATGTTGTAAGTAAACAAGCAGCAGAGAGAATTCGACGCAACTGCGAATCGAATCACAGATCAGAATTAACTGTACTTTCCATTAATCGATTGTGTACGTCCCTAATACACAAGCGTTTATTTATATAAAGGCAATTGTGTATTTCACTAACGCAACATTAACGCACAACGTAATATGCAAGAACAATAACATTTCGGTACGTTACTTTTAGAGCTGCACAGTGCAAAGGAAGGTTAATCACAGCGCACTGCTGGGACGTGGAGGATCCCAGGCTACTAGTATGTCGAGCTCAACGATTGGAAAGTCGTGATTCTAAGAGCTTCAGTAAGGACAATAATCGGGTAATGTCTGCTAATTTGTCTACAGTTGGATCTCGGATTAAATATCTACACCTGCGCTAGCTAAATCCCCTATCCTTTAATAGCAGTTGCTTTCGCAACTTAACACTTTGTAATCTGAATTAAACACTGTAGCAACATCTGATTGAAACAAACTACAGCTGTGATACGAATTAAACTGCACATTTCTTTACCGCAAACAAATGTCAATATAAAGTCACCTATTAAAGTTAAAAATATCTTGGTTTCTTTAGTGTAAAGTTCCCAATTTTTTCTTATCAATAAACACAATAAGTTTTAACTTTTGCATGAAAAACTTAAACATAAATATGTTGAATCTTTGAAACAATGCGCAATGGCTGCGTTCCGATATTCATATAGATTTTCAGTATACTGGCAGTAAATATCGGTACGCAACCAATAACTATCACTTCTTAAGATTTTTCTAAAATAAAATGGATTGTAAACTCTATTTCAAGTATTATTTAAATGTATTTTTCTTTTGTATGATACGTTTTAAAACAATATTCTAAACATAATGTCTCATTACATTGATAGTAATCAATGCCGTTTAATTATGCTGTGTACATTGCGCTATTTAATCATGTTTACAATTATTCTTACGTTGCCAAATAACGTTTTGCTTATATTTTTATTTGTAACAACTACATACAATAATAGTTGTATATCGATAAGATTAATATTTTTACACCTTAACAGCTGTGTGCCATCCGGTGCAAAGTGTTAATTTCTCCTTTTGCACTGATCTCTCAATACTTTACACACGCGTAAAACAAAAGTGACTAGTAAAGTTATGGATGTGATTGTGCGATATTTTCATTCTATCCATTAAGATGCTATTAAATATGAATGGGTACAAAGAAAAAATTGCAGATACAGTGTTCAATTCCGATGTATAAATAAAAATTAATTAAAGGAGAATTGATGCTATGTACATATCTAATACCGAATATTAAAATTTTTAAACAATGTCAATAATTTTTTGTTAATAAAGATACATAGATATTAATTTTTCTTTAATAGAAAATTTACTTTTTATTCCTACGTATATGACTGATCTTAAATTATAAAATTTTACCTAAAAAGAGAGAAGATTAATACATTGATTATACACTGATTCTATAGTGATTATATACAATAAATCATGGAATCCTTTTTTTGCAGGCTGCACAGGCCTCTGTAGTGTTGGTATCGTTATTCGCGACATCGGATCACGGTATCGTCATACAGGACGTGAAGCCGATCGCTGATGAAAATTGCCGATTGCTAGGTGTGCACTCACCGCACATCGTTATTCTAAATTCCGAAAAGAGTTTGGATAGAAGCAGCAAGATTATGCGATTATTAATGAGAGACTTTGAGGAACTAGGAGAGTGCGATTCTGTTACCAGGAAAGCGGTAATGGACTTTAGTTATCATATTAGCGTGGCGAACATGGAGGAGGCCTTTAAAGCCATTAAATCTATAAAGAATGAGGCCGTCTGGAAGAGTCTGGCCAAAATGTGCGTGAAAACGAAGCAGTTGAACATGGCTCTCCTTTGCCTGGGTCATATGAAGCAGGCCAATGCCGCGCGGGCTTTACGTGAAGCAATGCAAGACGATACTTTAAGCTTAGAAGCGCAAGTAGGAATTTTGGCCGTCGAGCTTGGCCTGCATGTAAGTTTTTAAATACATAAGAGTGTTTCTAATGAGTACCTAAACATATCTCAAATATCATATTGATTGTGTGACACTCTGAACCTCAGGCCGATGCTGAACGTCTATTCCGAGAAGCGAAACGTCTGGATCTGCTGGGACGACTATACGAGGCGCGGAATAAGTTTAAAGAGGCGATCGAATTGGCCAGTAACGAGAACAGGATCCGTGAAAAAACGAGCTATTACAATTATGCTCGTGCGTTGGAGCAGCAGGGTAAAGTGGCGGAGGCTATTGATATGTACACGAAAGCCGATTGTCATCGATTTGAAGTACCCAGAATGCTCTTGACGAGACCTCGAGAGTTACTCACGTACCTGAATAATTCCGAAGAACCGTAAGTGACGTGATCTAATAGTATTAATTGAATGTGCCGATTAGAGAGTAATTGGTTGCAATGCAGTCAGATTGATATTGTCACAGGGAGATTAAAAATTGGCATGCCCAGTACACCGAGTCGACCGGCGACATGGAGACCGCTCTACATCTTTACGAGCAAGCAAAAGATACTCTGTCGATGACGAGGCTGCTCTGTTACTTCGATAGAGAGGACGAAGTGTGCGAGCTGGTGACTAGAACAAATCACGCCGCGGCGGCGTACCATCTTGCTGCGCATTACGAATCGAAGAATAACGTAGTACAAGCAGTTCATTTCTACACGGTCGCTAAAGCTTATACCAATGCAATACGGCTGTGCAAGGTGAGGCATTCGATTGTATTAAAAACTGCTTGCTTGTAACGCCTTATTTATCCCATTTTGATTCGCTTGGAAAGAGCGTTTACGATATTTATTATCTATAGGAGCATGACATGCTGGAAGAACTATGGCCACTGGCTATCCTGGCGTCACGGCACTCGCAGATAGACGTCGCCAAGTTTTACGAGGACAACGATCAACCGGATCGCGCGGTACTGCTGTACCATAAAGCTGGTCTCTTGCATAAAGCTTTGGACGTCGCGTTCAGAACCCAACAATACAGCGCGTTGCAACTGATTATTATGGATGTGAACGCGGATTCTGATCCGGCATTGATCCACAAGTGCGCCGACTACTTCATGCAGAACGACCAGATCGACAAGGCGGTAGATCTGCTCGCGACCGGCAGAGATTATATGGCGGCTTTGGATCTGATCCAGCAGCATAACGTTGTGCTGAGCGAAGAGCTCGCGGAGAAGCTGACGGTTGAGAAAGAGAGCGACAACAACGCGGAACGCGAGCGTACGAGGATTTCTACGCTTGAGAAAATCGCAGAAATCGCCTTCGATCAGGGAAACTACCATCTCGCGACTAAAAAATTCACGCAGGCCGGCAACAAGCTGCGCGCCATGAAGGCGTTGCTCAAGTCCGGGGACACCGAGAAGATCTGCTTCTTCGCGCAGGTCTCGAGAAACCGCGAGATATATATCATGGCGGGCAATTATTTGCAGTCTCTAGATTGGCAAAATCAACCAGAGATTCTGAAGAACATAATCAATTTTTACTCCAAGGGAAAAGCCATGGATCTGTTGGCGAATTTTTATGTGGCATGCGCGCAAGTGGAGATCGACGAGTTTCAGAATTATGAGAAAGCGTTGGACGCCTTGAATCAAGCGAGCAGGTGTCTGTCCAAGGTGGTGACACCGCGAGATCCGGATGTTCACAATCGGGCGGTGGAGCTTGTGAATAATAGAATGTCGGCGATTAAACGCTATTTGGATATTAAAAGGTAAATCCAAGAGAGTGGTTTTAAATTTGCAATGAGTAACATTGACAGCGTGAAAGTATTTGCAAGAAATTAAATGGTAGATAAATAAAAGAAGTTTGATATACCGGATATATCCATGAATAAAGATAAAAAAAGTCTTGATTTTGTTCAAAGTATTGAACTGCTTGACCGCGTTTACCATTTTATCCTCGAAAGATTATACTGACAAGGGATCGCCAAATGTGTGTGCCAAAATCTGATTTTAATGAAACTTTGTATACATATAGGTAAAATAAATAGATGAATTTAGAAATTATCAGTTGGAAAAAAGTTTTAAAGCGTAAAATCACTCCTTATATCTTTTTTGGCTTTTTTAATTATATCTCAAAAACTGAGATATCAAAAAATGCTTTATAATAAAAATACTTCTATTTGACCACGTTAGTAACATTTTGAAAAGATAATTATTTGCACCCCTTATATGAAAGAAAATATCTATTTTATTTTATAAGACAATAAAATAATATTTTTATTCTGAATGTATTTATAATCTTTTATGAGAAATTGCAACATTATTGTAATTTTTACGGATGAAGAAATCACTACTTGTAGCTGACGGTGTATATACATATATTAATTTCGACATTTCCATAATGTCTATATGAGTTATCATCAATTATCATGCCATATATTTTTACAGCACTTCTTGTAATATACAGGGTGGGGCATTTAAAATGAGACGCTTAATATAAAATATGAAATATCTGGTAAAGTATTCACTTTTAGATGGCTTTACCTTGATACTTTTATACATAGAATAATGAAAGGAATCAAATGTAAAAAAAATACAGAAAACATTTTTTTAAGATTGCATTTTGTGGGCGCACTCAATTTTGAAAAATTGCAAATGTAAAAATTAATATTATTATTTGCCATCTAAGGTCAAACTGATAAGGCTAGTAAATAGATCTTTTTAAGCCCTACAAGTTTTGTCTGAAACATTTCTTTCTATTTTGCTTTATTTTTTAGATATTTAAACGTCTCAATTTAAATGCCCCACCCTGTATAAGCACAATTATTACAAACATTAGCAATGAATATGCTTATTATAATTATTTCAAATTAAATTGTACATACTATTAACATTAACATAATTCTATCTCATAGTGTTCACAATTGAAATATTCTTTAAAGAGATAAAACGATATTTCTTGCATTCCCCCATTGGTAATTTCCAAATTTATCTATTTATCTATTCATCTATGTGTACGTTCATGTTTCGTTAAAATAAAAATTTGACACTGCGAGATTTCCTCGTGGGTCAAATAATTTGAATTTTTGTAGTCGTGTTAATGACTCTCCAAACTGTAAATAATTGTTTGTTTAATAAGCAAATAACGATTAATATGTGTGACATAAAATAATGAAATATGAATATTTTTCACTATCGAGCGGGATCGAAAGTATTATTATCATATTATCTTTAGCAAGTCTTATCAGATCATGACTATCTTTATTTAAACAATGGAAGTTTCTATAAATTTTGTTCTTACATTAATCGAATTTTAATTGTATATGAACGTACTCTGTATATTTTGGAACGTCATCTATTTTCTCGTTGAATAGATTGTTCGATAGAGGTGAGACAGAGACGGCAATGCAGCAAGTTCGTCATTTGCTGGACTCTCAAGGATCCAACCTAGAACAATCGGTTCGTCGTGGCGATCTGTTCGCGACGATCACACAGCATTATGCCAACATAGGAGACACTGAGAAAGCTTGGGCGACCATCGAAGAACTGAAACGCCTAGTGCCAGGAATCAATTTGACTTACTACTTTAACATAAATCTTCTAGAAGCATTGGGCTATAAGATGAAGGTGCAGCGGCAGGACAGTTCCGACAAGGATGATGGAATCGAAGAGCTCCTGGGAGAGTAAGGAGAGTAAATAGCTTCATTAATCCGGGAATAGTCGCCTAATTTTTTTTGCGTAAACGATTATCCGGGGTGTTTTTACTCTCCAATTGAAAGTCGCTATTACCTAGTAAGCAAACTGCCCACAGTACGACAACATTGGCAGCAGATTTATAAACATATTTATAACATATGTGCATGTGTTTTCCCGGCAGAGCCTGTCGATATAATCTGACAGCAGATTATCGGCAAAAACCGAACAGAATCTGTCATTTTGTAAACATTTAAATGGAATACATCACGGAAAATTTTGCTGTTTTTGCAATCAGTCTGTCATTATATACTGTTAGTAGATTGTTATATGTTTTTTGCTGATATTTTATCGACTTTACAGCAAACAAAAACGAAACTTTCAAAATCAGTTTTCGACAGATTTTGCTATCTGGGTAACTACATATTGTATATTATGGACTGTTTTCCACAATTTATTAATATTTAAGATCATTATGTATACGGGGTAAGCCATTTTAGTAATGTCCCACCCCAAATATCTTTTTTTCTACGTCTTTTACGAGAAAAATGTTTTATACAAAAGTTTTATGACTTTGAGGGGGACATAAGATGGTGTCGTTGGTTCGATCTTGGACAGTCGTTTGAAAATCACATGGTCACCTTTAATTTCTTAAATGGAACCCCCCCTTATTGTAGTACATCGTTTAAAAGGGCATTAAAAAAGAAAAGTTTTAGCACAAACCAGAGGCCGATACGTTGACCCGTTCGGGAGTTATTTAGGGTCAAAAATTGGCTTTTTCGAAATTTGACCCTAACTGCCGAACGAATCAACGTACCGACCTCTGGTTTGCGCCAAAATTTTCTTTTTTTATGCCCTTTCAAACGATATCCTACATGGGGGGGATATACAATATTTCCATTTAAGAAATTAAGGTAACCTTCATGTGATCTTCAAACGACTGTCCAAGGTCAAACCAATGACACCATCTTATGTCCCACTCAAAATCACAAAACTTTTGTACGAAACATTTTTTTGTAAAAGACGTAGGAAAAGAGATATTTGGAGTGGGACATTAAAATGGCCCTCCCTGTATAGATTTACTCAATATTTTCGAAGAAATGTAGAGGACTAAAAAAAATAGGTATAGATTCTTGATCAGTAAAGAGAACTACTGTGATTGAGCTTTATTTTTCGCTGCTGGGACATAAAAATCATTGTTTAGTGAATTTGTAGATAAAAAGTGCCTCGGTAAACATAGCGTAGTATATTTATCATCCGTTAATGGCAAAGAGACGGAAGGGTTATATAATAAGTTTTACTCGCAAATTTAGACAATGAAGCTTGTACGATCTAGTGCGTGACTAGATTTAATTTTACATACAGGGTGAGTCACGCAATTGGGACGGGTTATATCTTGATATCACGTAGTTTTAGAAAAAAATGTTTCAGACAAAAGTTGTATGGTTTCGAGGGGGACATAAGATGGTGGCAATGATTTTATCTTGGACAGTCGTTTGATGGTCACGTGAATGTCACCTTCAATTTCTTAAATGGAACCCCCTATATTGTAGTATATCGTTTGAAAGGGCATAAAATAAGAAAAATTTTGGCGCAAACCAGAGGTCGATACGTTGATCCGTTCGGAAGTTATTTTTTCTAAAACTACGTGATATCGAGATATAACCCGTCCCAATTGCGTGACTCACCATGTATAGTTTTTAATTATATTAAAATTATTTAAGTATACATAATATATACAGGGTGTCTGATAATAAGTGTTTCTTATCAATTAAAGGCATTGGGAGGAGCGCTGTGTAAATAGCAGTTATACATGAGTGATATTCGTGCATAGCCGTTATTGTTTATAAACCGTTTCTATACGGAGAGGAAGGAAGCAACTTGCTGGACGAGCTAATTAAGAAAGGAGTAGGAGGAGAAGTAGACATATGGAAATGGATGAAAGAAATCAATATAAAATCATTGAGAATAATATACAGGGTTTTGAAAGAAGGTAGTACCAAATTTTAGGAGTATGCAGTATTTGTGAAAACAAACCGAAAAGTTGTAATAAACATTACTCCAAAAACTATTTATTTCCGAATTATATAAAGCATTCGACATATTTTCTGTTCGTTTTACGAGTATGCATTGTATAACGTATTTACACACGACCGCTCGTATACTCATCCTTTACAAGTTTCTAAGGTTGACGAATAAATCGGGAATTTTTGAACGCGTTTGATCTTCAATGAGAAAGTATGCCGAATTGTGTGTTGAAATAAACGGAGGGTACATCAAAAATTTGCTGTAGAAAATGCTTTATAACTTGAAAATAAATGGTTTTTGGAGTAATGTTTTAAAGACTTTTCGATTTGTTTTCACGAGTATGTACTACATACTCCTAAAATTTGGTAGGTTTTCAACACCCTGTATAGTCAATCGACGCGTTTTTGCACGAAACGAAAGAATCTGGCAGAAAAAAGCGTCGCTCTGCCCCACAAAGCGAGATATTAATCGTTAAATTTGACGACTATTCAAGTTATAAAACCTGTCATGCCGATGAAATATGTAGCGACATGAACATGCCCTTGCTCATGCAAAAGTGCGCGAATTTGAAACGTATGTGTGTACTTACTTTCAATGATAAATGAATATATTAAATCTTTGCCTTACTAAATATATGAGTACAATATACTAAAAATAATGGATACTGAAAAGATTAGCAAGACCCCTACGCAAGGTGGGATGTATTATGCTGCGCAAGCGTTTTAGTTACTTTTCGATACAATTTAGAATGCACAAAATTTGAACTCAACGATATAAAACAAACAAAGCGCGGTAATGTTATTGTTGTTAGACGCGAAATTGCACGCCACGCAACAATGTTGGAGCTGATAGAATTCAAGCATCTGACATATTGTCAGGATAAATTAATAGTAGATATTTTTATCCAGCATTGTGTTTTAACATCTATAATTAAGTGTAGTAAATGTGGTAATGATATTCATATTGATAAAGAAACATTAATGTACCGATGTAGAAAACGGTACTATGTATATAAAAAATGTTTCCAAAAAACGTGTCCCAAAGCAGTGCGGTTTCAAGAAAAGTGCCAAAGCAGGTACTTGGTTCAGCAAAAGTCATTTTAACGTGGCTACATATGCAAAATTGCATGTTTTTTATGTTGAGACATCCACATCAAGACAATCGACACACAGGATGAAATTGGCGCGTCATTGACCACGATTGTTGACTGGTTCAATTTTTGCCGAGAGGTATAATTATATTTTAACATATCTTTATAAATACACTGTATATGTAGGTACTTCAAAAATATATAATAATGTATGAAACAAAATATTAATAATATTATTTCTTACAGGTCTGTGTGTTCTGGGAAAAGTGTGTTCTGCATGCTGAAAAGCATAGTGAAAAACTTGGTGGCCCAGAACGCACAGTAGAAATTGACGAAGCGAAGATTGGCAAAAGAAAGTACAATCGTGGTCGGCTCGTAAAAGGTTACTGGATTTTCGGAGGATATGAGCGAGACACAAAGAAGATTTTTATTGTTCCAGTACAAGATCGAACGGAACAGACACTCCTGGCGTGTATTAAGGAGTGGATATTAGGAACTACCATCATGTCAGATTGTTGGAAGTCAGATAATTGTTTAAACAATTGAAGGCTTTCAACATCTGACAGTAAACAACCACTCCTACAATTTGTCGATCCTGAAAGTGGTGATAAATGTTTAAAATTGTATATGTATATATTAAAATAAACAAAATTGTACAGTTGTTATATGTTTTACTAACTTTTGTTTTGCCATAGTTAATTATATTATTTTTGTTCCTTGTATGTTGTTCTAATAAATTTTTTAAATGTACAGGCGCGCATACGTAGCATATAGGTATAGAGCGTGTTTGGAGAGAGGTTCGCGGAAATATTTCAAGTTACGGAACCAGAGAGAATCACGTCCTTGGATATTTGTGCGAATATCTCTTCAAACGCGCTTATAGCCGCTTAGAACCAATAGAAATGTTCTTTAATGTCATCGCAGAATTGTATCCTCCGATATCCACTTCTGAGGACCAGCCAGGGACATCCGATCAAGAACCAAGTACCAGCACTGCTTAAAGACACGGACTTATGTTAAACATTCTTTTATCTTTACATAGTATTGTTTTCTACATCGATACAATGTCAAAACACCTTCTGGATTAGAAAATCTAATAGTCTGTACAATATATTTATATTTATATATTTAAATAAATTTTATTTACACTATTAATCAGCTGTATTTATTACCAAAATGCATAAAACGAGTAACGAGAGGAACAAGAGATCTTATATGTCAAGCGCATGCTATGATATGCTTTTGCGTGTAATTCATGATACGTCCCACCTTGCGTAGGGGTCTTGCTAATCTTTTCAGTATCCATTATTTCTAATATATCGTAGACTCATATATTTAGTAAGGCAAAGATTTAATAGATATATTCGTTCATTGAAAGTAAGTACACATACGTTTCAAATTCGCGCACTTTTTGCATGAGCATGTGGCCACGGGGCATGTTCATGTCGCTATAGTAGTTTCGTCGGTAAGGCCGGTATTCATAGTCTTCAAGATCGTCTTAAGTAATGTCTTAAGACGCTGATACGGCTCTGTGATTGGTTCATGATATCTTAAGATTGAACTTAAGACGGTCTTAAATAACTATGAATACCGGCCTAAGACACGATGCATGACAGGTTTTTCTGTGGGTTTTAAGGGGATCCTAAAGCTCCGACGATGTCGCTGTTTTACCGTCAAAATTACCGACAAATTGACAAATTTTCTGGAAGCTCCAGGTTTTTTTTGACTGCATGAAATGATAAATCCTTCTCCAGAATTAAAGTATAAACGCAAACGGATACGGGTGTGATCGATTTTACGCAGAGGAAGAAAGAAAGTATAATGACATTTATATTTACGTTTAGGGTGGATACACCGCCAAGGTTAGAGTTGACAAGTCGTGAAGACATCAACTTTATACACAAATTTGGTAGCTTTCATGCACAATGCAAACAACACCCCGCATCCGTTGGAGTGTCTACTTTAATTCTGCAAAAGGAATTATAATTCTATACAGCCAATAAAAAGTTGGAGCTCTGCGAAATCATGGAAATCTCGGGCGTATACAGACCGAAAATTTTCTGGAAGCTCCAGATTTTTATTGGCTGTATAGAATTATAATTCCTTTTGCAGAATTAAAGTAGACACTCCAACAGACGCTGCTCTGTTGTTGCATTGTGCATGAAAGCTACCAAATTTGTGTATAAAGCTGATGTTTTCACGACTTGTCAACTTTAACCTTGGCGGTGTATCTATTCTAAAAAGCTGGAGCTGTGCGAAAATTTGTAGGGTTGTCGGTAATTTTGTCGGTAAAACAGCGACATCGTCGGAGTTCGGCCTTCGCTTTAGGATCCCCTTAAGACCTGGATCTCGCTTCGCGAGGCAGAGCAACGCTTTTTTCTGCTAGATTATTTTGTTTCGTGCAAAACGCCTTGATTGACCATAATTTTATTGATATTGAAGGTGAGGCTTCTAAACTAAATATAATTACCCTGAATAATTACCCATTTATTATTAGACATCTATATAATGTATATTGTAAATGTATTGCTGTGTAATGACATTTTTGTGAAACAAATGTGAGCGTGTGTGTATTCATATTTGTATCCGTCCATTGCGTTTGCAATATTTGCATTTTGTATATGTATGTACATACAATAGCATGTAATAACGGTATAATTACCGCAATCATGGTGGAACGTGAATTCTACGCGTGCGCAAAATTGGTATATCTATTAATCTTGGTTATGTGAGTTGGAATTGACAAGGAAGAGAGAAAGAATTGGATAAAACATTACGAAAGAAACGTAAGTTTATGTCAGAGCAAAAGAAAAAATTGCTATTTGTGATGTCAGAGTAAAATAGAAAGGTATATTCATTTGAATACTCAGCCACACCAAGAGAGCCCGTCAAAAACATTAAAAACAAACAATTGCAAAGTGCCTGTTAGAAATTTTTGCAAAAGAACTTTTTAGATGATATCCCAGGTAGCACATACTTTTATACATGTTATTTTAACGTATATAATAACATCTCATAAGCGTTTGTAAGACATTTCGGAAACATTTATGAACGATACGTGCTACTTGGGATGGAATATGCAATATCGTTGACAGGATGAGGATACTGGCCTAAATATAGCAGTTTGCCAACAAAAGATGGTGGCAAATAATCAAGCGGATTTGCAAGTCATGTAGATTGGCAGTAGAAATCGAGCAGAATCTATTAAACACAAATTTTGTTCGATTTCAATAAATTTGTTTTGATACGTTGTCACATAACAGGTCTGTTTTTTATAGCTGAACTAGTGTACGCTACTACGCTCTCTGTACTTAAAGTGAAATAGGTATAGATATGTTCGAAAGGTGAAAGAGAGAAAGTATATTCTATACTAGTGCGGGCCAGTACAGTAGTAATAAAAAACAAACCTAATGTACGTTTGTAAGATTTTCAGCAAAACGATAAGCTTAATGCTGATGCTTAATGTCGAAGTAAATCTGCTGAAATTCTGCTTGAAACTACTATTAGTCTGCTGGCAGACTATCGATAATTTGCTTTAAAAAAAGTGTACTTATGTATTTTGCTGATTTGTCATAAGATGATTGAATGCTAATGTAATAATATTGTATATGTTTCGATATAGTAATTACAAACAGCATGCTTTTTTATTCGATAAAGTCAAAGTAAACTTGCTTAGTAATTGCTAATTATTGTTTTATCTATTATTAGAACTGTCTAAATTAGTAATGTTGGTACACAATATAGAATAAGATCATTCTTTTCAATTAACGATAAAAGTGTACTTATATATTTTAATGTGTAAACAATCTGAGCCGTTATAATTTGTAGCCGTTATAATTTGTATACTCAATTATATAAGATTATACCTGTTTAGTGTTTTGTTATTTATTCAATTTATATTAGGTTCATACAGGGTGTTTCCGACTACCCGTGCCAGCCGGGTATCCGGGTAATGATACCCCACTCGACCCATGTTCCTATTTGAATTTTTAAACTGACCACCTACACCTATTTCCGGTTTATCCAGGAAAATAAAATTATTACCAATGATTACTTTCGGTGCCTATTAGTAATGAAAATTTTTTTCCTAACTGTCTGCGACGTCACATTTCTGAGAAAAACAACTAGCACGGGTGGTCGGAAACACCCTGTATATTTATTAGAAAAAGCTTTCAGAATTGTTTCTGAAAATCGATATTACATCAATCTTATACAAACATCTTATATTATTATAGTAAATCTATCGATCTATATTTAATACTTGAGTTTTTAATTACAATTGTACACTATCAAGTTAATAATTTGTGAGGGTAATACGATCTATATTGTAAATAAAATACAATAAATGAATACACATAAAATATTTATTGTATTTAATATATCTAAATCATTTCAGAAGGCATGTTGTTATTTGTGCTTTGTAATGGATAAGACCGCGACACAAGTACACACAACAATCTTATTTTTTGCAAAGGCACGCGAAATAACCGGATGTAAGGAGCGCGAGATTTGTATACCAAGAAAATTATCCTCTACCGAGCTCTTCGACAAGATTATCCATACTTTTGAATTAGAAAGCATACGTAATCAAATAATATTAGCTGTGAACGAAGAATTTGTTGTTCCAAATAGTATTCTTATATTATCGGAGAAGGACAAGATTGCAGTTATTCCACCACTTAGCGGAGGTTTGCCCAATGACAAATTAATTAAATTAGTATTAAAGGATGTCTATATTATTATTACATTACTTAAGCAGACACTCATTTTCTTTTGCCAGTTTTGCCTTAGTAAAACTCATTGCCCTAAAAATATTTTCTTATGTATTTGATGTAAATTAATAATCAAAATATATATCAAGTAATGAATAAAATTAATACCATGTTATACTATTTGTACTTCAGGATAACATGGAGAAGAAACCAAAGAATTTTGTCAAGCTGCAGCAAGAGGAATTAAATGTTGCAGAAATCATGGAGCTAGTAACATTACCTAACTGTGGAGCAATATCTAACTTTATTGGGATCACCCGAGATAATTTTGAAAATAAAAAGGTAAAGAATATTGCAGAAATTAATTTGCAGCTTTAAATATTTGTCTGATGGGTTATCTATAAATTTTAATATTCAATGTGCAAATGTTGGATATGCTTAGATTGAAAATATATGTATTTCCTTATTACTTAATTTTACATTGATTTAATGGAAATTTTACTTAATATAATGTTTAAGAACAGATTTTAACAGTTTTACTGAAAAAGCGACACAATACACACACACCAAAGAAATGCTGAACAATTTTCTTTTTCTATTTTGAAAGCTTTTTTCATAAGATAGTTCTTTACTAACTTGCTCTTTTTTATTTATAAAAAATAATTTAGGTAATGTGTATTTGGGATCTGCTGTTCCCAGAAAAATGATCATGAAACAGTAGATTTTTCGAAATAAACAAAAATATATAATAAGAGTCAATATGACACAAAAAAATGTATTCATATCTTTTGTAATATAAAACAAAGTATATAGATAAGAACTATATTTTATTTTGGGTAAAAAGTAATGATTTATGTTATTTATTTATATTAAAAGATATACAAAAGACAAAGTTGTCTATTAGGGGAAAAAATATTTGATGAATGTCTGAGATTCTACCGAGTTAATAAAAAATTGTTTTTCTAGAATAGTTACAGAAAACATGTTTATGAATAATGCTCTTTTCATTAATACTTAAATCTAAGATTAATTATTGAAATTTGTTTAGGTAATTAAACTAGAATATGAAGCCTATGAATCAATGGCTTTAAAAGAGATGACCAACATCTGTAACAAAATTCGTTCACAATGGGACGTAGAAGGCATCGCTATATATCATCGTATTGGAGAAGTGCCGATATCTAAAGCAAGTGTTGTAATAGCAGTTTCCTCTCCTCATAGAGAGGAATCACTGAGGGCAGTGGAATATGCTATTAATACGTTAAAGGCATCGGTGCCTATTTGGAAAAAAGAAGTGTATGAAACGGGAGAACCACAATGGAAGCAAAACAAAGAGTGTAAATGGACGAACAGTAAATAATATTTTTAATTATCAACTTTGAACTTTTTTAATGCATGCAATCTTCCCAAAAGCGTGTGATAGCTGTATATTTCTTTCATAACATTTATATTTCGGTTGAAGAAGATCTCAAAATAATAGATATAATTGAAACGTTCTGTTATTTACAATAAATTATTGATATTTTTGGTTTCAATATTGGTATATTGAAATGCAGATATCGTTGCACGGATCTATCTATGTTCGGCTGTTGACTTGTTTACTCTAAAAATTTTTCTTTAAAAAATTCTTTATTTTATCTATCAATTTTTCTTACTTAAATGTAGAATGCAATAAGTTCTCGACATCTTTTTATTGAATACTTATTTTTTATATAAATCTTGTGCAGTATTATTAAAATGTTACATTTTTAATATCTATACATATGTCTATATGGATATTTATCTTTTTTTTAAACATCTTGATCCACATTTTAATATCATCTTTATATTAAGTGAATATAAACTTCAACCGGAAATGTAATAACTCCTGTTTATTGCATTGTGTATACTTACAAATATATACAGGGTGTTCTAAAAAAGGGGGGCCAAAATTTAGGGAGATATTCCTCACACCTCAAGGATGAAAAAATGTTATATGAACATGGGTGCGGAAACGATTTTTTCAGGGGTTATGTTGAAAATATTGTTGACTGTATTACTTACACAAGAAACAATTTAGGATTAATCATTATGTAAACATGTAACTATAACATTAAAGGTCAAATTTTTCTGATTTCTGCCTGGCAGATAAGGTCACAACCTCATTTAGCCGTACTCAGAAAAGAAGCTCTAACTCCTGAAAAAAGCGTTTCCGCACCCATGTTCATATAACATTTTTTTATCCTTTGGTGTGAGGAATATCTCCCTAAATTTTGGCCCCCCTTTATTAGAACACCCTGTATATATACATATATACATATATGTATATATATATAGCACTAGGAATAACAAAACTAGATACAATACATTCGCTTTATTCAGTTAATATAGTTATAAATTAGCTATATTAACATAGCTTATAAATTAGCAAAAATGGATTAGAAATAGAAAATGTTACTAAATCTACAGTTTTGAAGAGAGAAGATGCTCAGACAACTGCAGATATAAAGGAAAAAGTACCAAATAAAGACGTTATCGATCCAAATCTTATACAAATTCGAGCGACTTCGGAAGAAGTGAATCACAGAATAAAGTCGTTTATCGAAATAAAACGTCAGCAAGTAAATACTGTGAATGTACAAGAGTTTTGCCGCCATAGGTCAGTTCACTATTAACACTGAAATAAAAGGATTTTCTTGTATGACTGATGTATTGAACAATCGCTTTCATTATACATATGTATAATTATAGTACTTAGACATTATTAATATAATTACAAACTGCAATTATTGTAATTAACTGATTGCTATAATTGATATATCCACAGTGATAAAAGTGATAATAACGAAAATTCTTGTGCAAGAGTAGATGCCATTCTTATTCGACGCAAAGATTCCAAAAGTCATGTAAAAGGTAACAACACAAAATATGCAATTTAATCTTTTATCGCTCGCACGATTTCGTACTTGTTCGTATGTTTTATTCATTTTGTCAATATTTTACATTCTTTTCATTAATTTTTACGGATGTGTTTTGATTTGTTATACATAGAATCATTTGTATAAAATTTATTTGTCTCTGACGCCGTGACCCATGATAATTAATACATAATGCTAACTTCCAATATTTCTTCATAAATCTAAATTATCAAAAGTTTTTAACATTACTTTATTGGTGTATGATGTATAATTTTATGATATATAAAGGAAAATCTATAGCAGGCCTGGTCAACTTCGAGCTCCGAAAGCTATGACACTTCTTCCTTTCCATCCGCGGAAAGTGGAGAAAAAGAATTCCTCCGCTGGATAAAGTTAATCATACACGCTCAACTTCATCCAATGGAGGAACCCCTTTCTCCTACTCTTCGGAGCTCGAAGTTGATCAGGTCTGTTCTATAGTTTCGAGATTTGTAATTTTATGTCCAACAATTAACTTGGTTAACTGAGTTTTTAATCGTGATATGCCGAAGATATAAGGGCACTTATTTTTGTCTAATTTTTCTTCTTTTTTTTATACATTAAAGAAATATGCAAGATCGCTTAAATGATTAATTCTAATATATATTTATATTTTTAGTTCACAGAGTATTAAACGTATGGGGACCTCAAACTATCGATCAATCAATTTTACGCAAATCAGTAACGAATAATACGAGCTCTGACATTTCGGGCTGTTCCCCTATATTGGATGACAGAATTTCCGCGACAGAACATATAATTGGGATTAACAAACCAGTGCCTAAAGATATTTACGAAAGATTGAAAAATATTGAAGACAGAATATTGTATTTGGAAAGCATATCACCGGAATATAAGGAATTTTGGGTATAGCAATTTTATTACCTACTTTGATTCATAGTCATATATGTGCTTCAAATACTGCTAATTATATACATTTGACCAAACTTATTGACAATTATACAAGAGAGAACATATTTTATTTATCAAATGTCACGCATATGCTTAAAAGACAATTATACATGTAAAATATATTTAATCCCATATATTTATACATGTTGCAAAATATGTGGGACGAACTTCAGGGCCGCGCGCGGATGCAGGACTATAAACAACAATCAAAAAAGAAATATAAACATCATATGTCCAGAATTACTTCGTTCACAAATAACACGCGTTTTTTTCTTTTGTCATTACTTTGCTGATTTTAAAGAAAATGTTTAAAATGACTTCCTTGTGTCTATACAAGCCCGGTAACGTCTTCTAATGGAGTCTCATTCTTTCAAATATGTTCGGAGTTTGTCTGATTACTTGACAGCTTTGCTCATGTTGTCGAAGAATTTCTGCATTTTTAATTGGCCTTGCATAGACAATTGCTTTAAAGTGGACTCAAAGTTACAAATTTAGCGGATTTAGGTCCAGAGAACGCGCAGGCCAAGCAATAGGTCCTCCGCGACCAATCCACCTATTGCCGAATCATTGGCTGCATTCAGCAGAACAAGCCGCTCAGTAGCAATTGAACGTGATTGGCTGTTACTTTTAGAACCAACAAATCAATATAGAGTGTTCATAAGACGAACTCAACAATTGTGTTCTACTGAACGCAGCCATTCATTAAAAAATTTTTTAGCGACGCGACTAATTGTAAGTGAACTATAGCCGTATCGTGCATAAACCACATCCCCTGAATTGTATTAAATAGGATTTCTTCCAGCAATTCATATAAATTTTTCTACGCCTCGCCTGATTTTTACCTTTAGGGCTATCTTAAAACAATTTTTTATGCAAGGCCAATTAAAAATGCAGAAATTCTTCGACAACGTATAAAAACCTGTCAAGTAATCAAATAAACTCCTGGCATATTTGAAACGGTAAGAGACTCCATTAGAAGACGTTACCGCGGGTTTGTATCGAGGCACAAGAAAGTCATTTTAAACATTTTCTTTAAAATCAACAAAGTAATAACAAAAGACAAAACGCATGTAACTTGTAAACGAGGCAATTCCGCACATATGTTTATATAAACTTTTTTATTGTTTTTTGGTCCTGCATCCGCCCCTGAAGTGCGTCCCACTTGTTTTGAAACATCCTTATAATTATAAATAATGTTATAAGTAATATATTGATATATTTAATATATAATTATAATAATTACTTAAATAGTTATAAATTATAAATTAATCATATAATTATATAGATATTTAAATTAATTGAATTCGATTTTTTAACAATTTTATACATAGTTTAAAATGTACAATTTTATATTTGTTATAGATAACAGAGGACATTAATAATTTAAAGGGAATTTCGAAACCTATCCGTAAAAGAGTAAGTGTTACTAAATATGTATACAGGGTATTCGAAAAGTGTGTTTATTCTTTTGTTCTTTATAATTTTGTTTTCTGTATTTCTCATTTTTTTGCTTTTCCTTTCGCTAATGTTTATAATTATATGTCTGTTTCGCTTTGAATGTATAAAGTGCAACATAGTACACAATTACAGAAGATAGATCTTATATATTTAGATGATATCTGCACATACATATAATGATATTGAAAAATATCATATTTTAGACATATTCCATGGCAGAACTTGATTTGAAGTTATACGAGTTGGAAGACAAATATACCAAGAAAATAAAATAATAATTATTGTAAATATATACTTATTATTATGATTATTTTGTATAATTTCTCTTAATAATCTTGATTATAGATGAATAAAGTTTTTAAATTTCTTGATCTACGAACAATTACAGTATGAATTAGAATTCTATATTTGTATAAATAAAAAATTGTTTACGTTTCCCGATTCTGACTCGAAAAAATTGGTAACTGTTGAAAAAGAGAGAGAGAGAGAGAGAGAGAGAGAGAGAGAGAGAGAGAGAGAGAGAGAGAGGGAGGGGGGGGGGGGGAGAGAGAGTACCCACTTCAATCATCTTACCTTGACATATATTGTCAAGGTCATCGCCTTGAGTAGAACCCTTAAAAGATTTTAGCCATTACTCATTGTTTATTTTAATACAAACATTTACAGGGTGTCCCATTTTCATTGTTCCAGCCAAATATCTTGAAAAAATATAGAAGATACAGAAAAACGTTTCAGACAAAAGTTGTAGGATATCAAGGAGGACACTGGGGGTAGACGAATATATGGACTTGACCTTGAGTGATCTTTTTAAGGTCAGATCAAGATTATCGATGTTTTTAAAATAAAAACCTGCATTTTTTATTATATCATCTTTTTTTACTAATTAATTTGAACAACTTTTATCTGAAACATTTTTTTATTTGCCTAATACTTTTTTAGATATTCAGAGAAAACTTGGTAACTTTTTCAATATTTAGCTTACGATATCTCGATAATTATTTGTCGGAGGGGAAAGTGGTACAGGACTTTTGACTTAATTTGGTCTCAAGAATATGCTGTTGCAATAGTACCCCAACTTTTTTAAATACTTGTGTATACATCTCCTTGGAGCTTTCATGTATATACACAAGTATTTAAAGAAATTGAGGTACTATATTGCAACAGCATATTCTTGAGACCAAATTAAGTAAAAAAAGTCCTGGGGGTTGATTGTGTATCTTGAAACGAGGTGAAAATTACAAAAGTGAGGAAATTCACTAGCGTATCTACGATTTTATTCGCCGAAATTTAGTGAATCTGTACACTTTTGTAATTTTTACCTCGTTTCGCGAGATACACAATTGACCCCCTGTACACCACTTTTTCCTCTGACAAACAATTATCGAGATAGCGTAAGCTAAATATTGAAAAAGTTACCAAGTTTTCCTTGAATATCTCAAAAAGTATTAGGCAAATAAAAAAATGTTTTACAATTAGACAAAAGTTGTTCAAATTAATTAGTAGAAAAAGATAATATAATAAAAAATAGAGTTTTCATTTAAAAAACATCGATGATCACGATCTTAACCTTACCTTAAAATGATCACTCAAGGTCAAGTCCATATTTTTATCATCTGTCCGCCTTGATATCTTACAACTTTTGTCGAAACGTTTTCCCCTTTACTTTCTTCTATATTTTTTGAAATATTTGCCTGGGGCAGTTAAAATGGAACACTGTAGGTATATATTATATTTTTCTTACCTTTTATATTCTTAATTTATATTTACAATTAATATTTTAATATTTATTTATAAAGATAATAAACTTTGAAAAAATGTATATCTTGCAAAGATATATTAATTCGATATAAATTAGTTTTTTAAATAATATAAATGTATATAATGATATGTGCGCATATGCATGTATAATTAATATACAAAGAAAGGAGAAGATAAATGAAAAGATTGAGACATTGAAATTACATCAAAGTTTATGGTTTTATTCCTTGGTTGTATTACAACCTTTTATATAACAATAATTAATTACCAACATAATTTGATTTTTTAATAATATATTTTAATAATACTAATTGTTTAATGAATTAATTTTTAAATAACACACAAGACAAAGTTTTTGTATGGAATCGTTCGTACGTATTTTGTATGAAAAGTTATGAAGTGTGATTAAAAAGGTTTGTGTGTCATCCAGATAATTTTAATTAAATATTTAAAAACTCGGTGACTATATATAGCCCCGAAATATATATATTTTTAGTTATTCGTATTTGAAGAAGAAGGCGCTACTGTTCCATCGGAAGTTTTTTTTTAAGGTAGTCCTTTCATGAGAATAAGTATTAGATAGGTACTTAAATTTGATATATGTTAAATATACAGTAATAAGCGGCATGTGTACGAAAAATCAGGTGAGGTTGACGACACTTTACAAGAAATAAATCATTCTAAATGTGCGTTTTGCGGAGCGTGCTATCCTTGTTTACATCTAATGAACGAGAAAGATAGAATGATGCAAATCGGCTTTCAACGAATAACACATGTACTTACCGATTAGATGAATACATTATTAATGTCTTAAAATATTCCTTGAAGTTTCCGGATTTCGTACGTACCTTGAAAATAAAGGCTTAGCGAATGTTTTACTGTGATATATGAGGTTAAACGGAGACGGGGACACGGAGACGGAGACGTGATAACAAATTTGTAGGTTACTCGAGTCCAAATCGAGTCCAACCGTACTACTATTGTGATATTTTTTTAATTAGTAAATAATTAAATACGATTAAATCATACGTGTAAAATCATATTTTATATTATTATAATTATTGAGATGTTGCAATATGTTTGTTTTCAATTACCTCATGACGGACTGTTACTTGACTAGGTGCTGCGAAAGGACTACCTTAAATAAGGCCACTTTTGGTAACAACTATAAATGATTTGCAATCACGGTGATATCCAGACAAATTTGTATAGCGCATAAACATATATAAGCATAAAGGCCATCACACACAAAATGCATAACGTTGCATAAGCATATAGCATAAGACCGCTGGACCAATGAGCATCTTATGTAAATTAATATGGCGACTTTATGCTGGATGCTCATCGGTCCAGCGGTCGTATGCTACGCTTATGCTGCGCTATGCATTTTGTGTGTGATGGCCTTACAGCGGGGAGCACACACTATTCTGCATAGGTGCATAAACATATGCATAAAGCGTCGTCTACAATAGCCGTAAACGTATGGAGTAAATGTAAGCAGTAAGCTATTGACTAATGGAATTTTTGCAATTCAAAAATAATCGACTGTGGTTGGTCAATAGCTTACTGCTTACATTTTACTACATACGCTTACAGCTATTGTAGACGACACTTTAGGGATTAAATTGGTACATTTCCTTATGAACACGTATATGGACCAATCAATTTCCTTCGAGTCTTAGCATAAGTTTAACGGATAATGGCGACTTTCGGGAACGGTATTGGCCCAACTCTGCTTGTAGAAACCCTAGTAGACATCAGTGGTTGTCACATGACCGTGCCGGTACCACTGAAATATAAGGTCTGTTCGTTTTCGCTGCACTCTGAACTAGTGCAATAAGTTAGAATGAAAGAAAATATATTTGTCTCATTCTAACTTATTGCACTAGTTCAGAAGTGCAGCGAAAACGAACAGACCTATATACTATAGGCACACTGGTGCATTATACTTGTCTCACTCTAACTTATTGCACCAGTTCAGCAGTGCAGCAACAGAAAACAGACCTTATTTTAGTGGCCGGTACTTTTGTTAAGCCCCGGACACACACTTTTCCGTAACAGTGACTGTAGGGTTTCGACCAATCGCGTTGCTCGAATCCTTACTGTTACGGAAAAGTGTGTGTCCGGGGCTTTAGAGACTGTACGCGGGCATTTAGCATTCGATTGATAGAAGTGGGCAGTAGGCAGTAGTGAGTGGTAGTGAGGTTGAGGTAGTCGCTCCACGACTCCACGGTATGGCTACGATTAGTGCCGGCTGCGGCTCGCGTCCGTGAGTATTGTAAAATAGAGTGATTGTCGCGATGCGTCGTCGGTTCACCAGGTACAAAATAATCGATGGGCAATAAGTCACGTCCGAGCGAGTTGCGGTGAGTTCCAATTCATTTACTGATTATTCAATATTTTTGACAAACACGCGTCGAATACGTCAAGCCCTATCCCGTCAATGTGACAGGCTGACAGGCGCCTCTCGGTCTCCAATTCAATAGTGTTGCTAACGGACACAGTTCGAACGACATAACAATATTTATTAGGCTGGCGTATAGGCCTAAACGGTGTACCCTTCAACCCCCTTCGTCGAAACTGCAGCCGCGTAAATAAATAATATATTTAAATCTTAAAATAATCGCCGAGGCTGTCATTGAAAAAAAAAAAAAAAATGTTCCACTTGCTCTCGTGTTACTACACTCTCCCTTATCTCTTCACCGATCCTAACTTGGTTTTCGAGGTATCGAGGTTCACACGCGAGCGATATACTAACGTAGATAATGTGCTCGCATCGATTTCTTTTTTTAAAATTCCTACTTTAAGTCGGAAGACGCGTTCGGAAGACGCACATGAAGGTAAACCTTACAAAATCAAAGCCACGTATTTACTGCCTCATCAAAAGAGTATATTTTATACTGTTATACAACAAATCCATATTTCTTACTTTTTTATTTTATTTCCAATTCAATCGTATCTACACGCCTTTATAATTCAGCGAGATACATGCAAGGTACTTTTCTTTCGAGCGCATTAAATTTCAAAAGCGGCAGCGAAAAAATTTGTCTTCTCGAAACAGTTTTATACTTTACTAACAATTCGAAAGAGATTTTCTTGCCGTTGATTAATGCTTGCATTGCATAATTAAGTTCGAAATCAGAAAGCATGAACGCCGAGACGGCTGTCTTTCACAGCATGGCAGGTACCTTTATAAATTGAAGAGAAATCATTATAAACTATAATGCTCTATTTTGATGTCAAATTGTCATAGAAATGTTTATTACGATTGTATAATACTTACCTTCACATTGATCCATTGCCCATGCGACTTAATTGATATATAAATATAACTTATATATAAATAACAAATACAAATGTACATAAATAAACACATCGAAATATAAATTTCTTGAAAAATATGTGCATATTCCATAGAACGTGTCAAAATTTTCTTAATATAAGCCGCGTAAAATATATTTATACTTATGGCATAATGATAAGTATAATAATTATATTTTATCCCGGTAAATTTTTTTTTTATATAAAAACATGTATAAATATGTACAATTATATATGTATAAAATATGTTCACATATATATTTTCTTTCTCTTTAATCTTTGTTCGTATATATTGTATATAAGAAAAATAATAAGAAGTAGAATAAATATAATTAAAAGGAAAATTTTTACATTTTTCTTTTACTAAAAAGTGAAATTTACAGAAATTAAAAAAATCCATGTATAATTATGTATAAATGTAATAATTACAAAAATATTGTAGAACCTAATCGCAATTTTACTTTTTGCAAAGAAAGTAGGTAATGCAAGTTATACTTTTCTAATTATTTTTCAATTATTTACCTTAGGTAAAATACTCGTTTACTTTTAGGATTCAATTAATTCAACTTTCCGTACATTATATTGATTTTAATTAGGTATATTAAAACAGAAAGTACATGAAATATTTCTGTTGTGTTAATTATTGTGCGCACGCAGTAAATTGCATCTGAGGCGTCGCGTCGGCGAGATTCGAGAGTCTGTTTACTCTCCCACAACTTATTGTTAGTCTCTTTTTTTAAATTTTGTGCAAGAAAAAAAAACTTTTTTGGCCCGACAGAGTTAACCCAGATGGAAATTCGTACGGAATTTCTTACAATCGTTAAAAATATATGAATACATCCGAAATTATTTTAAATGTAATTAGATCATTCTGCTTTAAATTCTCGTTTCTGGATGATCTCAATTCCATCTTCGCGGCTTTAACCTGATAAATTTAGATTTATCGCTTTAAAACTTAGTTTGTAATAAAGAATGTTCGTGTTCATCTGTTCACCAAACACGTCTATTATTAGACGTTCTGTACACATGCAAACACGCACGACATGCAAACGCAAATGCACCCGCGCACGCAGGGGAACCTTGAGTGTAAGGATTGAGAGTAAAGGATTATCTCGGAAAAGCATCCAATATTGTTGATTGATTGAATAGAATGCAAAGCTTAATGGTTGCTTAACATTCAAGCTATATCAACGAGATCGATCGCGAAAAGAGGAACGTACAGTGACGTACACTCGGCGTCATTAATTCCTCCCATTTCCGATTTAGGCATTTCTAGGTCAAACGCATACAGACTCTCGTACGTCATAATCTAGAGTTTATTTAAACGATTACAGTTTTGTATCTTTAGGCGCTTATCACGCTTTTGAAAAATTAAACAAAAAGTTTAAAAAATAAATAATAGAAATAAAATTCTACTAAATTAATCAATAAAAATATAATTTTGAATTTCTTAATTAATCATGCAGGATTGTCTATAGACAATACCTTAGACGTTTTCGATATGGAAATAAACCGAAGTGAAAAGCATTGATGACGCCATATGTAACTCTGTACGATAAACACGTGTTAAATATGCTCCACACAATTAATATTATATTGTTTCGCGTAATTAACTTATTAGTGATTCGCAGTCGAAATTGGCCGTTGCAGGAATTGAAAATCAATTTTATGTATTGGTAATTACAAGTAAATTTACGAATTAACGAACAAAGGCAGGCAAAAATCTGGAAAAATGTTCTGTCTCATTTATTTATGAATTTAGTGAATTCATGGCTCGTTTTTGCGCGCGACACGTACGGAAATATGTGACTAAGCGAAATTGAAAAAACCGAAGAGTTTCGGAAAGTTGTCAAGGAGTTGTCAAGGAGTTGTCGAACAACTGAACAATTCCGATCGGAATCCATTCCGAAAAGTTCTATATAATACGTTCCCTGATTGGTTATCTCCCACGCACTATACGCTTTTTTCCCGTTCCGCTTTTTCCTCCACGTGATGGGATTGAGCCTTTTAAAAAATCTTCTCACTTTCTTTCGTATACATGTACCATTTCTTAGATCGTTAGCTGCCGAGCTGCATGGTCTGTGTTATATTTTGCTCGTCGACACACACACACACACACACACACACACACACACACACACAAAGATATTTTTATATTATATTTTAACCAAAGAGGATTATATATATTAAATATGTATAATAAAACAAGGTACATGTTATTTATTTTCTGATTAAGTTATATACTACAAGAAACTCATATATCGAATGGACATATTGAATCTTATATCATTTAGAATATTTAGATGCCTATAATAGCGCGCTACCGCGGTCATCATAAATCGCACTATATTTTCGCGTTGTGTGTGAATAAACCATTAAGATTGGAACTGTAGATATTAATCGGATTTTAAGTAAAAGATTTTAACCAACTAATAAAATAATTGTACATTTTACTTAAAATAATTGCAAGTTAACAGCACGTGGTACGTTTTTTCGTACTAATTCGCGTGCAACCTAGTAAATTACTGGCAATGCATTATACAGTACGTAGCATTTGTATTAATATTTACTATATCCATGCGAGTGCATTTAAAAAGAATTACAAGGAATTACAAGAGTCTAACGTATGTGAAATAAGTAAATAACATGCTAACAATATGACATTAATTATAAAGTTTTGAATTTATCATGTTTATTTACATGTAACAGATATTATTTCTCTTTTTCTTGGATTTCTTTTTATATATATAAACCATTTTAATATATATTAACCACTTTAAGAAATACGCTAGTCTACTTGATGTAACAATGTCGATGTTTACTCAATTATACTATATTATACAATCAGCATTACTACTATTGTATTAATTGTATTATACTGCCGGCCAAAAGTTTGAGACTATATATAAAATTTTAAAAATATTTCAGTAAAAGTTCGCTAAAAGTTTGATTCATGCCTTGCCCAATATTTTTTCCTCATTTGAAAGTAAATTGGCACACTATATTTTACACAATTGTGGTTAACATAGCGTTGTTTAATTTCAGGAAAATGGACTACGGTTATAAGCCTTTTTTTAAAAAACTGAACTGTAGACTGTTTTAAAAGATTGGTGGATTCTTCTATAAAAAAATTAATAAACTTGTTGCTAGGTTAGTAAAATAAGTGATTAAATGTAAAAGTGGTTACTTGACTAAAAGTTGTGCCTAAAATATTTTAAATACTCTTCTTATTTGTAAAAATATTTTTTGAAGAACTTTTAAACATTTTATATTATTTTCTATTTTATTATAAAACAATGCATAAAATAATAAAAATATATCAAACTATAATGCATGTATAAAAGTTTGATTTTATTTCATATATTAGACATTTTCAATTAATAGTTTCAAACTTTGGCCGGCAGTATACGTACATCAATATATTCGTTTTATGTTATTTTCATATGACATTTTTTTATTCACATAGTATAACAATTTCACATATAGTCTTTTCTTCTATTTCAGATAAATTATAATGTCCCAAAGAAAGTATACCAATGTAATAGAAAGATTGGAAGGAAAGCGTTCGAAAGAACTCATGTCTTCTACCAGTCTTTCTGGTATGTCACAGTTATCCAACAGCAGCGAGGAAGCATTGGAGGCCTTGGTACACAAATCCCACAAATCTGATAATTCAGAAAAGTGAGTTAACACAATTGTGTTACGTATGCGACACGTTCGTTAAAAGTGTTAAAACCTTCGAATTTCGTATAATTATTCGATGAATTGTTCAACTCAATATTTCTCATGGTAATAAAGTTTTAAATTATATGTATATCGCTGATATTGATCCTTTTCTATCATTTTTTGAGTCTCTTTTTGTAAATATTTTATGTAATATTTATTTTTTTCGTTTTTTCGACTTCTTTTCGATAAACATGCCAATTTTTTTCCTTTTTTAAAATCTGAATTAGATAATAAATATTTTTTTATTGAAAAAATTATATCACTTAGAAACTGAGATCATACATTTTCATTAATATAATAGAGATTACCATGAGAAACACGATCAAACTTTACAACTTTATTGTTGAAATTGAATAATTTCAACTCAACATTTGATATTCAAATATTAATAAGGCCTAGTATCATAAACGTACCCTTCTGCATCAATTTTTGCACAAACTTAAATATTGTGATTATAATATGTACACATAATACAATTGTAGCGATAATTATTGGTCCACAACAAGAAACAGCCGCAAAATCAGCATTGGCAAAGAATAACGGATTTGAAATCGTATGCATTGTGTATATAAATAGATGATAAAAATGAAGAATAAACGTAGAAGTATTACGCGAGTTGGTTTATTTTCCTTAAGTAATAATCCCTTCATAGTAATTACACTGTCTCACAGCAGCATTTGTATTCCATCTTTCGTCTTATACATTTTTTTGTTAATGCATTGTTTAATAGCGGTATGGATATTCTTTTTCAACTTTGACATACTGCAGCTTAAAAATTTATAACTTTTTATAAATTAATCTTCTAATGAAGGTAAAAATAAATAATAAAATCTTATGCTTAATTTAACTGCAAGCAGATATATTATAATGAAATCTTTTCAGTAAGAAATTAATTACGAAGACATTTAAAACTGAATGTTGAGAAAATATTAGACAAGCGAAAATTGATTAAAAATTAATTAAAGAATTTGCAAATATAGATAATAAATAAATATGTCTGTTCCCGTCTGTTTATCCTTTTTTGTTTTATATTATTAGGAGTCATAAATCTACTTATTATGTAACATACATCGCCGTGTACAACTCTCTAAATTTTATTTATTAATAGAAATAAACAATTTCATATTATGTATGTATATAGAAATACTCCGATTTCACATTAAATTATTTACGATAGCGATAAGAATTATGTTTCTAATACTTTGCCGATGTTTATTTATAGCACAACAAATGCAAGAAATACGCTAAACAACAAATGGTTATTGAATGGACCAAATGGAAGCAAGACATCCGTTTTACGCTTCAAGTAAGTTGATGTAAGACCATTTATTCTTATTTTTAAAACACAGAAATGTTTGAGCAACTGCATTTTATTTGTCCTTTAGATGTTCCGCCTTAGCTACACCACCGGAAGACCCGCCTGCGAAGCAGCTACACATGACTTACAAAATCTTTCAAACTGACACTAGACTCATCAATCTTCTGCTGCAATCACATGGCTTAATAGAGGTAAGGCTTCGTAATATATCAGGTATTATCTTTTGCATACTTCTTGATTTGTTGTATTGTCGTGCCAATAGTTTTTGTAGAATAATACAAATGTAACAATATTACTTAAGCAAATTCAATCCCTTGCATTATAAGTAAATGTGTGAAATGATGGATATTTAAATTGACTGTTATAAGTGGAAACAACAATCACACACAAACGAAAAAGAGAAGCGTTTCTTCACAATTTTTATATTAATCATATTATAAATTATATTATGGATCTCGCGCGACACATATGTAAAAGAAGCATGCATTCAATTTTTAAATTCAGTATAATACTCTGTACAAAAAACGTAAAATCTCATGTAAATCTTTAATACTGATACATCTTTAATTTATCAGTCTTACTATATTAAGCTGGTTGATAATGTCATAATTTGTAGGCAATAAGTGTCATTTAATAAAGTATTTCCGAAGTATTAAATTTGATATACGATTATGTGATGTTCACACGCAATTACTCCACACGCAACCACTCCAGTACCAATGCGAATCGGAGCAAAAATCTATTTTCATCTTTTCACCTTTTACGGTTTTTTTTAGAATTTCGATATCATCATCATCAAAGTTAGCCAAATTTCCAAACGACTGTAACCGTTTGTAACTGTGAAGTATGTTTACTATAACGGTCGCCGATACTTGTCTTGCCTTGGAAATATAAAAACACCTTAAAGTTTGTAAATTTTCACGTTCAACAAATTCTCGATTTCTGTATTTAGTGTATTTGATATACGGTTTTAGTGACTCTTCTAGATGCTCATTCGTCAAATCGTAACAATTTTGGATGTGCAATGCTGTTAACTCGGGAGCTAGCAAAAGTATTTTTGTAACCACCAATGCCTTCACTGTAGATCCGAGTTGGATTTTTTTTAAATATTTTAAAGGCTGAGGATCACGTCCCTTTGTCCAAACTATACTTGATCCATTCTTAATGAGTATTTGCAGATTAGGACAATTGCTAAAAATTTCCTTTAAATCCACCTGCAAAGGATTATCACATTCTATCATTTGAATATTAAGTTCACTTAAGATTTGGCCATTTGTCCGAAAATAATTGTAAAAACCGTTTAACCAGTTGTTCCCCGGCAATACATCGTGTATACTTAACGAGGTAATACAAGGGAAGAGGCATAGTATGTCGGGAGAATGGTATGGTTCATAAATATGTAATTTCTTAATTTTTGGACACACTTGTGCCAAAAGTTTTATATTAAAGGGCGTTGTTTGACAACTGCTTGCTTCAGTTAAATTGAACGGAAGTTTCACATCGATGAGTTGATGCGTTATCTCTGCCACGTGTTCCATGCGGTCATATCCCGCTAAAGATTCGAGCTGTGGAATTTGCATCAGAGCGAGTAACACGCCCAAGCTAGTTACAGAGGTATCAGTGACATTCAGTACTCTCAATGTGTCACATAATAGGTTTCTACTTTCATATTCCATAAATGGAAACACCTTTTCCGAGGGAATTCTCTTTTTCGATCTAGAGCTCTTTATCTCCCACAGACTAAACAATCTTTTGACTCGCGACCAACTAGTGTGTTTTTGACGCGAATTGGAGCATTTTTTATCCTGTAATTCCACTTGAAACAGTAGCTGCTGCAATCCTGCGTTTGTCACTTGTTTAGAGCAAGCTATGTCCAGGATTACGAGTCTCGGACAGCTGTTACCTACTACTCCGAGCACGGCATCATTGGCTATATTTCGAAGTGCCAGATTCGTCAAGTTTTTCATATTTAATAGTGCCGAATGAAATAATTCGCAATCTAAGCTTAATAAGCTGGAACGGGTCAGGTCTAACGATTCGAGTCCAACTCCTTCCAAAGCGAGTAACTTTAAAAGAGACGTTTGATGGCTACATCCATAATAGCAACATAGTTTGAGCTTCAACTGTTTTATATCATTATTGAGAAGAACAGCCAATGTATATGTCGCTGCAGGTGCGGAAATGAGCACCAATTTGTCAAACGGTTTGCTGCTCAGTTCTCCCAAAGTCCCCTCGATAACTTGGCAGCGCAAATGAATCGGCAGTCCACTTATATAGTATGGCCTGATCATCTCTTTTGCAAAGGCCATCATCTGCGCTGTGGAAGATTGTTGCGAGAGCACATGCAAGCGTTGGCACATCCTGCTGAGTTGCCGGCACACGCATTCCAAACTAAGACCTTCTAAGGTCTTAGGTTGAACGTAGTAGCCAGGCATCTTCTCTTGCTCGCTAGAATATCCCAATAATGAACGTTTATTAGTTTCACATAACGTACGTTATATAGTATATAGCTGAAGTATTTTCTCTGATCACTAATCTAACAAAAAAACTATAACCAATTATGTGTTTAATAATGCTTGTTATATTCGATTATCCTTTCTCAATAGATTCTGCTGTTTTCTCAGATTCTTGGCTTTTCTTAAACGGTTACTGGAATTTCTTATATATTTCCTATTTTCACCACACAACGTACTAAAAAATTTTATTTAAATCACAATTATACATTCTTTAGTTAATTTTACGTAGCTTTAGGTAACTTTAATTAAAAATATTAAAAATCACGCAAGCTTATTAATTATTTTAATCTATAGATGACAGGGTAGTTTAAAAATCTATGCCAATTTTAAAACATTATATATTTAATAATTTTTTAAATAAAATGTATTTAAAGTAAAAAAATGTTTATTATAACTGGGATCTTACTAATGCACATTATACTATACCTAATATTTGTGCATCGTAACTCAGAACTGTGTTTTATAATCTATCTGCAAGTGTTTAATACTTTCTCGCTACGTGAGATATACATATATATGTCTTAGTTTGTTTAAAAATTATATTTCTGGTAAATATTGAGTGATTAAAGTCAATAAAACTTGTTTTAAAGAGGATTACTTAACCTTTAATTTAAAAAATATGATAAATATATGTTATTAAGAAATTAAAGAAAATTATTTTGCATTGTACGATACCTACGGAAATTTTCAGATTAACCATGAAAGATTTGATGTGGGATGTAGTGTTACCTTCGTGTGGAAATTATTCAAATACGATTTTGATGATGTGATAATATCATGATCTGATATAATTTCTGATGATATCTGCACTATATGAACAAGCTATAAATAAAACTCTTGAGTCTCTTGTATTTCAGTAATAGAGAAATATAATAGTAGGTACTATTAGTTAACCCGTATTACTTAATTTTTTGTAATTCGCAGTTATCATGCAATGGACCCATAAAAAGACATAATAAAAGGTGTAATGATAAGAACTCTAGACAGTAAATCTATCTACGATATAGATCAAAAACTTTGATCTATATCGTATATCCGCAAGTACTAATCATGAAATGGCAAGCACACAAGTGCAAACTCACGTAGAAAAACGTACGAGCGATTCTTGTGAAGGAAACTTTCAAATCTATAATTCAGAAACTTATAATCATAGAAAGTTGATAAAAATTTGAGACTTTTCATCAGGGACACAAGAACTACTCTTTGAATACACAAGAACTCTTTGAAAGGATAATATCATGAATATGAGAGTAAATCGTCGAATTACTCTCATGCATTTTGTTGCAAAATTATGTTCTATAACGCTATCATACACATCAAAATCAAAGTTGTCTCATTACTGTTATTTATGTCACCCACAAGCTTATGTTTTAATTTTCTTTTTGTCATAACTAAAAACCACAGACGCGCGCTTCGCGCGCGCTATTTAGCCTTGATACATTTAGAGAGGATTGCTAAAACGATTTTATTAATGAAAAATAACATTTTGTTCACCAAATTTTTCTTATTTACTAGTATGTGCTAAAGAAAAAAATAATATTTAAGCAGCAATATCTTTTCTTGAATGTAACTACGACTTCGATCAATCTCGATGAAAACAAATTTATATTATACTCGCGACGCGCACAAGTCAGTGAGATAGAAAGATAACATTGTGTGATCAAAATGTAATGTTACAGCGATCTAAATAATTATTTATTTTTACCACCAATATTACCTTATTAATATAATCAGTCATAATAATAACAATTTATTCAGCAATGTGCCTTATAGACACTTTGACCCTAACATTAAATACTGTGCTTGAGAGGACCGTGAAAGATCAATACTTGCGGATATACGATATAGGCCGAAAACTTTTGTGATCCTTACTACGTACAGTTCTTATCATTATACCTTTTATTATGTCTTTTTATTTTGTTTCAGAAGTAAAATTTATATTTAGAGATTTTGAAAAAAATGTCTTATTACAAACTCTCATTAGAATTTGAAAATATTTTATCCTTTACAATCGTGATATATATTAGATACGTTATTGTGAATTTTTTATCTTATTTTCGTATATTCAGCGACTCCCAAAACTTTTAACCTAGATGTATTTTTCCTCTAAAAAAAGAGTTAATATATGTATATGAAACAATCAATATAGGTCAAACACTAAACAAGATAGCTTAAACAGTATATTAAATCAATCAATAAAAATACAATTTTGTATTTTAATCGTTAACTACAATATGCGAATACTTAGACGCAATGTGAGTTTATGTTACATAATGTTATTTAATGTCGTTTAATATTTGCGAGCCGGTATGACATATATATGGCTGTTTTAATTATCAGATAGAAGGCTGAATAAATGTCCTCTCTCGCGAAAGAAAGATGAAAGAAAACGCAATATGCCCGTACCTTGAAACAAGCAAGCAAAACTCCCGGATGTCTCCCGAGCAGTAGCTCGCGCAGGCTCGCGCTAAACTGACACTGACATCAGTGACGCAACATCGCCAGTATAACGATTGACGGGCTCCGTTTTTCGCGCATGCGCGGCGCAACAGTGGCGAAGCAGCTGTATATTTAAGGGGAGGTGAGACCCTTTTGAACGCCCGCGCAAGTAATATAATGGGTACATAAATCGCAATTTGCCACAAATTATTCGACAAACGTAAATAAATTTACTTCTTAATAATAGTTTCTCCGTACGTTTAAAAGGAAAATGCTATGTTAAGTTGCGGAAACATTTATTTATTAAGAAATACAGATTGGTAAAGAAAAGACTTTTTTTTGTTTTGCCACGATTTGGTGAGCTTATTGCAAAATTTTGAGATGCGCAAATAGCATTTTCTTTCTCAATGAATATTTTATGGATCAAATCTCGAAAAAATAGTTTGTTGGCCAAATAGCAGCAAAAAAGAAATATCACCAAAATCGCAATCTTTAATATTCTTTATAGTTCAACAAACGGCAAGATATTCCTATAAAGAATTGCCTTGTTAGAAATTATTCAAAAATCGATTTTTAGGCCATTTCAAAGGTCTTACATTCCCTTAATGGGTATCACAGTTTTGGTGAGACCTCGCAAAAAAATACGTTAAACACCTACGTATAAGTAAATTAATTATTTGTGCAATATTTGTGTAATGTGGATCCAAATATCTAAAATGGCTAAAGAGCAAATATTAATTTATTAAGAAGCAAAGATTTGAAGTATTTCGAAATTCGTGGATAAATGAACATTTTTAAAGGTTGTTTACCTTCCCATTCCGAACCAAACAAAGCTGTTTGTATGTTTTGTATTATAATAAAAAAATTACATATTGTAAAGAAATAAAATTTTATTTCTTACTATACTTTATTCTTTTAATTTTCTAACTTGCTCGTAATTTTTAGAAACGATGTGAAAACTATACAATTTTGCTTATACCTATAAAATTAAACACTTTTTATTGAAACAATCACGCACATGCGTGAAAAAGACAGTTCTATATTTCTGATTGTGAGCTATATGCATACTGAAGTGAGCCTTAAAATGGAGAAGATAATCGTTCGAATTGTAGAAAAAGATAGTTATATAAGATTGGGATGTCTCTTTTTAGTAAAAAGAAATTTTATACAATATAAAAATATATGTAAATGTAGATAATTATATATAAAGTATATCCATATGTTTTCTTTCTCTTGTATAATCTCTGTCTGTATATACAAAGAAAAATAATAAGAATAGATGAAAAATAATTAGAAAAATAACTTTTGTATTGTTTTTTAATAAAAAGTATCTATAAAATTGCGATTAGATTATACAATATTCTATATAATCATATATGTAATCACATTTTATAGGTACATGATTATTACATTTGTATATATGATTATGCATTCGAAATTTTTCTCATTTCCTTAAACTTTATCTTTTTCAAGATACAAATACAATTCAAAAATTATCCTTTTAATTATAATTTTTTATTCTGATTATTTTTCTTGTATATACGAATAGAAATTATACAAGAGAAAGAAAATGTATATGGACATATATATTTTATATATAAATTATACATATGTAAAAAAATTTTTCCGGGATAAAGCTTTTGATAAAGAGATAAATGAAACAAATAAAACTTTTGTTGACAAAGTATCCGCGCATTATATTAGATCTGCTAATGCCACTTTTTCTTTCATGCTACTAACTTGCTGATTTACTACTCCTACAATTTTTAATGTATTTTCTTTATGTGTTACACCTTTAAACTTTGCAAATTTTTTACTCTTTTTATTTCCAGTTTCATGAAACTTTTGAATAATATTTGCGTACACATAATGCGATGGACAACCACGATCAGGAAATCTCTTTTTGTACTGCATTAAACGCTGTTGACTTTCACCACAAATAAAAATCATATTAAATTTTCTCTTTAAGTAAAGCACGATGAAACATTCATTGGCAAACTGATAAAATAGCGAACAGGCTAGTTTTCATTACACGTGTTTATTGTATCATCTATACTGATACAGAATATTACGATTAATGTTTATTATCGTACTACAGATATTTAAAATTATCGAAACCTCAGAAATTGTTGAAAGAAAATCACACTCAATAATTGACCGTTTTCGACAATGTATTACTGCTTAAGGATTCTATTCACTCACCACTACTACCTCAGATTGTGACGTCAGAAGCGAGAAAATATACAATAAAAATTCTTGCTAAATATATTAAAATAGAAATATGTTAAGGAGGCTTTAAGGCTGAGGTGGGCAGTGAGGGGAAGAATTGAAAAACTGAAGTTGGTAGAACTACAATTGATTGACAGAAGAGACTCTCGATTACATTTTGGGATACATGTTAGATTATACATGTTATGTCAGAATCTTCCCGTGTTTTTTAACAGCGTTGTCAAGTTTTCTCCATCACACAGCTTTGATGACAAAAATATTATATCTTGACTTATATTTTTTAGTATTGCAAATAAACTATGTGGTGAAATGGCTCGAACTTTAGTACGTACTTTCAATATAGTATACTTCACATATTACACATAAATTCATTTGCTTCTTAATATTTTAATATGTTTTTATTGAAAATATAGATATGGAGAATCGGATTTCTCATAAGAGTTCCTTATAAAATGTGGAATTTTGATATTAATTTATGCAAAAATGGGCTGGTAAAAAAATCTGAAAAAATTTACATGCAACCGTTATTTGTAAAGAAACTTCTATTATAAATTTTATGCCATTCTTATCATTTTGCATTATCCTTAAAGCCTGCTTAATAAAACAACGCTTACAATCGATAGAACCGACTTGTAAAAATTAATAAATAACCATATATACCTTAGGACATATATGTATTATTCTAAGCCATATCTGGAAATAAATTATGCATAATCAAAAACAAAATAAACTATGTTCACAGCTAATGACAACTGTCAAATTAATATAATATTTAGAAATAAATATGATTAAGGAGAGTTTTCGGTATATTTCACAAGTCTGTTCTATCGATTGTAAGTATTGCTTTATTGTGAAACATATTTCTATTTTAATATATTTAGTAAGAATTTTTATTGTATATTTTCTCGCTTCTGACGTCACAATCTGAGATAATAGTGATGAGTAAACAGGAGCCTTAAGGCCATTATTTTGAATATTATACACGGAGAGAATTTTCTTTTAAAATTTACCCTGAAAATGTGGTAATTGTGGGACAACTTGGCACGAATCAAAATATTATTGGTAGCGATAGGAATTTTTGAAATATACAAGACATTTTACACACAATTGTAATAAAAATTACCAAGCAGATAGGCATTCTTTATTTCAATTATGTGTAAAATGTCTTTTGTGTATTTCAAAAATTCCTATCGTTACCGATAATATTTAGATTGGTGACAAGTTGTCCCATAATTACCAGATTTTCAGGGTAAATTATAACAAAAAATTCTCTCCGTATACAAATAAGAAAAATTATTTTAGCATTCTGATATATTTTTCATTTAATCCTAATTTTTTTTAGTTTAGTCGTTTTAGAGCAATGTTATTTATAGGTATACATAATTGAATACATATTAATGTTAGCTACAATATACAAAATAAAAAATTATATACTACCTAAAAAAATAATAATAACCTTAAAAATTTGGAAGAAATGACTGGAAAAAAAAATTTTCTTACATCATTATATTCGCCCTTTGAAGCCATTAAAATGATTTAAAATATCGTTTCATATTGTCAAAAGTAAGAGATAATTAACTGTTCTGTTTCTGATACAATATCCTATATATGATGGCAATTAGAAAGTTGGAAAAACTAAATAGCTACTATTTTGTAATAAATGAACGGAGTGAAATGAATTAAGCACATTGTAGAAAATTCCTGTCCCTTTTATTAGCATTTAATGCAAAAAAATTAATCTATTTATTTTTATTTTTATTATTTATTTAATTTTATTAACAATTTAAATAAACAATAAATTAATGAAAAAAAATATTTTTTTGCCCTCTTATCCTATTAATTATATTATCTGTTACTATTTAAACTGCACAGAATGACAATAATATACTGCTCTCTGCTTACAAGATGATCGTACTGGAATCTCGTACTTACCACCCAATACCTACCTGATACTTATTGTTAGTGACTAACGGTCAACCTTACTGCACTGCGGAGATAACACAACTAATACAGGGTGTAAATGAATACCTGTTACGAACTTCTAGGGTATGTAGGGGGTTCAAAGTTTAAAGTAGACCAACTTTTAATAAGGAACTCATGTCCGGAAACGCACCGTTTGCGAGCTGCATAGTGGAACTGTTGGTATGTTCAGTAATAGCAATAATTCTCATAATAACTTTATTTACTTACATTACATCCGTTTTGACATTGCTAAACATTTTTGTAATGTAATGTAAGCAAATAAAGTTATTATGAGAATTATTCCTATTACTGAACACATACCAACAGTTCCAGTCTGAAGCTCGCAAACGCACGGTGCGTTTCCGGACATGAGTTCCTTATTAAAAGTTGGTTTACTTTGAACCCCCTACATATCCTACATACCCTAGAAGTTTGCAACAGGTATTCATTTACACCCTGTATAAGAAGAGGGCAACGTATTCATCATTTCAAGACGATCTTGGTGTATTCTACATCCATCGACGACGTACAAACATTGCAGGAATAAGTATTTTTTTATTTAAAATGTGTGACAATGAATGTGACAATGAATATGTGACAATGAATGGGAACCACATAGAACACCTCCTATAGTATAGGTACAATAAAGGTCTCAACAAGTATTTGATTTAGGACCCATGTTTACTGGACATTTTCTTATTTTGATGAGTACCTGTTCTCAAAATATGTAACTTTTTTTAAACACCCTGTATATATGTATATACATATATGTATATATGTATATACATATGCATATATAAATATATATTTTGTATATGTATATGATTAAAGTTCTCATAACTTATATTTACTTACCACACACATCTAATTATCTTCACTGCAATGTAATATTATGAATTATATTAATCATGAATATATTGAAGAACATAAATGATTCAAGTCTTCCTTTTTTTCTAACAGCGACATTAAATTAAGTCAATTAAGCAAGTCAAATATAAGCATCGTAAAAAAAGAATTAGTTAATGTAAAAAAGGATTAATAATTAATAATTAAAAATAATAAAATAAACATTAAGTATGATATCCGCAAAAACTTGTATTTTTATTCATTATCATTTTTTCTTTTAGTATATTATAGGTATTAAGTGTATTTACCTAAAATTATTTTTATAGCGAGAACTTAGTAGTTCCTTCGTGATTAAGATTAGATAAATGTATGGATTTGCAAACGCAATATGAATATTGCAATAATTTAATTGACGATATTGAGTCGGAGAATTTCTTCTTGATTGTACGCGTACTCGAATGTATTCCATGTGGCCTTCTTGCTGCCCGCTTGTTATCCTTCATCGGCGATACAATATGTTACTCACGTTCTGTGGTATAAATGCGCGCGGTCGTATTAATGACTTCCTCCTACGGTCTAACCATTCTATTAGAATTTCAGATTATCAGTTTTACCATTTTAGCATTTATCGCTTGCTCTGAGACAAACCAGGATACACTTATCTTACTAACATAACAAAGATACTCTTTCGAAAGGACAAACTGTAAAAAAAAGGAACTATTATCAAAAGACACGGTTGCGTCTCGCGCCAAGTGTTTATGCACTTGCCCATTTAATAGGATCACGGACATTACGATCTAAAATGTCTCTTTTCGCGTTTTTAGCAAAAAAACATTTTGAAGATTTTAGGTTTTTTTAAAAGGAAAATATGATGCACATAATTAAACGGAAAACCAAAAGAAAAGGTGTTTATACATTTTGAAATGTCGATAAATATGCAAATTTTTAATACAAATTATTATTAATATAAATAAAACGCAAAATACGTGTTTGGAAAATAAATTTACGCAATTTTAAAGATGAATAATATATACCTATATTGGATATTATCAATACAAGTATACCTGCATGGTAAAAATTTTTTTACATATAAAAATATAGAGGAGACCGAGGCTATCTGTTTACAATTTGCGTTTTTTTCTAGTTTACTGAAAAACTAATAAAGATATTCGGTTAAACATTTTAATGGTGTAACCTTTCAAGCTTTCTATTTTTAAAAAACTTAATTAGAATCGTTAATTTTTTAACATTTTAAAGAGATGAATTTTTTAATGGACAAGTATTACACTTATTTTACGGCTGTTTATTAACTGTCAAGGGAAAGGGATAGTTTTCGGAGTATTTTTGAAGTGTGCTGAAGTGATCTGAAATGTTATTTTGTGCAAATATCTTTTTATTTGAATATAACATGCAAGAATTCTCAGCGTGGCATTTCTCGCTTCTGACGTCATTAAATAAAGACAGTTGCAGCAGTACCTAGGAGCCTTAACACCTGATTGTGAGATAGCAGTACTGTGGACACTAGCCCCCGTAGACAGATAGCCCCGATCTCCCTTATATGTATAAATATAAATAAAATATGTCAATATATATATATTTTCTTTCTCTTGTATAATCTTTGTCCATATATAAAAAAAGTAATAAGAAGAATAATTGAAAAATGATTTAAAAAATAACTTTTGCATTATTTTTTACAAAAAGTAAAATTGTGATTAGATTATATGTATATGTCGCAGGCTTATTGCAAAATCAGTCTTTTTGCAAAAAGGCTAGCCTTTTTGCGAAATGCCGGCATTTTGCGGGAGCATTTGATCGTTTCTTTAATAAGACTAACGTATTTTAGACTTTTTGCAAAGTGCCTAGCCTAGCACCAGCCCATGTGTGCCAAAAAGCCTAAAGTGCGTTCAGTCTTATTGGGAAACGATCAGTGCTTCGCAAAATGCCGGCCTTTCGCAAAGAGGCTAGTCTTTTTGCAAAAGGGCTGATTTTGCAATAAGCCTGCGACATATAATACATTAAAAAAAAAAAAAAAAAAAAAAAATCTTTATTTAATGACGCAATTGGCAAGTGGTAAATTATCGTTTAATCACGACGTTTCGACCCGGGGGATTGGGTCCTTCTCAAGTGTCTACAAAAGATCGGTAACGCGAATACAATTAGTAGGCGATCGCATTTATAAAACAATATATAATGGATATAATAAGATGTCCTACCTATAGACAAGCATGGAGCTATCGCTCTTACGTGAACATCTGCGAGATATGAATATTTTGACAGAAAAAGTCATATGTCAAAAGCTGCACAAAAATCTATATAATACATATATACAATATTTTACATATAGGTAATTATACTTATAATTATATTTTATATACGATTATTGCATTTATACATATATATTATAATTATGTATGGGTAATTCTTTCTCATTTTCTTATATTTCACTTTTTACAAAAAAAAAACTGATAATTATCCTTTTAATTATTTTTTAATTCTTTCTCTTATTATGTTTCTGTATTATACGAACAGAAATTATTATACTAGAGAAAAAAAACATGCATAGATATACATATATGGACATATTTTATATTATATTTACATATGTTTTTATATGAAAATTTTTTTATCGATTATCAATTTTTTATGAAAATAATTCTTTGCACGTATTTTGCAGTACCTATATGTATAATTTATATCTATAGATTTTGCACAGAAAATCCATATTAACGTATATTACTGTAAATAAATGTTATAAATGCTATATAGAAGAATGCTTGATTATTTTTAATTATTTTCTGGTAAAATACGTTTGTACTTCAAAAATTTACAGTTTACTGATGATAATTCGATTTAAAAAATCAAGTTTTAAACGAACTTTTTATCCCTATGTCTAAAGAAAAATTATCTTGTAATAACGTTAACAGAATTACAGATTTATATTTTAAAATATCCCAAAATTTTAATAAATGAGAGTTAGGCCCGTATTCATAGTCGGATCTTATTTCAAGACCGTCTTATGCAATGTCTTAAGACGCTAATACGGCTCTATACCCGTATTCATAGATGTTCCGCAATTCTCAAGATCAGTCTATTTTTGTTTCGCGTATGGTAAAACGGTATACTCGAGACAAAGACAGACTGATCTTGAGAATTGAGGAACGTCTATGGGTTTATGACATCTTAAGATTGTACTTAAGACGATCTTAAATATAAGATCTGACTATGAATACTGATGCATTGGCCTTAATCTGATTTTGAGTTTCATGGCTTTAGTCGCAATTTTGTGCATGTGACTGCATATAATCGAGAAAACAAAATATTGCATAATTCTTTGACATTTACATGTGGGAACATAATGACCAAGTACGCGATGGAATAAGATCTGTTGCCATCAACTAAAAAAAATGCGTGATAGAAAGGCCGATTGGTTATGGCTGTCGCTAATGCGACTAATGGCAATGGCAAGATTCGAGCGATTCTGACTTCCTCTTTTCTGTATTATTTCGTTCTAAACGAATAATAGAATAAAATCAGTTTTTATCGCTTTCCTCCGGTCGATCGCCGCCACTTCTCTCCTAAAAAGTGTAAAGGAAAACTTGGTAGTTTATTATAAAAACGGAACTTCCATAAACTTTACATGATAATTGCGTAACAGCGAGAACTAGTTTCTTTAAGGTAATTACTTTTTGATTTTGATATTTATCAGGAATACAAGTATTTATTATACCTACTAAATATTATGATGTACTAACAATAAGTATCAAACTACTCCCGATAAAATTTTTTTTATATAAAAACATGTACAAATATACATATAAAGGTATATGTATAAAATATGTCCATATATGTTTTCTTTCTCTTATATAGTCTATATTCGTACATACAGGAAAAATAATAAGAAAAAGAATTAGAAAATAATTAAAAAGATGACTACATTTTTTTGTAAAAAGTAAAATTTAAGAAAATGAGAAAAAATTTCTTATATTATAATCATATATATGTGTAATATAATTGTACATAAAATATGATTATATATAGAATATAATCTAATCGTAATTATAAAAGGACAATGCAAACGCTATTTTTCTAATTATTTTTAAATTGTTTTTCTTATTATTTTTTCTATATATGTGTACGAACAGTGATATTAGAGAGAAAAAAATATATATTTGGACATATTTTATATATATTTATACATATTTGTACATGGAAATTTTTTACCAGGATGATAAAAATTCTCTTATTTTATTGTTTTTCTGTTACCTTCTAATTTCTAATTATTACTTTGACGTCTTTCACGTTACCTTGAGAAGTAAAAATGCGAAAACATTTATACGCTTAGTTAGAAAAGAATTTTACAATGCACTTTTTAAAAAATTTAATACGTTTCATTAATCAGTAGTCGGCTCGCGCTCAGAAAGATACACGTATTGTTCCACTGAAAGGTCAGTGAAGATATTGATAGCCGATACAACTTGAATATTAAACGCACGCACTACATTTTCGTGATTCGTCGCTGATATGACCAAGCAAGATTATTATCCGTTTGCCTGAAAACAACAATTGCTCGGATTAAGAATGAGGATAATAAGAATTATCTTAGCGGAACGAATACGAAGATGATCCGAGATAACACGTTTATTTGATTACTTATTTAAAAGAAACCATTCTCTTCAAGAGTTTTAAAGAATTGAGTGTGAGAAAGAGTATAATCCTAATAGAGAAAATAAAACAAAGCAATTAATTTTGTTTACTTTTACTTCTGATATCAATTCTCGACAATGAGAAACTTTTAGGAGAAACATTTCTTTGTTTTATCTTCGCGAATAAAAAAAATAGCTATATACCTTTGCTTTCAGGTACCTATGAACGAGACAGATTTTAACGTACTGTGGATGGGAAGTCATCCAAAGCCGGATATTTTGCGGAGTTTGATGCCTTATCAAAAAATAAATCATTTTCCTAGGTAAGAAATGCATTATTGAGATACAGTTTCTGTAATTGAAGATGATACTTTATAGGTATAAAAAGTCGCGAGACAGTGGCAACCGAAAAACAGTCTTGAAACAATTTCGAAATATTTATTTAAATCTTCATAGAACATAATAAAGAATCTAAACGGATATTGACTCAATCCTCCTTAAAAATCTTATTCTTTAGGTCTTACGAAATTACCCGTAAGGATCGCCTGTACAAAAATATCGAAGCTATGCAGAGGAGTAAGGGCCTTCGAAATCTCGATTTTATACCTCAGACATTTTTACTGCCTACCGAAGCTAGAGAATTGATTTCGGCGCATTTTAGATATAGAGGGCCATGGATCGTCAAGCCTAAAGCCAGTTCGCGAGGCCGTGGCATTTATATTGTCAATAATGTAAGGACACGCTTCAATATTTTATAAGGTCTTTACTCTTTGCGATTTTAAGGTCTGACGCATCAGAAAATTATTTAAATTGCCGTTAAATAGAAGCGTTAACTAAAAGCAATCTTATACATACAAGATATTGATATCTTGCTTGCAATAGGATTATTTATCTTTTTAAAGATACCTATGCAACACTTTTTGCAATTCTATAAAACATAGATTTAAATACAAAAGACAAGCATATTTTACAAATTATTAATTATTTTATATATACATATATATGTATATATATATATACAATACATACATACATATACATATATATATATATATACATATATAATATATAAAGTATTTATACATAAATATTTTAGTAATATCTATATATTAGCTAATAAAAAGATATTGATAAAGGTTCACGGGATTCAAAATTAAATAAAGACAACAATATGAGCCAAACTAGGTTTTAAAATCTTATTACTTATAATATGTATAATACAACTACGCATCCAACGTAGTGAGTCTTTTAGACACCAATGTTACGTTATTTGCTGGTGCGCGATATTTAAGAAACAATTTTACTATACACGAATGTTTAATATCTTTAGTATTTAAATATAAAAATTTGTTGAATTTACAATTATTTTCTCTAATAACATATAATTTCTTGAGGGCTTTAATTAGCCAATAGTGCGCTTATATAGATAAATGTAGTCATAGACAAATGCAGTCTTGATGCTTACAAGTTGTTAGACTACATCAAGCTATACAGTTTACTTGAATATGAACTCAGTTTTTAAACTGATGACTTTGCGAAGTATATATAATACTTACTATCTACCATCTACTTACTATCTAATTTTTTACTATATTGTTGTAGCCTGAGAAGATCCTGACAGATGAATCAGTTATCGTGGCACAATACATAAATAATCCACTTTTAGTCGATGGACATAAGTGCGATTTGCGTCTCTACGTCGCTGTAACGAATTATGATCCTCTGCTAATTTATTTATATGAAGAAGGTTTAGTGAGATTTGCAGCTGTCAAATATGACGGTAGAAGTCAATATATTTGGAATCCTTGCATGCATCTTTGCAACTATAGTATAAACAAGTTCCACGTGGATTACATAAAGTAAGTTATAACAAAAACAGGTAATATGTGTTAAGATAAAATTATTTATTATATAAACATATAAATATTAATACAATATATAACAACGAGTCTTATTCATTATACGGGCGCCACTTCCAATTTTCTTTTACTTCACAGTACAGCGATTATTCTTATAAAATGGTTTTACATGAGTTTTCAAGTTTTCCATGTGAAACCGTACAATAATAGATATTGTTTTGCACTGCACAAGCACCGGGCGTTGTGGAGTGGACCTCGCTTCACGTAAAAAGCTGGATACCATGTGGAACCATTTTAATGTAACAATGTATACGAAATGAAACTAGAATTGTGACCTCAACATATGTCAACAACATATGTCAAAGCCAAGGCCAAGGTTATTGGAGCTGACTCCAACTGGAAGTGGCGTCTGTATATAACGAATAAAACCTGCAATAACTTAAATAATAGGGTTGTAAACTTAAAAAAAAAATTTTTTTTTCATTTTTATCACCTATGATATAAATAATAATTATTGCAAAAAATAAAAACATTTTTTCTCAATTATTTAACAAGGTATGGCTTGTTAAATAATCGGATTCGCGAAGCTATTTCAAACGCTCCGGAATGAACCGAACGGTTCGTGACGTCACGATGTCTGAGAGCCGAGGACAGCCGAAGAGCCCGTCGCGCGTCGTCTGCGCTCGTCTATAGCGCGATGATGGTAACGCTCGTCGTGACAGCTATCCTAACCTCGTCATATGAGTTGACTCAACTTGAACTCGGACGATTTCGACGCTTGTCTAACGTTACCCTAGTAGAAAAATTTTGCTGAAAAATTCGCTGAAATTTTACTGAAATTTTTCTGAAATAATTCCACGTTTTGGAACACTTTTCAGCGAAATTTCAACGAAAAGTCAGCAAAATTTTAGCGAAATTTCAGCATAATTTTAACATAATTTCAGGATAATTTCAACAAAATTGAATCAAATTTGAAAACAAAATTGTATGTTTTTTTATTAATATTCTCATCAAACTTTACTTAAATTCGATGGAATGGATTTAAGTAAAATTTCCATGAAAATATTCGTCAAAAGCAGTAAAGGATATCAGGGTAAAGACACAGTATATCGATCACTGTAATAGTGGTTAGAAATTTGGCAGGCTCGCGCCTCTTATATAAAGCGCGTGAGTATTTTTATTTACGAGAAACTCTGGCACGCGGTAGCCGCGTCGCGGCAGCGCTCGTTACTAGCGCTTACGCGAAATCGCGAGCACTGAAATTTCTCTGAAAATAGGCTGATTTTAGCGAAATTTCAGCATAATTTTAACATTCTCAACAATTAATATTCTCAACAAACTACTTAAATTCGATGAATTTAAGTAAATTTCCATATTCCATAAGAAAATATTCGTCAAACGCAGCAAAAGGAAGCTTATCAATCGTTGCGGTGGACGTTGGGGTGTTTGCACTGCGGTCCGGCTGCATTCGATATATATTAAATTATAAAATTATATATTTTATTATTTTCAATAATAAAAATTAATGCAATATTAAATATATTACAATACATTATAAGTATGTTTTGACACAAAGATTCATTATTTATCTTTATATTGAAAACGCATTGATAATTATATTTATACAAAGTTTTTATGTTTTATTGGAAATTATATTTTATGTAAACAAAATTGAAGGGAATTGAAAATGGCTGCTAACGGGCTACGAGCGGAATTATCTTGCACAATAAAACGGAATAAAACAATTTTACTTTTTTGATCGATATATTGAGTTGTGATGTTTAATATATGAATATAAAATAATATAAAATAATAACTATTTTTGAATAGCTGGGAAGATATTTTTAACAAGTTACTTCGTCTTTACCGAAAAAATATATCATACAAAATATGACGAAAACATATTTTTTTATGTTATCTTTTTTAATAGCATTATAAGATATACTATAAGATCTTTCAAATTTATCGAAAAAGACATCATAAAAAAGATACCTTTTCGTCATCTTTTTTATATCTTTCTCGATAAAATCAAAACGTGTCTTTCAGACATAAATCCTTGTGCTTTGTGTAAAAAATAACTTAAGAAAGATATCTTTTTCGTTATCTTTTAGTGTTATGTGCTTTATCTGGGCCTTTTTTTCATATAAAAAAATAATTGCAGAAAGACCAATTTTCGCGCATTTTTAGTAATTATATATGCAACATTTTAAGCGAAATGTCAACTTTCAATATGTTTTCAGAGAAATATTACCAAATTTTCAGAAAAATTTTCGGAGAAATTTCAGTTTAATTTCACAACATTTTTAGCGAATATTCAGCAATTTGGCTAAAAATCTTTTTTTAGCGAAATTTCAGAGAAATTTCAAAGAAATTTTAGTTAATTTTCTCAGAATTTTCAGTAAATTTTCAGAGAATTTTTTGGAGTAATTGTAGCGAATTTTCAAACAATTTTCAGCAATTTGACTGAAAATAATTTTTTAGCAAAATTTCAAAGAGCATATTTTCAGACAAATTTACAAAGTAATTTCAATTTAATTTCAGCGACCTTTCAGTTCTTTTGCTGAAAAAATCACTCAGCGGAATTGCAACAAAATTTCAGCTTATTTTCAGCAATTAATTGCTGAAATACCACTTTCAGCGTAATTTCTGCGAAATTTAAGTGAAATTTTTCCACTAGGGTACTACAGTAACCTAATTTGTCAGCCTTCTCGACGCGCGAAGAAAAGTGTTTATAGAGCCGAACCGCCCGAACAGCTGTCACAGCATAGCTGCGGTTCCGTTTCGAGCAGATAAATGCAGTGTCCACTCCGAAAAGGAGTTATCGTTGTTGTTTCGTACCACAGTGTACGAATACAACTAATAGTGCACCTGACAAATTTTGTCTTCATCTTCATCCAATGTTAATTACATAGCATATTCTTTCTCTCGAACCCGATGCTCTGGGCAAACTCTAGCCTTAACCCTACACAGGTTATATAGGGGCCATATGGCCCCCCAGCAAAAGGCATTTTGGTATTTATGCATAAAAGGGGCCTTCTCTCCGATTTGCTTGATATTTTAGTATGTTGTTGGGGATGTCTTCCCGAGTCATTTCATATATATATATACAAGGGTCGGACTCAAATAGCTTCGGAGATACAAGCTGAGAAAGGAGGTATTTATGTATTGTAAGGTGTAGGGACAATGAATACGTCGTGGCTGGTTGGAGGCTAGCTTAAGACTGAACTTTATTGTCGACACCTAGCGGTCGTCGCGTCCTCTATTATAGAGTTGATGCACTAAGTGCCATCTACCTTACATCTCCCCTTTTTAGGATTAAACATAAATTAATATAAAGGAACATAGAACGCAATTAAAATCATAAAAGAAATATAAAACGCAAATATAATCTTAAATGCCTTAATCTACAGGTTCAGTCTCTGAGGTGGTTTGCTTATTCTGCCGGACGCAGTTCTTACTTAGTCCAGTCAAAATACGGAAAAAAGGGGGGGTACCTAGAAAAAATTGCAACAAAAGGTTTTATTACGTCATTGTGTTCAGAAAAATATACTGAACAACATATCCAAATTCCGCCATTTTTCCGCTATCCCTAAGTATGTTTTTTATTAACAATTTATAAACAAATTTGTTTTTCTCCACAAATACGAAATTAAATTTCGAAATTTTTGTAGAGATCAAAGTTGTAGAACAGACAAATATCTACAAAAAATGTTCTATAAGTTTTTTTCGTACAAGCAATACTTTTCACGTAATAAATTTTGCAAGATATACGCTGCGCGGTAAGCGCTGACAGACGTCAAATAAATTGAAGCGTCGCACGCGCGCACAAAAAATGTTATATCTTTTGAACGAATCATCGTACAGAAATGATCAAAGAATCGTTGAAAAGCTGAAACTTTCAGCTTTTTAATGCGATTTGGTTCGTTATTCTGCGACAATTTTTGAAAATTCTACGACGGTTTAAACAAATTGTTACATGCATTTTTGCCTTTTTTCATAAAATCAGCCACAAGTAGGTTCCAAATTGTTTTTAAAAAAAACGCCAGCAGAATATTACAGTATATACTTCATACTTTGACTCTACCAGAGGAAAAAAATTACAAAAATTTTTTTCTTTAAAATCAAGCTATTGACATGTCCAGTCAAAATACGGAAAAAGGGGGGGGTACCTAGAAAAAATTGCAACAAAAGGTTTTATTACGTCATTGTGTTCAGAAAAATATACTGAACAACATATTCAAATTCCGCCATTTTCCGCTATCCCTAAGTATGTTTTTTATTAACAATTTATAAACAAATTCGTTTTTCTCCACAAATACGATGAATTTCGAAATTTTTGTAGAGATCAAAGTTGTAGAACAGACAAATATCTACAAAAAATGTTCTTATGAATTTTTTGAAATATCTCATATTATTTGAGATATTTGCAACAAGAGCTACTAGGCTACGCGCGGAGCGGAGCGGCGAATTCTAAGACTGCCGTGTGCTTGTTAGAACTCTCCGCTCCGCACGTAGCCTAGTAGCTCTTATTGCAAATATCTTAAATAATATGAGATATTTCAAAAAATTCATAAGAACATTTTTTGTAGATATTTGTCTGTTCTACAACTTTGATCTCTACAATTTCGAAATTCATCGTATTTGTGGAGAAAAACGAATTTGTTTATAAATTGTTAATAAAAAACATACTTAGGGATAGCGGAAAATGGCGGAATTTGAATATGTTGTTCAGTATATTTTTCTGAACACAATGACGTAATAAAATCTTGTGTTGCAATTTTTTCTAGGTACCCCCCCTTTTTTCCGTATTTTGACTGGACTAACTGTTTGATTTACTGATTCAACCTCAGAATCTGATCCTGTACTCTCTGACTCCATTCTAGCATCTTCGAACTCTTCAGAGCTTGAGGAACTTCTGTTACCAGGAAGTTCAACCTCGTCGTTTACAACTGGATCCGGTTCAACCTCGTTATCTACTATTTCGATATAAATCTTTGGTTCTACCCTTTTCTCCTCTTTTCCAAGAACTTTTGTTTCCTTGGCCGCGTTTTCCAATACAATCGGAGATTTAACAAGTTTTATAAACCTTCTATTTCTAACTAGTATCGAGCCATTTTGAAGCTTAACTTTATATGATCTATCTCTCATTTGACACAAAATTGTAGCAGGATACCAGTCAGACCTTGGACTGCGTTGTACATATACAAAGGAATTATCTGGTATCTGCGGTAACTCCTTTGCGTTTCTCGCATTATAATATTTTTGTTCGCTTTTTTGTAGTTTTGCTACAGTTTCTGCCATTTGTTTTGTCGCAACTTTAGGTTTTAACATCTTGTTAGTATACGGTAATTTAGATCGGAGTTTCCTAGACATTAGCGCTTCCGCTGGTGAAACGTTGCCAAGAATTGGCGTGTTCCTATAATGTAATAACGCAAGATCTAGATCCGATTTCTCTTCTAAAGCTTTCTTAAACATGCTTTTTACAGTTTGTATGTTCCTTTCGGACATTCCATTTGATTGTGCATACGTCGGGGACGATGGTATGTGATCAAACTCGTATTCCTTTGTAAATTGTTCAAACTCTTTTGAAGTGAACTGAGTCCCTCCGTCAGATATCACCGTCCGCGGTATGCCGTGTCTCGCAAATATCGATTTCATCTTTTTTATTATAGTGTTACTAGTCATGCTTTCAAGTTCTGCGATTTCCGGATATTTAGAAAAATAATCTATTAACAATAAGTATTTTTTACCTTTTAGTTCGAAAATATCACAGCCTATCTTATTCCACGGTAAATTCGGTATCTCGTGAGATTTTAACGGTTCTCTGTTCTGTGATTTCGCATACTTTAGACATAATGGGCATTCAGCGATCTTTTGTTTGATCTGATTTATCATTCCAGGCCAAAATATTGACTCTTGGGCTATTGAGAGACATTTGTTTACACCTAAGTGACTATAATGAACTCTGTTTAACATTTCGCTACGCATGCTATTCGGAATTACAACGCTTTGACCTTTAAAAACTAAATCGCTCACTATCGTCAATTCATCTTTGTATTGATTGTAACTTTTCACGCTATCCGATAATTTTTTCTCATTCTTTGGCCAACCCGATAGAATAACTTTCTTAAGCTCAATCAATTCCTCATCTTTATTTGTCTCTTCTACTAACTCTTTCATTTTTTGAGGTGTCGCATTTATCTGACAAGTTATTAAACAGACTTGAGCATCAATGTCTTCTTCCCATTTCGCTGCGTTGTGCTCTTTAACGTACGCTCTTGACAATGCATCCGCTAGTATTAATTCTTTACCAGGTCTATATCTTAAATCAATATCATATTTCTGCAACTGCAGTCTCATTCTCTGTAAGCGAGCAGGACATTTATTTAAGGGTTTTTTAAATATCGAAACCAAGGGTTGGTGGTCTGTCTCAACTATTACCCTTTTTCCGTATACATACTCATTAAATTTAGTTAATCCAAAACAGATTGCAAGCAATTCTTTTTCTATTTGTGCATACCTAATTTGCGTTTCCGTCAATGCTTTGGAAGCATATGCACATGGTAATTTATTTTGCATTAAGACAGCCCCCAGCCCTGATTTTGATGCGTCAACTGAGACAACGGTCTCTTTACTTGCGTCGAAAAACTGTAAGACTGGTTGCTTACACAGAATCTTTTTAATTTCGTCTAACGCTTGGGTATGCTCGTCTAACCATATAAATTCTACGTTATCTTTAATTAAATTTCTTAACGGAGCAGTTTTATCCGAAAATTCTTTTACAAACTTGCTTACATAGGTCAGCATACCTAACAATCTCTGAACATCATTCTTATTTTCTGGTTGTTGAAACTCCATTACAGCGCGGATTTTATTTTTGTTTGGATACATGCCCTTGTCAGTAATTATATGGTCCATATATTCGATTTTTGTTCTTCCGAATTTACATTTACTTAGATTAAACTTAACATTATTTTCTTTCGCTAACTGTAAAACTTTTGCCAGTCTTCTATCATGTTCTTCTTTAGTCTTACCCCAAACAATTACGTCATCAATATACACTTTTGAACCCTCTATGTCAAAGATTGATTTAAATTTCTTCTGAAATACTTCAGGTGCTGAGCATATGCCATATGGCATCCTTAAGAATTTATATCTCCCGAAAGGTGTTGCGAATGTGCACAGATCTGAGCTTTCTTTATCTAATTGTACATGGTAAAAACCATTCGTCGCATCTAGCGTACTAAAATACTTAGCCCCATTTAATTCAGTAGTAATCTGTCCAAGAGTAGGAATTTGACAGTGTTCGCGTTTAATTGCCTTGTTTAAATCTTGTGGATCTAAACAGATTCGTAATTTCCCGTTAGGCTTTCTGACAATGACAAGACTATTTACCCAATCCGTGCTATAATCGACTTTTTCAATAATACTCTGTTTTTCAAGAGCATCCAGACTTTCTTTTAATTTATCTTTAATGTGCACTGGCACTTTCCTCGCAGGATGTACTACAGGTGTTGCATCTTCCTTTAGTTCAATGCGATATATGGTTCCTTTAAGCAACCGATACCTACAAACAGCTCTTTGTTATCGTTAATTAATTTATTGTAATTTATATCTATTGATTCGACCTCATCTATTTTCTGTACTAAGTTTAGCTTAATTAAAGTCAATAATCCCAACAGTGGTTTCTTGTCTGTATCTATCACAAAAAACTGAAGGTTATAACTCTTTTTGCCAATTACGCATGGTATGGTACAATCTCCCACTACTTTAAGCAAATCACCTGTATACGCCGACAATACTACATTAGTTCTTTTCAAAACGCTTTTTGGAAATCCTAACCTGTTATACGTTTTTAACGGCAAAGTATTTACTCAAGATCCCGTGTCCATTTTAAAGTTTACCTCCTTGCCTCTAATTTTAACGTTAGTTGTCCATTCACCTGTCGGAATCTTATTTGTACCTTTCGAAACTACAACATCGACATCTATTGAGCCGACAAACATGTAATCTTCCGGATTACCTACTTCTCCTACTTCATGCACTTTATTTTCCGCCTTATTGCTGGTTGCTATGCAGATTTCTCCGCCGGTTAATGGCGTCCACGCTGTTTCCGTTGGTTTTCACTCCCTCAATGGCATCGCTTCTCGCTTTCGACATCTCGATGATTATGCACTGCTCGATAGCCTTATCGAGAGTTAACTCGTCTTTTTGCAGCAACTGTTCACGGATTGTGGAATTACTAACTCCACAAATTATCATTGTTTTGACGAGACTGTCATTTAATTCAACAAGTTTACACTTCATGGCCCTTTGTTTCAGTTCCGTGATGAACTGTTCTAACGTCTGACCAGGCTGCTGTCTATAAGAGAAGAATTTGTATCTCTCATAGGGTAAATTCTCCTTCGGCAGGAATTGTGCTTCGAATTTCTCGAACAGTATAGCAATTTTGTTTCTCTCCGCATCCGAGAACGTGAAGGTTGTATATATCCTAAAGCCTTCTTCACCAATATAGTGCAGCAATTGAGCACACTGTGTCGCCTCCTCTCTCTTATTAATTTCCGTAGCCACGAGATAATTCTCGAACCGGGACCGCCCTGTCTTCCAGTTCTCGGCGATGTTGCCCGTCATGCTCATCGGCGAGATACCTCTGTGGTCGCTCATTTTCATCGTTCTCCTGTTACTTCGCACCTCTTAATTATTGTAGATCGTAGTCACTTTCTTAATTTGTTTTAATTTGCCGACTACCGACTGCGCCATGTAAGGTGTAGGGACAATGAATAATACGTCGTGGCTGGTTGGAGGCTAGCTTAAGACTGAACTTTATTGTCGACACCTAGCGGTCGTCGCGTCCTCTATTATAGAGTTGATACACTAAGTGCCATCTACCTTACATGTATAAAAGCAACTCTCTCTCCGATTTGGTTTATTTTTTAATATGTTGTTGGGGATGTCTTTCCGAGTCATTTTATATATATGTCCTCCTGTATCTTCTTATATAAGGGCCGGACTCAAATAGTTTCGGAGATACAGGCTGAAAAAGGATTAAAATAATAAATACAAAAATAAACGTTTAATGATGATATATTCAACACTATCATTAGGAATCTGCTTCAACTTACAAAGCACATACTTGTAAAGCGCGTCACTAACCTATAGGTTAGTGGCGCGCTTTATAAGTATGTGCTTTGTATGTGCTTCAACTTAGAAAGCACATATTTGTTAAAGCAGAGAACAGTTGGTACATGAAAAGTACATATTTATATGTACGATGAATAGTAGTGGGAGTGGATCTTGTTTCGCCTGGCGAGAGACGCGTGTTAATATTCCTCGCTACGGAACACGTCAAAAACATTATGAAGGATATCTTACTGAATTTCTTTTTCGCCGTAAATATAACTTTGACACTCGGATTATCGCATTCTTTGATGCAATGGCTGAAATCTTTGAGATTCCTAATGATAGTGTTGATAAAATCATTATTAAACATTTATTTTCGTATTTATTATTTTTATCCTTTCTCAGCCTGTATCTCCGAAGCTATTTGAGTCCGACCCTTATATATATACATATATATGAAATGACTCGGAAAGACATCCCCAACAACATATTAAAAAATCAAGCAAATCGGAGAAAAGGCCCCTTTTATGCATAAATACCGGCATTTTTGCATTTTTTCGACACTTTTTCACCAATTGCATTTCTTTAACCATTTTTTTCACCAATTTCCTATTCCTAAAATTGACTTTAATGTACACCATTCTCTTTGTTGTTAAAAAACGAAGAGATTTATGTATATTTAAATAATATTATTGCTTATAGAAAGCACTTTATACTAATTGTAAGAAAAACTGTGGGGGCCAAATAAACCCCACATGACCTGGGTAGGGTTAATCGTGCAAATCTCTCCGTCTCTTTTGGGACACACATACCCTATCGCCTGATCTCCATAGCTTGTTCGAGATGATCTACAAAATATGGATTTTTTTTCATCACACCAATAATAAAAAAAAAGTATAAAGAAGCAGTCGAACGAAAGATTAGTTTCATATAGGGGAGACCGGGGCTAACTCGACACCGGGGCAAACTTGTCACTAGGCTTTTTGCCTATTTAAATCTATCGTAGAAACTTGCCTTTTCTATGGTAAATGCGTCTTTATATGCCAGCGTTGTCAACGGAATTTGGTGACATTCTGAGTTATGGTGTAACTTTTAGTGCGACATAAGCGTTTTCGATGGTAAAAAGTAATTTTTCTGATCTCTCGAAAATTTCTACTCTTTGATCGAGCTTTACTCTTATAAATCTACCATTAAGTGATTTTGATGGGAAATTCGATGCTCTATAGGAATCCGATAATAGTTTTTGCATATTTTCAAAATTTATATGTTTTTGGAGTGACAAAAGTGAAAAACGACGTTTGGGGCAAAGTCGACACCACGCCACCGGGGCAAAGTCGACACTAATCTATTTCGATAAAGCGTTGTAAATAAGTCATTTGCTTTTGGCTTGCAGCAAAATATTTTGTACATACAATAGAAAAAGTCCAGTGATAGATAAGGAAATAATGAAAGAAGCTGTACTTGCCGTAAAAAGGAAAAAATAAAGATCAAACATGCTGCAGAAATATTCGGGGTGTCAAGACAAATTGTCGTTTATCATGGCTCATGACAACATTGCACGCATGGCCGATCGCAAGTTTACCTGCATTAAGCGGAATCTACAATGAGAATTTAAGGCGTAAAATTTAAGCTTTAAGCCTTAAACCGTATAGCCCAGTCAAATGAGCATTTCGATCGGAAATAATACTACCAGCGCTGTAACTAACGTGGAAGTGTGTCTTTTGGGGTTGTAATGAAGGTACTAAAAGCCCACCCCCGTACCATTGTCGTAGCAAAAATGGAGGTGCAAAAAGAGTCAAAAAAATTGGTTTTTTGCCAATAACTCGAAAAGTATCACAATTAGGGGAAAAAGTGAAGACGTGAAAGTTGTAGAGAATAAAATTTCACACAAAAAAGGTCTGTACAAAAATTTTGTACGACCAATTGCAGTCGATCTAGTTTTTTTTGAAATAATACGTATTTTATGAGAAATGAAAAACACGTCAGCGCGTCGCGCATTTTTTATCGATAGTTCGAAAATGGCGACTCGAATAAAAAAATAGTTCAAATAAAAGTTGTAGACAATTTAATTACGAACAATTTCCATTTTTATTTTTTTCGATACGATCAATATTGACAGAGATATGAATTTTTTAAAACATTTATTATCGCTCCTCGAGTACGATTTTTAGTGGTAAAATCGCTTGTAACTCAACATCTGTAAGTTTAACGCAAATATTACATCTTATGAAAGTGAAAGATAATTAAATTTCGAAAATTTTGATGTATATACAAACTCATTTTGGATATATGCGTAGTGTGATAATGCTAATAAACATGAAAAATTGTCATTTTTTTGTGGATTTTGTCAAAAAAAGTCACTTTCGGTTAGCTGTAGGTCAAAATGTCTCTCTACATTTTTTGAAGAGAATTAAATTACGATCGGGCAGACGATGAGCGCAGACGACGCGACGGGCTCTTCGGCTGTCCTCGGCTCTCAGACATCGTGACGTAACGAACCGTTCGGTTCATTCCGGAGCGTTTAAATAGAGCTTCGCAAATCCAATTATTTAACAAGCCACAACTTGTTAAATAATTGACAAAAAAGTTTGAGGAAAAAATTTGTATCGAACTCATATACGTAGATTACAATTCCGTAAAAAAAATGTTTTACAACCCTATTAACCCTTAGCTGGCACTATGGGGTATTAAACGCCCCAGCCTAGTTCAGCTACAATCAGCTCCAATTTAAGCCCCTCTATAGTACGAAAATGGTACTTGTGGCACCATTTCTTGTTAGTTCGAGGAACCCTCTTCCTCCTGGAGTACAGAGCGTAATCCTAAAAGCGTCAGTGTAGCTGTGACAGTCGAGTGAAATGGACCGGGATCATCAGGGACCCCAGTGTGCTAGCTATAATTATTCGAAGAATTTTTTCCTGAATTTTTTTTCCATTGGTTATTGTCATCAGTGTGTAGAAAAAAGTAAGTCCATCATGTTGTACATTTAATTATTTTTTTCAAGAGCGTATAATATTATTCCGGTTTTATTAGATCAGTTACGGTCTCGGCCCATACGCCAACATATCGTACAACATGATGGACTTACCTTTTTCTACACACTGATGACGAAAACCAATGGAAAAAAAATTCAGGAAAAAATTCTTCGAATAATTATAGCTAGCACACTGGGGTCCCTGATGACCCTGGTCCATTTCACTCGACTGTCACAGCTACTCGAGGAGGATCGTGAGGATAATTTTCTACATTAATTGAGTAAAATTTACTTATATCTAATAAATAAACAAGTATACTTTGAAAAAATAAGTGGTACTTTTTTAGCTGAAATTCGTCTCTTCAACTCTCCAAATAAATACCTTTTGTGAAACGACCACTATCAAACTATTTTTTTCCTTAAAGTGTTTTATCTCAAGAGTCAAGTTAAATTTTTAGCTCTTAATATGAAAAAATGAAAGAGTTATGAATTTTTGAGTGAAAATAGTAATTTTTTCGTTTTTTTTTTACGCTCTCCAATTTCTTTCATACTCAATATTACATGTTATCAAAAAATAACCTACGACATCTGTTAAAACAACATTCAAAGACTATCTTGGAATTTTTTAAAGTGAAAAAAATCAATAGCTTCCTCGCAGTAAGCATTTTAGTGATTGGGATCTGAAACGGCCCAGTGTGCCAGCTATGTGATTCTGGTGAAGTGTGCCAGCTAAGGGTTAAGTGTGTTAAAGTTTTGAGAAAGCATTGCAATAAAGCTTGCTTAGACAAATTTTTTGGTACATTTTTGTTCGTTTTTGTCCTGCCAAAAAGTTTCAAATAATTATTTCTGCTATTCTTGGGCTAGATCTTTGTAGCTTAATAATATTTTTTGTGTAAATTATATACTTTTTATCACTCAGCAAACTGCGCGTCGATTATTTGTCGGTCTTGCAGTACAATCTCATGGAAATAGTAACTTCACAAATTACATTTACAATAGTTACGACGATGCCCAACCGAAAATGGCATTTTTCTCTACTTAATTGTAAATTATTTTTGTTATAATTCAAATAATAGCAATAAAAGCTTGCTATTTCGCGTCAAGAAAGTATCGCAATTTATGCAATATTAGCTAGATAGCGATGCAAATAAAGAGAAAAAAGAATGGTGAAGCAAAAGAAATAGTAAAGGAGGGAGAAGAGAAAAATAAAGCGAGAAAATTAGGCAAATTAAAAAGTATATGCATATAATTGAATAAAAAAATTGTCACAAAGAAACTGTACATAAAAATATCTAATATATTATAGGAGTGAAGATCCTGATGCCGAGGATGTAGGACACAAATGGACATTGTCGGCATTACTCAGACACTTACGCTCGATGGGTCAAGATACGGAATCCCTTATGCAGCGAATAGAAGATATTATTATAAAGTCAATTCTCGCCACTGCATCTGGAATTGTCAGCGGTTTAAAGCAATTCGTAAAACATCCCGAGACATGTTTCGGTAATAATTTATTTTGAATAGCGTCTTCGAAGTTTTAATGCAGCATATAAATATAGTATAAAATGTGACATATGCACAAATACGATCGCAAGAAAATTATTCTTGATACGTAATATCAATGAAAAGAAACGCTTGTTTTTTGATAAGTGTTTGATATTATAAATTTGATATTATAAAAGATAGAAAAATACAGGGTGTTCGATTTAATCTGTCCAGGCCGATATCTCGGAAACTATTAAAGCTAGACGAAAGACCAAAAAAGATCTTTTAATGGCTTTACTTCTAGATGATTTTCCGCGCAATAGAACCGTACCCTTCCGTGCTGAATTTCGAGGGGAAAAGGGGGTTCAAATTTTTCAAATGGAAACCCCATACAAAAATAATATCAATCGATAGGACTTGAAAAGACGAATCCAACGACCTATATTTTTATATGCTTATCGTGAAAATTACCGCTGCAAATTTTTGAAGATAGCCCACGCATCCATACTGTTCAACCACTCTGTCCAGGCCGATATCTCGGAAACTATTGAAGCTAGATGAAAGATCAAAAAAGGTTTTTCAATGGCTTTACTTCTAGATGATTTTCCGCGCAATAGAACCGTACCCTTCCGTGCTGAATTTCGAGGGGGAAAGGGGGGGGTCAAATTTTCAAATGGAAACCCCATACAAAATAACACCAATCGATAAAGCTTGAAAAGACGAATCCAACGACCTATATTTTTATATGCTTATAGTGAAAATTACTGCCGCTGTGAATTTTTGAAAATAGCCTCGTAAGGTATCGATCATAAAAAATTCACCCCCCCTTCCCCCCTCCAAATTCAGCACGGAAGGGTACGGTTCTATTGCGCGGAAAATCATCTAGAAGTAAAGCCATTGAAAAACCTTTTTTGATCTTTCGTCTAGCTTTAATAGTTTCCGAGATATCGGCCTGGACAGATTAAATCGAACATTCTGTATAGTATTTTATGTTATATCAGTTATATCACACGTATGCGTTTTTATTCCAGAACTCTTTGGCTTCGATATACTAATCGATGAAACGCTGAAGCCATGGCTGATAGAAGTAAATTTAACTCCCTCATTGGGATGCGATTCGCCCCTGGATGTTAGACTCAAGTCAGCCTTAATAGCGGACTTATTTACTCTTGTCGGCGTAGCTGCTGTCGATCCAATTCTACGCTCTCAAAATTTAAACCGTGCTGCCATAAATTCCAATAAAAAGATAACTAGTGTAAGCTATCTCGCTTTATATTTTCCTGAAATTATTCATGTTTCTTTATCTTCAATCTGTATAGAATATATTTATTGGATATTAAATTATCTTTATTAACTTAGGATTATATTTATTTGTATATTCGAATTGTAGATATGTTAAAAAATTAACAATTTTCTATTTCTAATAGAAATGAGGAAGCAAAATTATTTTATTTGATCCAAAAATAGATAAAAGACAAACATATTTGTTGGAAACAAATAAAAATTTACATTAAATAGATAATATAATTATTTCATTATTAAAGCTAGCTTGACATATTTTCTTTGTCTCGTAAAATATCAAAACTGTGGAGCCTGCAAACTATTAAAAACATTAATTAAAGTAATTTAAATCGACCGTGACTGGCAATATATAACATCTTTCCGATATGAATATTGAAAAAACTGTGAGACAACTTGGTTTGTCGGATTCACACATTAAAAACATTAAATATAAGAACAATTAGCAGATTACGAGCAGATGGTTGTTTTCTTGTTTTAGTACAGAAGAGTGCAGTCTGCAGAAACATTGCCTCAAGGAAAGAAGAATACTAATAGAAATAATAAGAGCAAAGCAGGTTTAAGCTCGGAGCAACAACGAATAGTAGCGTCTGCGAAAGCGCAGTTTGAGAGAAGAGGCGGGTTTGTTAGAATATTTCCAAGTCCGAAATCTTGGGAGCTCTACTCGCAGTACTTAGGTAAATATAATTTTCTCTCGTAATAAATTCAGTGCGAGAAAGTATCGAGGCATTTTGCGAAATCAACTGCAATGTCTAATAGTTGACTTATTATCCATTCTATGTCTTAGATCCAATTACAGGTGCACCAATGATATCGGATCCGCTTGGTCCAAGGAGATTACCGCAAAATATTAATACTAATCATAATCTGATGTTGCATGAACAATTGTTTCCTGCAGCCAATCGCGTTACCGGCTACATTATTCCAGAAGTGACATTAGACAGATTGTCTAGGTATGTTGCATCATGAATTTTTATTTCACGTGACTATAATTGCAGTTTGTCACATTTTTGCTTATCACGAAACTACACAACAATTAGGGAAGCGCTTTAAAACTTGCTTTTGCCGATTTTTAAGAGGCCATATCTCAGCTTGTAGACATCGTAGGGCAATTTTCTCTGACGCGTTTTAAAGGGTAAAGACTCGACTTTAAGATAGGTTAGATGACATTGTCCGCCCCATCGAATTGTCTTTTCTGTGAGGACCAAAATCAGGTCTAAAAAAAATTCTAGAAATGTCACGAGTGTCACGACTTTGTAGCTTTCCACGGGAAAAGCAGGAAAGCGAAAAATATCACGACACAAGTTTTGAAGGAAAACTTTCCCTTTAAAATGGCGCAAGGAACATGGCTCTATCATGCCTAAGCGCCGAGTTATCAGCTTTCATTGACCTTGTTTACACCCAGCCGTCCAATCCCGATTCACTCCAAAGTGAACTGACTTTTACACTGGAGTTCGCGCTACTCCGCTGAAGAAAGACGATTGAAGTAGATTGAAATTAACCCGTTTACACCTAAGAAATTTCACTTCTCTCCGGAGTGAATCGGGATTGGACGGCTGGGTGTAAACAAGGTCATAGTTACCTTTGCATTTTGCAAGATATTGGATGCTATAGATATAATTAATGACCAAATATTAAAAAATTATATATGAAATAGGGGTAGAAAAGACTGAAAATTATAATAAAATTAGAAAATTTTCCAATATTATAAAAGTCCACCCCTGTGGCTTAGTGGCCTTGGTGCCCCGAACACAAGTTTCAAGTTTGGTCGCTCATGAAATATTAGACATCAACGATAATGAAAAAACTTTACTGGATTCGTGTTCAGCATGCATTGCTTTTTAGAATCACGTACCTCGAGATTTGGAGGGCAAATATTATTGTAGATGTTACAAATTTTCCACGCGCAGAAAATTTCACTTTTATCTTCCGAAAACACGTTTGCCCTCGTAAAAATCATAACACGGCAGGTAACTTCCCGAAACTCCGTCGGTCACATGGGTATCATAAGCAGCCTTTACAATGTTAATAGCGAGTTCGCACAATATACAGATTTCGAGATATTTGATTTGACGATTCCACCCCGACGTCTTCGCCCCGGTCTCCCCTACTATAAGAATAGATTACGATGCATTTCTATAGCTTTATTTATCTGATTACGTAAAAGTTAATAATTGATTATGTTGGGATAATGCATCTTTTCTTCAGTAAATTAAGATTATTTAGTTTCTCGCGTTTTCTATTCCTAATACTAAGTTTAAGTTGCGCGCGGTAAATTATAACTAGCGTTCCGACGCTCCACTTCCACGTGTGGCGCATACACAACAAGTCACTAGCCGACACTAGGCGGCGTGCGTTTCCGGTTACCAAGCGGCGCGCTCTCGATCGCCAGATACTCACTGTAAGCGACTCAGAGCACACGACCATTGTCGAGCGTGTTACAATAAAGATTTCGTTCATAAAGAAGATACGTTCACACTGCATCTCCCGATCACCTGCGGTTCCTCAACAGGTTATGGGCCCAGGAGAACGCCACTGAACGGTCTTAAAAGCGAACTGAGGAAATCACACTTGTTTTGTGAAGAGCTGAAGCGAAGTCCGCCATCTTCCTGAGCATCGTCCTTGTAAACAAGACGAGGAAGATTAGTGTTCGTTGCTCTCTGACGTGTCTCGCGCTCCGAATTAAGTGCTCTGCCCGAAATGTCTGAAAACATCGATCTACGAAACGTTACAAAATTTGACGGATCGAATTTCCAGTTATGGAAATTCCAGCTTCGGACCATTCTCGTCGCAAGCGGCCTTCTCGAAATTACAGAAGGAACGATAGCAAAACCCGAGCCAACAGACAATACGTTCACGACATGGTGCACGAAAAATGCGAAGGCCATGTGTATCCTATCGTCGTCTATGGAGTATTCACAACTCGAATACCTCATTACTTGTGAAACAGCTGCTGAAATGTGGTCGAAACTTAGCACTATACATGAACAGAAAAGTGCTTCCAACAAACTCACGCTCATGACCAAATTCCACGAGCACAAAATGGCGGCCACCGACTCTGTTGCGCAGCACGTTGCCAAGATCGAAAATATGGCACGACAACTGAAGGACGTCGGAGAGGAGCTGTCTGAGGTTACGATCATCGCTAAGATCCTGGGGACCCTTCCATCAAAATTCAACGCGCTGGTGACTGCCTGGGATAGCGTTCAGGAACGGGATCAGAGGAAAGATATCCTCATCGAACGACTAATAAAAGAAGAGAATCGATTCACTGCCATGGATGAAGCCACTAACGCGTTAGCGACAATTAAGGTACAGGACGGAAACACACCCTCCCGAGAAAATGCGTCGCGAAAACATCGAGGTAACGAAAAGGCGTCAGATAAAAGTAAGAAATTTAAAGATTTTACTTGCCATTATTGTAGTAAGAAAGGTCACATAGCTCGAAATTGTTTTAAGAAACGCGATGAATCGAAAAATAATAAAGATAATGAGAAAGCGAAACGAAAAACGGATGGCGACAATTCCGCGAATTTGGAAGCGTTTTTAACTTTGGAATCTAATTGCTCAACTCGAATTTTAAATTCTGATGTAAAAGATGTGTGGCTTTTAGATAGCGGTGCTTCAAAGCACATGAGTTTTCGTCGCGAATGGTTTATTGATTTAAATGAATCCTATAGGGAAACCGTTAGCTTAGGAGACGATTCAACTTGCGAAGTAAGAGGTCGCGGAACCATTTTGATCCAAAGATTAGTCAATAACGAATGGCTTAATGGTAAATTAGAAGACGTTCTTTACATTCCATCATTGCGTAAGAATCTTTTTTCAACCGGAGTATGTACAGCGAAAAATTGCGTTTTAAAATTAGAAGCCAACGACGTAAGAGTTTATCGAAATGGTATACTGATGGCTTATGGTATGAAACAGGAAAACAATTTATTTAGAATGATGTTTAAGGTAATCAAAGGTACAGAGGTAAACGCAGCCTCACTTAATAGTCTTGAGACATGGCATCGACGCTTGGGCCATATCAATTACCGAGCATTGTGTGAAATGGTAAATAAAGGATTTGTGAATGGAGTCTCGCTAACACACTTCAACAATTCTTTCTGCGAGAGCTGTCAATTCGGGAAACAGCATCGATTGCCCTTCAAACCAAAGGAACGTACCAGGAAAACCGAGGTAGGTGAGTTCATACATGCCGATCTCTGCGGCCCAATGTCAGAAGCATCTATCGGCGGATCTAAATATTTTCTTCTCTTGAAAGATGACTGTTCAAGCTTTCGTCAAGTATATTTTCTACGTCATAAGGATGATACGTTTGAAAAATTCAAGGAATTCGAACAATTGGTCTTTAACAGATTTGGTTGCAGAATAAAGACAGTGAGATCCGACAACGGGACTGAGTTTCGAAACAAAAAGATGTCTGATTACATGGCTTCACGAGGTATTACATTGGAAACATCCGCTCCATACATACATGAACAAAACGGACGTGCAGAAAGAGAGATGCGCACGATCGTCGAGAGCGCTCGAACCATGTTGACTGCGAAAAACCTGCCGACACAACTCTGGGCTGAAGCGGTAAATACCGCGGTATATATTTTGAATCGCTGTCTATCATCTCAAACAAATAAAACTACTCCCTTCGAATTGTGGTACAAGAAGAAACCCGAGTTATCTCACATAAGGATATTCGGAAGCGATGCCTACGCTCATATTCCGAAAGAACATCGCAAGAAATGGGATCCGAAGTCAAAAAGGCTAATTCTAGTCGGATATCAAGGTGAATCAACTAATTATCGGCTCTTTAATCCTACTACTAAACAAATAATTACAGCCAGAGACGTCGTTATAAATGAAGTGCCTGTTCAAGATGTCGATTGCGAGGAGAATAAGATTTCTATCCCTGTAAACGATTACATAGAGAGTAATACAGACTCTGTTGAACAGCAGGCTGACCTTCACGGGGAACGACACCGAGTCGGATCGGATACTCCGATTGATGAGAACAGAGATGTCGATAACACAAATGGAAACGACAGATACAGCTTAAGAAAAAGAGACTCGATCAAACCACCATCGAGATACGAAGCGTGTTTTACTTTGTTCAATGAACCAAAGTCTTTTCAAGAAGCAACTTCCGGAGAAAATTCCGAGAATTGGAAATTAGCTATCCAAGAAGAACTTGATGCCCATACGAAGAATGGAACATGGACCATAGTTCCAATACCACCCGACTGCAAACCAATAGGATGCAAGTGGGTGTTTAAAATAAAGAAATCTCCCACAAACAAGAATATTCGATTTAAGGCTCGCTTATGTGCAAAGGGCTTCTCACAAAAGGCTGGAACCGACTTTGGAGAGATATTTTCACCCGTTGTTCGATATGACTCAATAAGAGTTCTACTAGCGATAGCCGCACGCGAAGATTTAGAGATTGGGCAGTTCGACATAAAAACCGCGTTTTTATACGGAGAGTTAGAAGAGGATATTTATATGCAAATACCAGATGGAGTCGAAACTGTAAGTAGCGGAATGGTCTGCAAATTAAATCGATCTTTATACGGTCTGAAGCAAGCAGCCAGATGTTGGCACAAAAGATTTAAGAAAGCCTTAAAAGAGTTCAATTTCAAAGTAAGTGAAGCGGACCAATGCGTGTTTTATGGTCACTTCGACGGAGAAATAGTTTACATCGGATTATACGTCGACGACGGTCTTATCCTAGCATCATCACGAAGATTATTAAACAAGGTGCTCGACGCCTTACGCGAAAGCTTCGAAATAACCGAAGGCAATGCTGAAATATTTGTCGGAATGGAAATCCAGCGTAATCGTACGAACAAGACCATCTTTATCCATCAACGTAATTACACAGATCGTATATTAACATATTTCGGTATGGATCAAGCGAAGCCTGTCTCTATTCCAGCCGATCCTCACACAATGTTGCATACAAGAGATAATAACGAAAATACTTTGAGCGATTTAATTCCATATCGGGAAGCCGTCGGCTCATTATTGTTCCTGGCCACAGTATCAAGACCTGATATCTCTTACGCCGTCGGTTTCGTAAGTCGTTTTTTAAGTAAATATGATTTATCTCATTGGCACGCGGCACAAAGAATCTTGAAATATCTAGCAAAAACCAAAGACTACGGGATTTTATATCAGGGAAATAGCATAGACTGTTACGATCTAGTAGGGTATTCAGACTCAGATTTCGCCTCTGATTTGGACACTAGACGCTCAACAAGCGGTTATATATTTAAATTGGCAAATGGACCCGTAACTTGGAGATCCAAACGTCAAGACATTGTAAGTCTGAGTACAACGGAAGCGGAATATATAGCAGCTAGCTTAGCAAGTAGAGAAGTCATATGGTTAAGGAAACTTTTGTCAGATATTGGACATCAATGTCCTGACTCAACAATGCTACATATCGATAACGAAAGTGCAATAAAACTAATCAAAAATCAAGAATTTCATGCACGAACAAAGCACATCGATGTCCAGTATCATTTTATTCGCGAAGTATTTGAAAATAAGTTGATAGATGTCATGTACATTCCTAGCGAAGATCAACTAGCCGATGTATTCACGAAGGCTCTACCGCGCATTCACTTCGAAAAATTAAGATGTGCAATTGGCGTTGTCGATCCCACACTCGCATAATATACTAGAAAACACTCAAACAGGGGGAGTGTTGGGATAATGCATCTTTTCTTCAGTAAATTAAGATTATTTAGTTTCTCGCGTTTTCTATTCCTAATACTAAGTTTAAGTTGCGCGCGGTAAATTATAACTAGCGTTCCGACGCTCCACTTCCACGTGTGGCGCATACACAACAAGTCACTAGCCGACACTAGGCGGCGTGCGTTTCCGGTTACCAAGCGGCGCGCTCTCGATCGCCAGATACTCACTGTAAGCGACTCAGAGCACACGACCATTGTCGAGCGTGTTACAATAAAGATTTCGTTCATAAAGAAGATACGTTCACACTGCATCTCCCGATCACCTGCGGTTCCTCAACAGATTATTTCTTTATAGATATGAAAGATATGAAAGAGCATTGGTGAAGGGCCACAAACAGAGCTTGGATAGAGGGAATAATAAAGAGAATTTAGATGTAGATATGCACAAGTATAAAAACCAAGTCATACAATCAATGCAGGAAGGCAATAAACTTAGGTTTGTTATTAAAATTCATAATGTATATATTTTGTTATTCCCCTTTTTTTTCCTTTGTATATGAAAGTATTAAATCATACGAACGATATTCCAGTTCTGGTGAAGCGAGGAAAGCCTTCGGTTTATATCTAGGTTACATATTACGGAAAATATCACAGCCTAATGCAGATCCGGGATGTTGTGATCTTGTTATGAAGTTTCTTCAACATTCATCCTGCAGTTTGAGAACACCATTTTTATTTACGGTATAAGTGACAGCTGTTTATTGAACAAAATTATTTTTCAAAAAATTATTTAAGGCACTTTAACAGTGATAAGTCTTAATTTTAAATTTAGGTAGTTTTCGCCCAATAGGTACCTGAAAAATAGGCTTTTTTTTGGATCTTTTTATAAACGAAAAAACTTAGAAACTTGTAATTTTGTATATGTATTTGTTACTATTTTATTATAATTTCTATCGCGTTTCATATATAAATAACTTATATTTATTAAAATGTAAGATACAATGTGTCATTGTTCCGAAATATTTGTCCTCAATGATTGCCTTGATTGAGTCCGTTCTAATCATGGCAAATAAAAAAGTTAAAGTTTATTTTAATTATTAGACGTCTCTATATGGGCTTTCCGTTGTCCCCTATCATTGCTGACATCGTTTTTAGAGAAAAGGGCGTTAGAAATTATTGGGGTTTCGTCACCTTTTTACTTTAGGTACGTTGATGATATTGCTTCGGCAGTTCTCCCTAATATATTTCAAAATTATTGAAATCGAAAGGTGGTCCCCGTATCTCTGCATAATTACCGAAATACAGTAGAAATAATAATAAAATAATAATTAATAGAACAAGTAACTTCCTTCGCCAGTAAATAAAATTCAAAACAACAGTCGTTTTTGTTCGACCCAACTGGCCAAATTGATATATTTAATCTCACATATAATTAATCTCACGACGTTTCGACCGTAATTTCGGTCCTTTTCAAGTGAGAAGAGTAATTACGCTGGAATAATTAATAGATATGTAAAACTATAACTTTCTAAGTTTTTTATCGTTTATGAGAAAAACAATCCTAAAGATTGTCTATTCAGGTATCTTTGAGCGAATATTCTCTTAAATTAGTTTGTACTTGTAATATATTATTATCAAAGTGGCATGTCATATTCAGGAGTATGTAACAATTTTATATTAGACATAAAGAAACTATTAATTGGATTATTTATTTGAATTAATAATCTTTTTTTCCCGTAGTTACCATGCAGTAAGTTAAGTGATAAGGATCGAGCTGCCATTACCGCAAAGCAACTTTCCGACTTTTTGCATCTGTATAACAGAGAAACAGATCTTTACGAAGACACCGTTGATCGGCCTCGTACTGTTCCTAATAAACTTTTCCAAAAGTTTCTAGCTGCCGCAAGGTATACACATACGTTGAATAGTTTCTCGACCCATTGTGAAATTACACGAAAGGAAAATCGCTACTTTTTCATTAAAGTATAGAACAGCATTATCCTGTATTTTAGGATACAGAATAGATGCGGAAAAATTATGCAAAACCAGGAATGTAATCTGATTTTATAATAAATTTAGATGTGATATGATTACGTTACAGTGAACAGGACCTCGATGATGTGCTGATTCTGCAAACACGTCTTTATAAGTGCGCTCACAGTTTCTTGGGAAGAAGCGGTTTCGCTGGCAATCTGCGCGGTGCTAATCTTCTTGGATCTTTACCGCATATAACATCGCGAGTATATTCCAATGCTGCCGCAACAGAACAGTGCAGATGTAATAATTTAATTAATAGGTAATCTAATTATTATATTTTAAAAAATTTATTATATTTCGCGGAAAACGAGAGAGAGAAAGAGAGAGGGGGAAAAAAAGAAAAAAGTTATGCATATAATTCTGTACCTTACAGGTAAAGAATCGTATCTCCAGTTCTTGTCAAAATAGACTTAATACATTTTTCAATATAACAAGAGCTTAAATTGTATAATGGTAAAGTGTCTTATGTCTATTACAACTAGTTCCTAAAAGATGCAATATTTAGAAAGTCATATTGAAAATTTTTATAGTGCCTAATTTATAAACCAGTGTGTTATTGCAGGCAGTTGTACTATTAAACATGTCAGTTAAATTACTTTATTTAGAGAAAACAAGGTTTAAAGTTTTAAATAAGGAAATGATATATTTTTTAGATATAAAATATATTATATTATTTCCTTATTTGAAACTTTAAGGTATAGAATTATGATCCCTAGTCCATTAGAGTCATATCTGTTTTCTCTCCTCTCTCTCTTGAAAATTGTTGAATCAAGTATTACATGAGGCTATTTTAATACAAAGTGGCAACTACTTTTATGCCCTGATATCGTAATGAATCTTTCTTACATGTAGTATCAAAAGCATAGTTTCAAATAGAAATATTTTGGATACGCTCTAAGGCGCTTTAATATTTGCGAATGCGGCAAATTAATATTACGCATTCGTATTATAATAGTCTTCAAGATAGCGAGATGAATTCGAAATCGCTGACTATATCATTACTCAAGCAATAACAATTAACTGGCATGACAAATCAATGTGCGGACTGGAAATAAATTAGATATTAATCAGTTATATTACCAGCATAGTGAAGGAAAAAATTTTGCTCTGAACGGGCCTTTATGTTCTTCTTTAATGTAAAAGCTGATTTGTTACTTGTTTGAGAAGAAATAAAATTGTTTATGTTAAGATTCCATCGTCACCAAGTTTTTGTTCGTGATCAAGAATAGATTGCTAATAATTAATTATAGCTATATAGAGTACTTAAAATTTTATAGTAAGCTAGATTCTAGAGAACAAGCACGCATTTTAAAGCCCCTAATTTATTGTTAGAGGATTATGTCAGAGGTAAAGCCAGAGAGTCAGGTGAACTTTTTTCGCACTGCGTATTGATATATATTTATTTATTCTTTTTTTGCATGCCACCGCACGTGTTCGATAGTGTAGACTGATCAAATACGCCTAAACTCTCTTATTTATCGCCTTCATAGCCTTCATTATTAAGTGTAACTCAATCAATGCATATCCTACATTTTCAGCGAAAATGAACCTTACGACAGTTAATCAAGATTTACAGCTATTTATTATAATCCGCAAATTAGAAAACAAGTTATAAATAGAGTCTTCTCTCCGCTTTTATCGTTTATTAATAAAATAGCCAGCCTGTCTTAACGCATCTCGGATGAAATAGCTTAGCTTGACACTTCATTAACTTTCCTTATCCTAAAAATAATGGAGCAATTCAAGCTGTTCAATTTCAATTTGTTTTAATTTTAGCTAAAACAATCTTTGTTAGGATTACGATAACAAAAATAACTATGTCAGCCTATGTGTATCTTCGCAGGGAGTACACATGTGCCTATTAATCTATTATATCTTCTATACAATATTATAATTTTCGCTAGATATGTATTCTTGCATCTAGTCAATAATAACAGAATAAGATTATTGACATTATTATATCAAAGAAACTAAAATTATTTGAATAGAGAGAGTTCAATATATTGAAGAGAATATATATTATTCTAAAATTATTTGATAGTTTAATTTAGATAAGGCAGCTAATAACATTGTACTTACAAACGACAATTAAAATATAATATATCTAACAGTTTTAGGCCGATTAAAATATATAACTCCAATTATATATATAATATAAAGTACCTACATTTTTAAGATTCGTAATTATTCGTTATTATTGTAAAAAATTATTCAAATTTTGGTCAGTATTTTTAACATTTAGTCTTTTTGTGTACTTAGATTACAAAACTCAATTAACAATCTATATTCTACATTATTATTGAGTTAAAAAGAAATATAAATTTTAAGTGTTTAGAAATAGTATACTACCCAGACAGTCAAGTCTGTCGAAAGCAGATCAAGTATCTTTTCTGCTATAAATTTTGTCGGCAGAAAGACTACAGATTTGATACCAGTTCTAATATATCACATGATATATGCAGAACACCAACAGAAGTATAACAGAGTCTGCTAACATAATTAGACAGCAGATTGGCGGCAGAAATCGAGAAGAGCCTACAGGAACTGTCCAGTCGGTCTCTGCTGCCAATCTGTTTGATTATGTTAGCAGACTCTGCTGGCAGAACATAAGCTGAATGCAGACACAGTTGATGTCGAATCAGTCTGCTGACATGTTTGATAAAATCTATTACCAATCTGCCGACATACTACTATTACTGCAAAATTGCTTACTGGGTAGTTGACATATTATTTTACTTTTATTATTTAACAATTTGAAAAGGTTTTATATTTATTAACCCTCCATTGCTCTCGAATGAGGCGAACGCTCAGTTCATGTTTTATTATAAAAGGTTAAAGCTCTCGCATACACAAACAAATAAACATACAGGCAAATGAGAGCGAAGCGCCGATTACAAGGCGAAAATCATATATAATTATATTTTAAACTCTGAAACACGCATACATACAGAAGTTTTGGTCCTTCGTTCGGACCTTCTTCAGTGTCGCAGAAACAATTAATAAACGTGCAGTTACGCCATCGCCAAACAGTAAAAAGTCGTAATTCCAGCTACGCTGTCATTTCCGTTGGTCGGAATTACAATCGTCGTCGCAAATCGTCAGACAAGAGGGACGATGCAATTTCCCGGGGCGACTGTTGCTTTATTTAAAAAGGAAAATATCTCAAAAATCTCAATAACGATCCGTCAGACATAAAAAAGTTCATATTACCTGACAGTCACCACGTCGAAATTAACGGACATCGTCGCTCGAGCGCAAAATAACATTTACAAGTCACGTCGTTGTTGCGGGAGCGCAAGACTTGTACTGTACAGGGGAACACGAAGCATCGAAAATAACTGTTACCATTAAAAGTGTAAACAACCGAGAGGCACAATTACCTATTAGAAAATTTCTCTATAATCGGTAAATAAACGCTGCTTAATTTCGCCGTGTCCTCCTGCAAATTAATGCCATTGGTTTGCCTTGCGAAGACTACCCGGGATATCGCGAAGCATCTGCCCTTACGGCTGTGGGATAATTTTTATCTCACCCAGGTGAAATCTCTTGATGGGTTGTTTGTTAAAGAACATGAGAGACTAAGAAAGAAGTTTTTTCATCTTTTTAACAAAAGGAAGGAAGAACTTGTTAAAGAGTTACAACCTATCCAGATACTACGCTAATCAATCTAACCGATCCATGCCGAGGAATCGTGTCGGCTTACGTTCGTCTACCGGCGTTGACAGGGATAAACGCGTTGTGTCGTTTTCGCTTGACCCTATGGATAGCGCTACGGATAGCGATTCGTATGAGATCTCTCTCTCTCTCTCCTGCTTTGTTCTCTGAGAGGCTCGTTGATTTTCCTTTGAGTATCAATGAGAAATGGCTAACCAATTTCACGTCTGTTGTGTTGCCAACCACTGTGCAAGGACTATTGCAGTTGGGTCCTAATTTTTCCATGCCAATAGTTAAAAGTGGAGAAAAAACGGCGTGTGAATTTATTAAGTACGTCGAGTCTAGTTTAAGATGTTTGCCTCCCAATGTTCGTCAAGGTGTTCGCAATTACTGTATACCAACTATCGAGAAAGTGGCCTTTAGAAATATGCCGATCCAACCCCACGACCGTCCATTGATTCAGGCGCTTCGCGAGACTAAGAAATTTCTCAAGGACAACGATAACTTATTAGTCACTAAAGCCGACAAGGGTAACACCACCGTAGTTTTAGACAGGGACATCTACATGAGAAAGATGAAGGAGATGCTCGGAGATAAAAATACGTATATCGTTTTGGATAAGGACCCTACGCGAAAAATAACTACAGATCTCAATGTTCTCCTCAAATCTTGGCTGAGAGAGAGTTTCATTACACAACAACAGTATAATTTTCTCAATTGCACGGATGGCGTTATCCCACGAGCTTATGGACTACCGAAAATACATAAGGTCACTTCCGCTCAGGATCATAGTCTCGTCGGTTAACAGCTCGCTGCAACCGTTAGCCAAGTTTTTACAAGACTTATTGTAATACAGGTGAACGTGCCCAAGGCCAATAGTCGCGTGGAAAATAGCTTCGAGTTAATCAGGAATCTGGCGGATACACACTTAGAAGATCAGTTCGAATTGATATCGCTTGATGTGACTTCGCTGTTCACAAACGTTCCTACGGATTTGGCTTTAAATAGTATCAAGGATAAGTGGCCTTACATCGCGGCAAACACGACCATATTGTTACGTCCGGGCCGGCGTAACGTCCGCGGCTTCTCGACAGGCGCTCGCTCGCACACTCACGCACTTACGCTCTCGCGGAAATAACCACTCGTATATAAGAAATGGGTCTCTTTATTAAAAGAGAATACAGACGAACACTACTGAACCGATTTGTCAGTCCAGTTACCAATCTCCAGGCTCCGACACAAACAGCTGGCCGTTGTCAAGGAAACGCTTCGCGACTTTCGCGGTAAGACCGCGGCTTGCTTCAGCTTGAATAACGGGTGTCTCAGCGCGGGCGTAACACTGCCCTCCCTCTTCAAGATTGTCGTCCCGACAATCCGGAAGGGCAGTTTCCTTGCGACTGGGATATCCCACGTCAGTACGGCTTCCAGGGTACCGGGACGGCCTTCTGCCCTACCCTGAGCTGCTGCTGCAGGTTACCGGGCGCCGTCCTCTTCTCGGTCCAAACCGCACTCCAGAAGTCCAGGACCGCGTCCTCTCCCACGTGGAGCGGGTTCCCAATCGGCATCTTCCGGAGGGAGATAGCCGTTGGCCCCCCCCCCCGATCCAGGGCGATCCCTCTTCCAATCCCCCGCAGGATGCTCGGCGCAGACCCTTCTCCCTCATCAGCTTCCTGAAGTCGAGTCCTCCTCGAGTCGCTGACGCCGCTCTTCTTCTCAGTCTTCGGACAAGGGGGGGGGGGGGGAATTTCATCGAGGACCCAATATCTCAAAGAGACTCCCCCTGTCCCCTGCCTCGGCATTCGCCCTAAGTCCCACGGAAAAACCTCGGTACAAAAACTGTGGGCGAGGCAGTCATCTTAGCGACGGAGATCTCCCTCCCTCGAAGAGATCCCAACTGGACAGCTCGACGCTGGAGCTTCACTCGATTCTCTCGCAAATTCTCCTACGTCAGACCTCATCCCGGAAGATTCGTATCTTTTTAAAAGAAAAAAACAACTCACGCAGTAAAAAGAAAACATTTTATCTATATTTTATAGAATTTTTCGAATTTTGGTTAACCAAAACTACGCTTTCGCGACCGCGACACGTTTTCCCGCTTACGCGACTCGCGTCCCCGTATCCCCAAAAGCTCTAAACGTGGAAGGACTTAGCTGTGAGAGTGAATCCATTTGCAGCCCGAACGAGACGTGTCCACCAGAAGCCTTTTCTTGGAAGATTGCTGTTGTCATCGCGTCCTCGCTGTCGTCCTATCCCGGACGAGCCCCCAAAAAATGTTGCGCTCGACGCCACAAGACACTCGCGAAGATCGTTCACGTTCGCGACGCGCACTTCCGAGCCCGCGCAAAGAAGGTGGTCGACACTTAATAAAGGAACACGAATTTATTGAGAACACAATACAGCGGATATAAGAACACATCTGCAAAGCTCGGAAGCTTCCGAACAAATCTGCCAAGCGTTGTTAATAAATAATCAATCGATGACGGCTCGTTGTCAAGGGGCGCGCTTCGTCTCGCATCTCGCGGAGCCAAATTCAGCCGGCAAGCAACGGGTGTCTCAGCGCGGGCGCAACACTGCCCTCCCTCTTCAAGATTGTCGTCCCGACAATCCGGAAGGGCAGCTGTACAAACGGTGACTTCTCCAGGACCCTGAGACGAACTCCTACCCTACCCCGAGCTGCTGCTGCGAGCTACCGGGCTGCGTCTCTCCGGATCCTCTTCCTCAGGAAGCTCCGAACCGCCAGGAAGCTCTGTTCCTTCGTCCGCTTCCTCTTCGCGTCCCCTGTCTCGACTTCTTCAAGGGGAGAGCTGGCCAGGCTCCTCCCCCTCTGCCGACTTCAGGGCGACTCTGCCGGAACACCGTCATCCATGGCATAGCGTGGACCCCTTCTGCTTCTGCCGCTGGCGCTGCTCCTCTTGAAAGTCTTCGGACAAGGGGGGGGGGGGGAAACTTCTCGTGGACCCAATGCCCCGCAGGGCTCCCCAGGTCCCTGCCTCGGCATTCGCCCTACGTCCCACGGAAAAACCACGGGTCGAAAACCGTGGGCAAGGCAGACTTTCCTATACGATCTTCATAAAGGAGAGACTACGCCGCATTAAAGAGAGGGATACTCCGGGTGAAGACGCGAAACTCCGCCAGTCCTCCTCCGAAGCCAAAATCTTCTCCGAGGCGAAAAGTCTTCCTTCTTCCTCTGCAAAACAAAAAGTAAAGCGCAGTAACTTGAACAAATAAAACAACAAGCACAAATTCCGATCTAAACTTCCCTCGGGCTCCGATCTAATCTACCTTCCTAATTAAATAAGGAGCTAACCTGTCGGCGTGGACTACTTTCTTCCTATGCGAAGGCGACCTTTGGATAAAATAGACAACATCACTAAGCTTTTTCACTACAGAGAAAGGTCCTTCCCAATTTCCTTGTAACTTTGGAGCCTTTCCCTTTTCCCTACGAGGATTGAAGAACCAAACCTTCTGACCTTCTTAAAAAAGCGTTTGCCTGGCACTACGATCGTACCAGGTCTTGACTCGAGAAGACTTGATATTCATCCGTCCTCTCACGTCACAATAAATCTCAAGTTTTCTCCTTAGGTTCCCTACATAACCTCCAATCGACTGAGAAGTCTCTACAGAATTCGGAGGATTACCTTGTAATAAATCAAGAGGCAGTCTCAGATCTCGGGCGAAGTACAACTCCGCGGGAGTCACGCCCGTGGACTCATGCTTCGAAGACCTATAAACGAGCAGGAACATGGGCACCCATCGGTCCCAATCTCTTTGACTCTCAGAGATAAACTTCGCTAAATAGCTTATAATGGTCTGATGTTGTCGCTCAGCCTGTCTATCCGACTGGGAATGCAAAGCAGTAGTCCTCGTTTTCTTTATTCTGAGAAGAACCATTAATTCAGCAAAAAGCCTAGACTCAAAATTCTTTCCCTGATCTGTGTGGACTTCTTCAGGAACTCCGTGTCTAGAGACAAACTGGCTGACGAAAACCTCCGCCACAGTCTTCGCCCTGATATTCTTGAGCGGAAAAGCTTCCACCCACTTCGTGAAGCAATCGACAATAACTAAGAAATATTTATTCCCAGAAAAAGTTTTCGGGAGGGGGCCGAGAATATCCATCTGAACTCTTACAAGCGGGGCCCCAACATTAAAAATCTGAAGAGGAGATTTCCCTTTTCCTACAGGGCCTTTCTTGGCTACACAAACGCCACAAGTTTTACACCAATTCTCGACATCCCGTTTACAAGTCGCCCAATAAAAGCGTTTTCGGATCTTTTCCACGGTTTTATTCACTCCAAAATGTCCAACCGAAGAGGAATCATGGGAACCTTCCAGAATCTCCTTAACGCGTTTCCGAGGGACAACAAGCTGGAGTAAACTCGTTTTTAAATTAGGAGCCTCCCACCTCCTATAAAGAACTCCATCTTTAAGTACTAGAGCGTCCCAGTAGGCCCAGTATACTCGAGCAGAAACATCCCCAGAAATTATCTCAGAACGCGGAGGACGTTCTTCCGCCTCCTTGGCTCGAAGAAAGATCGAGATGCTCGGATCCTCCTCTTGATCCCTACGCCAGCTCCCAAGACCCTCCCCTCCAAGGACTATGCGCGCAACAGACCTTGCCTGCTCTTCGGCGCTCCTCCTTTCCACCTTAGCACAATACCCACAGCCAGACATTTCACATTGCCGTCTTGATAATCCGTCGGCATTCTTGTGAGTCTGCCCCTTCCGATATTGGATTTCAAATTCGTACTGCTGGAGTCTCTCCAGCCAGCGTGCCAGTTGCCCTTCTTCTTCTTTCGTTTGTGATGGCTCCTGGTCCCTCCTGGTCCAATGCAGCCAGTATAATACTCAACGGGTCTCCCGGATTTCTCCACCCTTTTTCCGCTAGAGACCCCGTGCAACGCCGCCAATATTGGCAGCGCTGACTTCGCGAATCACAACTCTTTACTCGGGGATCCTCCCCGCGGCGAATTCTCACATTAACCCGTTCATTACAGGTCGATATTGCAGGAACGCAGGAATGATAAAAGGAGTCTGCATAACTTTGCAGAGGGACATTTCAAAAGTGGGAAAACATCAATGGGACTATATGGAAACTTATCTCTAAAGAACCTAATAATATTACGCGCTTTATCTCTAGTTAACGGACAGTAGAAGATTGTATGATTGATATCTTGTCTCGGATCGCCGCAATCGCAACCGGCGGATGCTACAATGTTTTTTCTATTAAGAGAATAATTTAAATTATAATGATTACTACGAATACGGTTGATCATCACTATCTCTTTTCTTTTAAAAGGTGAATGCAAATACCAAGGTTTTGGTGAATCATCATAGAAATTCTTATGATAAAAACTACCTTTTTCTGTCGCAACATTTGCCAAATATTTTTGAAACCTTTTTTGCATACGCAGTTTGGTTATACTTCTAAAGTCCGCATAGGGAACCTTAAACTCAGGACGAAATCCCGACACCGCAGCCTCTTTGGTCAAACTATCCGCCCTCTCATTCCCAGGGATTCTCTTATGCCCAGGAATCCAAACCAGCTTCACCACCAGGCCGTCTTTAGCCGCTTTGCTGATTTTTTCCCTTAACAGAGAAATTAGGTAATTATCGTGCGAGATTTTATAAGAGGCAACCGCGTCCAAGACACTCTTTGAATCTGAAAATATAGCCGCCTTAGGCAAACGCAAATGCAATATCACAATCAGGGCCTGTAAAATGGCCCACGCCTCCGCAGTGAAAACCGAGGCCTCCACCGGGAGTTTGTGTCTAATTAGTAAACCTAGGCTGGGTGAGAATACACCCACTCCCACCGATTCCACCAAGGGGGACTTGGAACCGTCCGTGTAGAAGGCCGTAGCCTCTGCTAAAAACGAAGCAAATTGGTCTCTAAAACTCTCTATTACCTGTATCGGTGAGATTGAATCCAAGTCTCTCACCTGCAAATATTCCACTTCAGGCCTAAAATGTAGCGAATAATTAAACGCTGGTAAACCAACGGATCGGTACATTAGCTTCCTCAAGCCCTCCAATGAAGTAAACGACCTCAACATCGGAATTTGGTCACAGGCAATTGCCATCCTCCTATCCGTTGATTGTCTGTTACTGATGCTGATGAAATTATCCGTAACCGGATTGCGTTTTATTGAAAGATTTTTAATTATATAATTTCTAGTCAGAGATTCAAATCTCAAAGTCAGAGGAGGTTCCCTGGCTTCGCAAAGCATTACATTAATCGGGGTAGACATCCTGTATCCAAGGGCTTTTCTGATACACTTGTATTGTAACCTCTGTATGACCTTAAAAACGGTCTTATTTCTTTTAAAATTGAAAGTCTGGCAGCCATACTCTATCGAACCGCGAAAAATTGCTCGGTAAATATTCAGCAGTGATTGCGGGTGAGAGCCCCAATAAACACCCGTAAGCGATGACAGCACATTAGCCAACTTTCTTCCCTTATCCACAATGAACCTAAAATGTGCAACTACCCCTCAACTGGGAATCCAAAATGATTCCCAGAAACCTTACCCTTTCCACCAATGGGATCGGGCACCCGTTTACCATTAAGTTAGGTTTAGGAAGCTTAAATTTCCTCTTTCTAGTAAAAACTAGACTTTGCGATTTAGTCGGAGCAAGCTCCAAACCTTTCTGCCGGAGAAAATCAGAGACCCTTTGAAGAGCCTCCTCCATGACTCGAAAAGCCTCCGCCAGTGACTGATGTGTAAAAAACAAGACCACATCGTCTGCATATTGCAACAATTCAACTCCCCTTGGCAAAACCTTATTCAATTCTCTTACATATATATTAAACAATGTCGGACTAAGAATCGAGCCCTGAGGAGTACCTTTATTAGTCTCAAAGGGACCCTTAAGTGATCCGTCGTCCACAACAAATATCTCCCGACTGTTAGTCAAATTATAAATTATCCAAGCAATATGGGCGGGAATCCCTATTTTTCTGAGTTCCTTAAACAACAACTGCGGCTCAACATTATCGAACGCCCCAGCGATATCCAAGAAAACACCCACCGTAAATTTATTTTCCAAAAAACCGGCCCGAATACTGTTTGTTAGTATTGTTAAATTGTCGTTACACGATCTAAAATTACGAAAACCAAACTGCGTATCCGGTATAACAAAAGATGATTCCAAGAACCAGCGCAATCTATTGTATATACATTTTTCGAATATTTTGAGGAGACAGGACATCAGAGAGATAGGCCTCGCCCCACCAGAACTCATCTTCGGAATAAAGATTACCAGAGCTTTCCTCCAGGAACTTGGTACACAACCTTCCTTAAGAATATTATTGAAGATCTTCAATAACTCATTTCTGTAAGCGTTATTCAATCTCTTAATCATCACATAGCTAATTCGATCCATACCCGCTGCAGACTTTTCCTTGCTGGTAGCTATCGCTAAGTCCAACTCCGAACGTGTGAAGGGCTCATCCATCCAGTTTTGACAATCCGAATTCGCAATGTCTTCCCTTAACAATTCTTCCAAAGAACCCTGCAGCTCCATGGTGCACGTTGGCGGGCACAATTTATTCAAAGCATTTGTTCTTGCTTCTTCCGAAACAGCCGACGATCCCTGTGCAAGCTCTCTGTTTTTGAAGGATCTAACCAATCTCCATACCTCCGCCACCGGCGTTATGTGGTTAAATGTGTTGCATTTTTCCATCCATCCTTTCCTCTTCTGTCTTCTCAATTCTTTTCTGCATTCTGCATCCTTCTTCTTGTATATTATCCAATTTTCGAGTTTTATCTTGCCAGTAGATATCTTGATATCTCTTCCTCATGTTTTTAACCTCTTCACATTTCTCGTTCCACCAGGGGGCCGAACTCTTAACATTAACCATTTCCTTCGCCCTTACTTGCTTTCTTCCTTTCTTTCCCTCCAAAGCCTCTAATGCAGCTGACACAATATCCTCAGAGATCTTCTCGTAGGCCGCGGCTGCACTTTCCTCAGAGTTATATAAACCAGCTGGGTCTCTGCTGTCCAAAATCGTCTCAAATCTCAACAATTCCTCCCTCTTCAAGTTAATCTTGTAACTGTATCGCTTGTGACGCATCAGATCGCCACAACAAGTCGTTATAACCGGAACGTGATCGCTGCCCATTGAATCTTCGCCCGTAGTTACCCAGCAAACCGCTGCTAAATTAGCTGAAGCTATTGCCAAATCCAGAACATTCCATCTAGTGTCAAAAGTTCCAAAGTGAGTAGGGAAATCTTCATTAAGAACCTCAAAGTCATATTTATCCATACTATTAACCAAATAATTGCCTTGTGAGTTATTATCTGCACAGAACCATAGCGTGTGGTGTGCGTTGAAATCGCCCACCACTAACGCTATTTCAAAAGATGAGGCAAACCGAAAAATATCCTCAAAAATTCGGGCGGGCGTGTGGACACTAGGGTGTCTATAAATATTTATAATCAACAACTTTTTACTATTGAATACCAAAGAGACACCCAGCACTTCTATGCTCGGATGCGAAATTGAAGAAATATCCACTTCTTCATATTTTACATTATTGCGAATAATTATCGCTACTCCTCTAGTTCCCAATACGAAATTATCGTTCAAAATTACATTAAAACCGTTTATCAAATATTTTTTAAATTTATCGTGTAACGTTTCTTGTAAACAGAAAACGTCCACGTCTTCCTCAGCTATCTTATTAAGGATCGGTAATTTATCCCGAAGTCCTCTACAATTCCACTTGTTGTGCCGGGACGGGGTTGGAGCCGGCACTGGGTTCGGGATCCGTCGCAGGATGCAGAATAACTCTCACTATTGCCCTTGTTTTACTTGTCGTTTAATAAACCGACTTTGATTTACAGAAATCACTTAATTCACTACCCTGACTTGCGGGTGTTACAATGTTTAAATTAGACGTTAGTCGGTACGCGTTTCGGTTTAGGACTGCCCGCCGATGGTCGAACTCGGCGGTCTTTATACTCTCCGGGACGACGTCCGGTTGCTATGCCCTGCGCTGGCCTTTGCGTCAGCGATTTCGGTCGTCCCAGAGTTCGATGCTCCTAATTTCGGTATCGACTTGCATCGGATGATCGATCGTCCGATGCAATCGTCAGGAGTTTCGGTGGAAGTCATATTCGGCTTCTGTCGCTAGGGTCGGATTACTTATATCGTTGTGCGCTCACAACATCCCTCCCCCCGTGGAAGAAGAAAAACTGAGGTGTCGGAGGTTTTTCGTTATCTGCGTTTTTCTCTTCTCGGGAGGTTACATTCTACTTTTGTTGATTTATTTTTCTAGTCGACGGAAATCGCTTCGTGTGTCTTTTTTTGTTTTCTTTTTTATCACCCATATGGTGATTACGATTCCTATTAGTAGTACACCTGTGGTCACGGAGCCCACGGGATAGATTACATATTTATTCGAGTACCAGTTTGCTTGATTGTTTTCTAATTCCTCGTCTATTTGTTCTAAGTTCAGGCTTAATTTCCTTAGTTCCGCGGGGTCGTTGATTACCGGTTCCAAATGTAATTCTATATCTGATTTTTTATTCTTTTCGTTATTTTTAGTTGTCGCTTTAATTGTTAAGTTAAATTGTGGTAGATTCATTTGTATATATTTAATGTTCGTTTGTTTTTTCGTTCGTAGGGTTACGTCTGCTGTAGTCAGTTTACAATTGTCGTTTAGTTTTATTTTTCCTGTTCCTTTTATTTCAATTCTATTCTCTACTTGGTTGTTGCATTGTATCGTTATTTCTTGTTTAGACGGGGTGGAAAACAACCATGCTTGAGGTTCCGCTAGCGCTATCCAGAACGTCACGTGAGATCGGATGTGACGTTGTTCGCAGCTATTCTGGTGTCCCGGTGTCTTTACGTATATTTGCACCTCGCATGGTGCGTTCGCTGTTACAAAATATGTGGGGTGACTCATATCGCATATGAAATTCGAGTCGGCGTGTATGCATTTATTTAGGTCGTTTTCTTTTAGCGTGAGGTAGTTGCGATTCATTTTGTCTATCGCTATGAGTGTGTGAGTGGTTTCGGGAATCACAAATATGTTTTTATTATTGTGTATCGGTAGTGGATTTACCCGTACAATTTCGTAGTTTGGAAACGTTACAATGGGGAAGGATATAATAGTGTAAACTCCGGTTATTTCGTAATACGCACTTATTTTTACAAAATTTTGGATGGTATTCCAGTTTTCTATCTGTACTTTGAAAGGGAAATAGGTGCCTTGGGCGAGGTGTGCTGTTGCTTCTTTTAATTCCGATATAATTTGTTCAATTGGTAATAGTCGTACGAGTAGTATGTCGTGTTTGGTGTAGGTCAGGTATTCTAGGACTTCTTCTACGTCGTTTATTAGTTTGTTCATTATCGCGGTTATCACCAACAGGTGTTCGTCTATTTCTTCGCGGCCTATTAATTTTGACATTTTTTGTTGTACCCTTCTCGTAACGTTCGCTAGTAGATTTTCGTTGTTGTTTATTGCTTTCTGTAAGGTTTCTATATGTCCTAGTGTCGCGTTTATAATTTTGATCTGATTTCTTGCCGCGTGCTGTATCGTGTTTCGCTGATTTTGTATTAGGTCTATCTGTTCCTGTATTCGTCGTGCGTCGTCGGCGTCCATTGTGCCGAATAGAGTTTTGCTTACTGTACCTATTGCGTCTATTAGTCCGCGTCGGTTTGTCGGTGGTTTGTATATTGTCTGTAGGCGTAATATCAGTTGCGTTAGTTTCGCGTTACTACTCTCTGTTATGCGGAGGATATTGGTGCATGCCTCTTGATTATTTTTATCTAATTTGTCGCATAGGTTCTTGGTTTGTTCTAGATATCGTTGTAATTGCTGGTATCGTATTCCGAAGGATGCTACATCGATTCTAATGGCCAATTTCCACGTTGCTTCTTGTAGCTGCATGGTCCCGATTTTTTCGAAATATATTCCTGGCTTGTCGCTAAATGATGTCACCGCGTAGGGTGACTTCGGTTCGGATGTCACTTCTTTCGCGAAGCATACGATGATAGTAGCTATCCTGTAACGTGAATTCGTTCTATCTTTACTTGTGCTGACGGTGTCTGTAAGTAGATCGCTACTTTTTAATTGCTTCGAGGGTCTTCGCTTTAGTCTACGTCTGTCCTCAGTCGTGAGCTATCGTCAACGGTCTTGTGTATATTAAAAAAAAAATTTTCTTATTATGTCTCCCCTGGAATTTACGCCAATTTGTGCTAGTGCTGTGGACCCCTGTGAGGTCCCAGTGGACGAGGAGATCGATGGTCCTGTTTTGGACGTTCCTGTCCGGGGTCTGGGGCGCGCCCAGTTGTATGCTGCTGTGGCTGCGGGGAGAATCCGGCCCGGACTACATCCCGATGATCCCTGGATTTTTCATGAGCGCATTTTGCGTCAGGCCGGCATCGGTCAGCCTGTGATGGGGCCGTGTAATGGTGCGGCACTCGTTCGCAGTCGTCCTGTTGTTGGCCGGGGACGGAGTCCTGCCGTCCCTGGGGGGCGTGCCCGCTTCCTAGCTGGGTTCCAAGATACTTTTGTGGCCGGACGCGGCCATGGTGGGCCTCGTCGCGAGTGAGGTATGACTATTCTTATCTAATTATTCTTGTCTTTATTGCTTGTTCTTTTGCGCTTAGTGTTTTTATTCGTCGATAAATGCTTTTAAACGGTTCGCATGCACGCGTATTGTTTTTCGCTTAATTTTAATCGTATAGTTGACATCGTCGTGTTTTTCCGTGATCACGTAGGGTCCTATCCATTGTGATTCCAGTTTCTTTGAGCGGCCTCGTCGTATCGTTTCGTCGTAAAGTAGCACTTTATCGCCTACTTTGAAGGTCGCCTTGTTGCTTTTTTTATCAAATTGTAGTTTCGATTTCGCTTTCTCGTCCTTCGTATTTTCTCTCGCGATTTGATTCGCTGCGCGGATCCGCTCTCGTAGTTCTTTCGCGTAATCCTCGTATGAATATGTTAATTTCGGTGGTTTTGTTAGAGCCGTCGGTAGGTCAGGTCGGTGCCCGTAGACCAATTCGAATGGCGTGAACCCGGTAGTAGAGTGTGGCGTCGTATTATATGTAAACATCGCGTATGGGAGCCATTCGTCCCAGTCAGTTTGGTCTTGGTTTATATAATGTCTCAGGTATTCGGCGAGAGTGCGATGCGATCTCTCTAGTGCGCCGTTACTCTCAGGGTGATATGCCGTTGTCTGAATTTTATCGATTTTCAGTAATTTGCACACATTTTTAAACATTTCGCTCGTGAAGTTTGTTCCTTGGTCCGTGAGAATTTTTTCGGGTATTCCATGTTCTAGCACTATTTTAGTGACGAATGCTTTGGCGATTGTATTCGCTTCCTGATTCTCTACGGGTATTGCTTTACTAAACTTCGTGAGATTATCTTGGAATGTCAAAATATATTTGTTTCTGTTATTTGTGATAGTCAACGGGCCTACGATATCGAGCGCGCATTTCTCGAACGGACGCTCGGGTGTATCTGTGATAATTAATGGCATCTTGGTTTTCTTACTTAACTTGTTCTTCTGACACAGTTCGCATTTACTTATGTAGTTTTCTATGTCTGTCGTAATTCCGTGCCAGTTGTGCCGTAATCGAATTCGGTTCAACGTTCGAGTGACTCCTTGATGCCCTCCTATGGGTGAGTCATGATACTCGAATAATATCTGCCGCTTTTCTTCCTCGGTGTATTCCCTCGGCGTGTCCTCTTCTTGTTGTGTCATATGTATCGCCGGCGTCTCCGTTATCGGGTTTCGACTCAGCGCATCGGCGTTGACGTTATTCTTTCCTGCTTTATGCACGATCTCATAGTCGTACTCCTCTAATTTTAATCTCCACCGGATTAATCTCGATCCAGGGTCGATTACATTGAATAGCCATATTAGTGGCTTATGGTCGGTTATTATTTTAAACCTAGTACCGTATAAATAGGGGCGGAAATGTTTAACCGCCCATACGATCGCTAATAATTCTTTTTCGGTCGTGTTACAATTTTGTTCTGCCTTACACAAAACTCTGCTGGCGTAAGCAATCGGCCGATCTTGGCCTACTGGCCCCTGCGACAGTACGGCTCCGATGGCGTAATCGGATGCGTCTGTCGTCACCAGGAATTCTTGATTGAAATCTGGGTAATTCAATACGGGTGCCGTCGTTAATTTTTCTTTTAATAGATCGAACGCATTTTGCTGTTCGACCGTCCAAACGAATTTTTCGTCCTTTTTTGTGAGTTTTGTTAGTGGTTTGGCTATTTTAGAAAAATTATCTATAAATTTTCGGTAGTATCCTGCTAGACCGATAAACGATTGGATATCTTTTATTCTTTTGGGAGTCGGAAACTCTCTTACTGCTTGCAGTTTGGTCGGGTCTGGCGATATCCCTCCTTCTGAAATTACGTGTCCTAGATAAACTACCTCTTTTCTTAAGAATGCGCACTTGTCAGGCTGTAGCTTTAAATTAAATTGCCGGAGTCTTATTAGCACCGCGATTAGTCGCTTTAGGTGCTCCTTCAAGGATGCTCCGTATATTACTATGTCGTCTATATAAACGAAACATTTTAACCCTAGTAGTCCGGCTAGTACCGCGTACATTAGCCGTTGAAATGCGGCTGGCGCGTTTTTCAGACCGAACGGCATTCGGTTGAATTCGAAATGTCCGTCCGGGGTGGAGAATGCTGTCTTCTGCTTGTGATCTTCGCGCATCGGAATTTGATGGTATCCCGAGGCTAAATCTAACACCGTAAAATACTTCGCAGTTACCTAGCTGGTCGAGTATGTCGGTGATATTCGGCATGGGGAAGGAATCTCCCATCGTCAGGTCGTTCGCTTTTCTGAAATCGATCACGACGCGAAATCTAATTTTTCCGGACGCGTCAGGCTTTTTCGGGACAACTATTATTGGTGCGTTCCATTGACTCGCGCTGGGGCGAATTATTCCTTCGTCTAGCATTTTCTGTATTTGCCGTTTGACTTCGGCCTTATGCTTCTCAGGTAACCGATACGGTTTCACGTTCGCTGGCGCGCTATCTGGACGCGTATTTATTTCGTGCTCAATGGCTGTGGTCGCACTTAAAGTGTCTCCTTCTAGAAAAAAAACGTCGCAGAATTCATCGCATATTAATTCGACTTCTTTGCGTTCTTCCTCGTTCAGATGTTCGGTTTGTATTTGATCGCGTAATTTTTTCTGTCTCTCGGTGACAGGTTCGCGCTCTTCGTTCGCTTGTAACGTGAGCATGTTCGCGGCGTCGTTCGCCGGCACGTCTTCTAGTGTTACGTGTGGAGTGAGGAGCTCCACCGGCTTGTCCGTCACGTTCAACACGCTGACCGGGCAAGTGAATTCGACGGGTTTTACTAGACAATGCCCGATAAATACTCCTGGCGCAAGCTCGCCGCTCCTCACGATGCCTACCCGATTATGGTCGGTGGTTGCCTTCACGATTGTCTCGCTGTGAGGGGGTAAGATTACCTTTCGAAATGGCCGGAGTTTGAATATAGTTTTTCCTATTTTGACATGTTTCGACGCGTTCGAGATATCGGCCTTGTGTTTGGTAAGGAAGTCGTTCCCGAGTATCCCTTCGTACTCTATCGGGAAATCGTCCTTCACTACATACATGGTATGTCGAATCCTCCTTTTTCCGAGGTCCACCGTGGCCTTAATTTTTCCAAGCGTATGGATCTGATGTCCGGTCACGCCTATTAGAGCTAGACGTTCCTCCTTTATCATCGTTTTGCCCTTTAGGTTTCCTACCTTAATAAGGGTCAGAGTCGCTCCCGAATCGAGTAAAAGATTCATCTCGCCTCTTTCTGCCTCTTGAATCGGCAGTGTAATCATGTCTAACGGGCCCACTTTATGCTTCTCCGTTATCTGGGTCACCCGATACTCTTCTGCGGCACGCGCTTTAGTCTGTCGCGGTCTCTCTTCTTCCTCTTCGCTACTGCTGGCGGTCGATGATTCATCGCTCGTCGCTTGCGCTTTGTGCTTCCTTATCGCGCTCACGGGCGCTTGCTTTGCGCTGCTCGCTTTCGCTTTACGTGATCCGTCCGCTCTAGGCCGTCCGTTCAACCACCAGCATTCTTCTCGCTTGTGCCCGATTTTCTTGCAGTGGCTGCACTCCACCGCATTTATTCCGTTGGGCTTGTCCGCCCTTGGTAAAGCGAATTTGTTTGCTTGCCGGCTCGGACGGCAATCTCGCCCGTAATGGCCGGTCTTTCCGCACTTATGGCTTACTCCACTGGTGTACTTCTCGGGTTTCGGGCATTTTCTGCGGAAAATTTATTTTTTGATGATGCCGGACCATGTCTCGGGGAGGGCCCTCTGACTTTTTCCTCCGCACTAGCACCGGTTATCGCTTCTTGTAGGCTCGTGTATCTCTGCGCTCGTACTAGCATTTTAATGTCCTCGTGCAGCCCGATCTGGAAATTATGCAGGGCTTGCATCTTGATGCTTTCCAGGATCGCCTTCTGTTGCTCCTGCGTGTGCCCTTGGCCTTCCTCCATGGCCTCGTATAGTTCGCGTGCGAGTTTCTCTACTCGACGCCCGAATTCTTGCGCTCTTTCGCCTGGTTTTTGCTTCAGGGAATTAAATTCTAACTGTAGGTGCGTCATGCCTCGCTTTCCGAGGTATTCGGTTTCTAGCTCGCGTTTCAGCTGCTCGAAATCGCGTATATCGCGCGTATCAAAATCGGTCATGGCCTTGCCTTTGAATTTTGTACATAGGATTGCTTCTAATAACATGGCTTCGTCCGCGGGCTGTATGTTTTTCATCGCGTATGTACTCGCATTTATGAATTCGCGAACTCGCTCTCTCGATTCTCCGTTAATTTCGGGGATCATATTTCGGGCTTCCTTTAGGCTGAGGAACCCTATATGGTGTCCTGGCTGGTTTCTAACGTCGCTCGTCGTGCGCCCGTAGGTCACGTCCAGGGGGCCCTGGCTACGTACCCGGCGGTCGAGCGCGTTGGTGTGATCGTACGCGGCGTTTTCTACTCGGCTCATACGGTGCTGTAGTTCGCGGATAGCGCGCAGGATTTCGGTCGAACGATCGAATTCGGCCGCCGCGGATTGATCCATGCGCTCCTGCATGTCGCGCACCAAATGTAGTATGTCGGTAATTAAGGAGGCATCCGGCACTCCTGTTCGTGTTGGCTCGGCGGGTCGCGGTTGGTCTCTTTCGGACGGTCGCGGATTTGCCGCTCGCAGCCGGTTAATTTCCTCGCCCACCTGCTCGGGGGTCACGTCGACGCGTGCTTCGAGGTTCGTTGTCGCCCTTTGTTGGCTCATTTTGAGAGCTTTGGGAGTATAATCCTCTTCGGTAGGATCGAACACGTCGCTGTCGTAGGACGTTAGCGAGAGTTCTCCTCTCCCGGAGTTATTGCCTTGTGTATCGGCTGAGGTGTCAGAACGTGCGTCTGTGACGGTTGGGTGCAGTCTAAGTACGTCGCGTTCGTTTCGTCGCTATTCGCGATGTCGTTTCGTCGCTATTCGCGGTTTCGTTTTCGTCTGTGCCCGCTGTATCTCTCTCGTTGTTGTCTCGGGGACCGTCGAGATCGCCTAACAGACTAGTATCCGTGAAGGAAAATTCGCGTTCTAATATTACGTTCGGGTGCAATTCGAGTACCGGTGATTCTTCGGTCGAGAATCGCGATTCTAAGTTTCGTAGGACGGGGTCTAAAACGGAGCTATCCGCATGTGATACGGCGCGAGAGTGATATCGGCTACGCTCGGTAGCTTGATGCGCTCGCTCGCTTAAGACGAACGACGCGTTTCTAGCGGGGCGGTTATGTTCGCCCTCCGACATTTACAGGGTTAGCGCCTTCAATTTCGTACGTCGGTGCTGAAACATCGCTCGCGAAAACTTTCAATTCGTCGCTCGCGGAAACGTTAGATCTCGTCGCTCGCAATAGTACATAACATGGAACGGACTTACAGTACGGTCGCACGCATGGTGTCCGCTTTCTGCTGTCGCCGCGTCGGAGTCCGGCAGGGCCGCTTCGCTGCTCCGCGTTGTCTCTGCTTCGCGGGGTCTCGACTGCGCTGCTCCGCTGTCCGGCTGGGTGCGTCCCCGGGGCGCTGCCTCGGCTGTCGAGTCCGTGCGGTAGGTCGGGGCCTCTCCGGTGTTACTGTCGCACTCGGGGCTGCTACCGCCGTCTCTTTCTCGCTCGGGATTCTGGCGGGCTTCTCCTCTCTGGGATGCTTCTCCGCTCTTACTAAATCGAGCTCTGATTTGCAGACGTCTCTCGGGCAGGATGTCCTCTGGTCCTGTTGGCAGGATCCCACCGCTGCCACCAAATGTTGTGCCGGGACGGGGTTGGAGCCGGCACTGGGTTCGGGATCCGTCGCAGGATGCAGAATAACTCTCACTATTGCCCTTGTTTTACTTGTCGTTTAATAAACCGACTTTGATTTACAGAAATCACTTAATTCACTACCCTGACTTGCGGGTGTTACAATGTTTAAATTAGACGTTAGTCGGTACGCGTTTCGGTTTAGGACTGCCCGCCGATGGTCGAACTCGGCGGTCTTTATACTCTCCGGGACGACGTCCGGTTGCTATGCCCTGCGCTGGCCTTTGCGTCAGCGATTTCGGTCGTCCCAGAGTTCGATGCTCCTAATTTCGATATCGACTTGCATCGGATGATCGATCGTCCGATGCAATCGTCAGGAGTTTCGGTGGAAGTCATATTCGGCTTCTGTCGCTAGGGTCGGATTACTTATATCGTTGTGCGCTCACAACACACTGCATTGTTTTCAACTTGCTGACTCTTACTGCTCGTGGGCTGTGATTGGGCATGGCTGATGTGACTAATATTGCCCCTAAGCGGCTGATTAGATAATACAACAGACTCAGTAGGGGCGACATTTCTTATCGCCTCCCTTACAATTTTTACTATCGCGTCAATTAAATAAGTAACATTAACGGGTGCAGCCTCCGTCCCTAAATTTTCTTGTAGCTCAAAAGCGTTTCTTGCAATAATCAAGTTTAATCCTTGGCTTAAAGCAGCCTCTACGCTGGACGTAAGATTATCCAATGTCGCAGGGCTGAGTTCAGAATTACCATTAAAATCAGGGCCATATTTAGGGTTACCATCATACTCAGGGCTCAAATTGAGATTGTAATTGCAATTGTGATTTTGATTATAATTGTAGTAACCAACCTGAGGTTGCGTCGTTCTTGTCGTTGCCGTATATACTTGCTCGTTCTGCAAATTCATCCTGCCTGATGATTCCATCGTATCCACTGACTCATTCAAATCTGCTACCATACATTGAGTCCTTCCATTAGGGAAGACAAGTTCCTTGAAATGCTCCGCCGGGAGTCGATATTGCATATTATTTGTCCTCCTATTCACTGGAATTCCTCTCGTGCCGCTCACGTTGCCGCTGCTATTTTTATTCCTCGCCACTTGCCCAGAAGTTCCACTGCGGTGTATCCCCTTGGGACGTGATGCTACATTCGCATATGTGGAAGTACCTGTGTCTTCTTCATTCTCATCCAGTGACAGCTCCTGGAGAGGAGCAAATCTATTGCTTACTGGAACAGACTTGTTAACATTAGCATACGTATAAGCATTATCTTGTTGATAATGATGGTGATAGTTATTATTAAAATTATTCTCCTTCTCTTCTCTAGCTTCCGGAAGCAATGGAAATTCCGTGTAATTAGACCTAGGGTCCATCGGCCTATTTTCGTTTTCAATGCGTCTCAATCTTCTGCGAGCCTTTTTAAAAGTGATATTTTCGTGTGCAGCAAGCGCATTAATTTCATTCTGAAACCTAAACGCTGGACAATCTGCAGACGTGGCCAAATGACCGTTGCCGCAATTTAAACATTTCGGGGGTAAATTTCCCCGTGGGCAGCCTTCTCCCTCCGAATGCCTGTTCCCCCCGCACATTAAGCAACGCGGCGAACTTTTACAAGTATTACCCATGTGGCCTAACCTGAAGCATGAATAACATATTTTGGTCTTACTGACATACGGCCGAACTCTATACCTTGTTCTGTGAATAAAAACATGGTTTGGCAGTACCTGCCCTACGAACTTAACCCTTAATGTCGTAGAAGGAACCGTTTCCGGCCCATCCTTTCCTTTAACCGTTCGATTCAATCGCTCGATCGCATGAATTTTAACCAAACGACCTTCATAAGTTTCAATAAACGGAATGAGAGCCTGGGGATCCCACTCGTCAGGGATGTCCCTTATAATACCCGTACGCATGACTTTGAACGCTGGGATGTACGCTTTGAAATTAGCCTTTTGTAAATATTGATTGTTAATAAGCCTATTAGCGGATTCCGCAGTGCGCACTTCCGCGACAAATCTACTCCGTCCCGCGACTTTGAATTCTTTGTGGTCCTTAAAAACGATCTGTGAAACAAGTGACGCGACCTTTAAGCGGTGCGCCGAAACATCTATATTAGCCGACAATGGCTCTATAAAAACCGAGAATGGCGGTTTGTCCGACGACGAATACCTGAACTGTACGCGCGGCGCCGGTGTCTCCTTCTCTTTGTCCTTACGCAGCTTGTCGCCGCTATCTTTCCTATCAGGTGTCTTACGCACTTTTTGTGAGGGAAGCTGTTGTTGTTCCTCACTTCCGGTCTCGCTTTCGCGGTCTCTCTTACGGTCTACTACTACTACCTTACTTAAGCCGGCATCGGATATGTCGGATATATCGTCCTCCGCTTCTTCCGCAATTTCCATTACATTCGTCGCATCCGCCGCGACCGCATTGCCCTCAGCCGCCGCCGCCGCACGGGTGGCCGTCACCAACGGGGAACGATCCCGGAACTCGTGTTCACCACTCGAGGATTCTCGACTCTTCCTCTCAGGGAGGGATTGGGACAGAGGAATGTTCTGGGAGGGATCCTGCGTTCGACTAACTTCTACGTCTTTCTGAGACTCGCGCGCACTGTCTTTAGTTCCAGACAAAGCGTTTGTAGGTAGAGGGGGTGGGTCGTCCTCCTCGGCCCCCATCGCGCCGCAGGGGCCGCGGCCCCTTTGTTTGTCACCAAGCAACCGAAAAGTTTTAGATTTGCGCACCAAACAATTCAACCAACCGGCAAACACAAATTCACGTAAGTTATTTCAACTCTAATAAACTCGATTTCACCGTGTAACGACGATTTGATCCGACTCGAAGGATCTCGAAGCCGAGAGAATCTGCGAGCACGTCCGTACCGTAACGTGGTTCGCGCGCGAATCCCAGTTGCCCTTCCAATTCCCTAAAAGACATCAACCACTTTAAAGAAGCGTGATTCGTGCGGATCAAAAATTTCCGTCCTAGGAGATAGTGATGAAACGATTTTATGGAATCCACTATAGCTAGAAGTTCCCATCGAGTAACACAATAGTTTCGCTCCGGTTTGCTAAGCACCCGACTAAAATAAGCAATTACCCTTTCCTCCCCTTCCTGTCTTTGCGAAAGAACCGCACGAATGCCAATATTAGAAGCATCAGTATCTAAAATAAATTCCCCTTCCCCTTTTGGAAAAGCAAGAACCGGGGCTGAAGACAAAATCCGTTTTAGCTTCTCGAAAGCCTCTTGGCATTCCTTTTCTCAAACGAATCTGGAACAATTCTCCGTAACCCTGGTGGAAATAATTTTAGAACAATTTACGTATTTCTACAAAAAATTGAAATCTTAAACAACAAATCATAAATTTCTACAAATTCGTGAAAATTGTAGAAATTTATGGTAAATTGTAGAAATTCATGGTAAATTGTAGTAAACTGTAGTGAGTTGTAAAAAGTATTATAAATTTATTACAAATTTCAACAACTTTTTACGAACATTTTTATGAGAACGTAGTAAATTGTAGAAGTTGTAAATTATTGTGTAAATAACAACTATTTACAACTGTCTACAACATTCTACGAATATTTTTTATGAGAATGTAGTAAATGGTAGAAGTTGTAGATTATTGTAAAAATCACAACTACGATATTTACAACTTTGTACAACATATTCTAAGAATATTTTTATGATCAAATGTTAGTTTATTGTAGAAGTTGTACATGTTTATAAAAACAATATATATTAGGTCTGTTTTCTATTCCTGCACTGCTAAACTAGTGCACACTGTTGAAGTAAGTTAGAGTGAAACGAAGAATACTTGTTCCATTCTAACTTATATTGCACCGCAGTGTGCACTAGTTCAGCAGTGCAGGAATAGAAACAGACCTTATTGCTCATAGAAAGTTGTAGATTTCAGCATAGTTCAATGTAAAAATGTCGAACATGTCGCATATTTACCCAGTGAGAAGGTTGATGTCGAATCGACATCAATTCATCGTCGATTCACCGGAAACTTGTTAACATTGAAATTAATACAGAAAATCAGCCGATTTTGATCAAATTGTTTTGGCATCAAGAGTTGCTTCTTCCTAAGTTACCTGTGTTCAAAACTCTAAAAATTTTGTCTAAAATTAAGAGACTATCACCATATGAGAGCATGCAGACAGTCATCGATTCGATATCGATCGACATCGATTCGATGACTATCTGCATATTTTTATATGGTGAAAATTTTTAGTTTTGAACACAGGTTATAAAGAAGCAACTTTTGATGCCAAAACGATTTGATCGAAATCGGCTAATTTTCGATGTTAATTTCGGTGTCGATAAGTCTTCGATTCGATATCGAATCGATGACCGACATCAATTTTGTAAGAAATATATATATACATGTATATTAAGCTGACCTATTAAAAGGGTAATAATAATATAGCTGACACCTTCCGTACGTCTGCTAACAATAAGTGTAACATATGTAGACAATACGAAACGTCTTCATCAATCAATGTTGTAGCACAGTGCGGAAGGTGACTGACTCAAGATCCAGGGGTTCCAGGTTCAAATCCAGCGGTGGACGTAAGCAAATTTTCTAAGTACAATATAAATTTATTTAGTTAAGCTTGGACGTAATCAAGATTTTTAGCAATAAAATAATGGTTTACGAGAAGTAAATTTTATATTTTATTTTGCAGTACAGATTATAAAAATTTCTACGTAAAGGGTACCCCACGGTAAGATAGGCAAAATGCCACTGTCAATGAAACGGAAAAATGACTTTGGATTTGCATAAGTATACTAAAAAAAGAATTTTCTACGATTTTTCCGACCATCCATCCCCCCTCCTTTTCCTAATGGCACCAAAAAGCCGCTTTTTTCGAAAATTATTTTTTTTCTCCGGTTCCTTCATGTTAAAAATTTTGAAAAAATTTGAGAATATAGCTTATAAAAAGTACTTAGCACACAATTTTTTTGAGCTTTGGGCGCGTTGAATACCTAACCTAAAAAAATAAAATAAATATTTGAATCAATTTTTTTCTAATTTCTTTGGTAGTTGCAGGTCTAATTACTCTAGAAAATTGTATATTTTAGTGTTGTACATGTATTAGAATTTTTTCAGATTTTTCGGAATGGTGGGCCGTACTCAAAAATGCGAAAAACCCTATTTTTAGCCACTTTTGGGCCTTTTATGGGTCCTCAAATGATTGATAGTGCCTTAACTGACTCTAAAATAAACATAATATATTACTTTTGGATATATGTTGTCAATATTTGATACATTTCGATACGTCTCATATGTTTTGGAGCATGAAATCAGTCATAACTCAACGAGAAAATCTTACTTTTTGTATAAAAGTGCCTATTTTTCGTCAATTTCTAGATTTTTGGTTATTTTATCTAAGTTTTTTTGCATATGATTGGTAAATGTGAATATAAATATAATAAAAAATTGTACCTCTTATACATATATTTCAAAGAAACCGTTTATTTATTCAAATATATACATGTTCATGAAAAAAAATTAATTTTTATGATTCTATGATCGTCTCTTTAATTCTCCTCGTCACTATCTTTCTCAATTACTGGTGTTACTTCTTCGAAGTCAAACAATGTTGTATCTCAGCTGGTCGAATAATCTTTGACAAGTATCTTACATGAGACAGGTAAAAAACTATGGCGGCTATATGCGAGCAACACCCTATAGTTCTGTTACCATTAGCGCAGTTACAGCAATAACGTCTGACACCGTTGAGTCCCTCACTATCAGGTTAATATTGTAAATAAGATTTGTAAAAATCATATCATTTGAACAAATCTTATTTACAATATCAACCTGATAGTGTGGGACGCAACGATGTCAGACGTTATTGCTGTAACTGCGCTAATGGTAACAGAACTATAGGGTGTTGCTCGCATATAGCCGCCATAGTTTTTTACCTGTCTCATGTAAGATACTTGTCAAAGATTATTCGACCAGCTGAGATACAACATTGTTTGACTTCGAAGAAGTAACACCAGTAATTGAGGAAGATAGTGACGAGGAGAATTAAAGAGACGATCATAGAATCATAAAAATTAATTTTTTTTTATGAACATGTATATATTTGAATAAATAAACGGTTTCTTTGAAATATATGTATAAGAGGTACAATTTTTTATTATATTTATATTCACATTTACCAATCATATGCAAAAAAACTTAGATAAAATAACCAAAAATCTAGAAATTGACGAAAAATAGGCACTTTTATACAAAAAGTAAGATTTTCTCGTTGAGTTATGACTGATTTCATGCTCCAAAACATATGAGACGTATCGAAATGTATCAAATATTGACAACATATATCCAAAAGTAATATATTATGTTTATTTTAGAGTCAGTTAAGGCACTATCAATCATTTGAGGACCATAAAAGGCCCAAAAGTGGCTAAAAATAGGGTTTTTCGCATTTTTGAGTACGGCCCACCATTCCGAAAAATCTGAAAAAATTCTAATACATGTACAACACTAAAATATACAATTTTCTAGAGTAATTAGACCTGCAACTATCAAAGAAATTAGAAAAAAATTGATTCAAATATTTATTTTATTTTTTTAGGTTAGGTATTTGACGCGCCTAAAGCTCAAAAAAATTGTGTTTATGAGAAACTACAAACATGGCCCAAATTGCGTACTTTTGACGTAAAAATTACGTAAAAATAGTGTAAAAAGTTGTAATTACATTATAAGAAATTGTGATTTTTACGTAATTTTCCCGTAAAAAATTGTAAAATTATTTCCACCAGGGAAGTGCGTACAGAGGTTTAGCTAAAGAGGAGAATCCCTTTACATATTTGCAGTAATATGAACAGAATCCCAGAAAACTCCGCAATTGTGGTTTACTATGTGGGACCGTCCAGTCTCTTACCGCGGAAATCTTCTCGGGGTCCGTGGTAATACCCTCCGCCGAGACTATATGCCCCAAATATTTAACTTTCCTCCCAAAAAGAACACACTTTTTAGGATTTATTTTTAGGTTTACTTCGCGAAATCGTTGAAAAATCTTTTTCAAATTCTCAAGCATATCCGAAAAACTCTTCCCGAAAATAATCGCATCATCTAAATAAACTAAACAAATTTTCCACAAAAATTTCTTTAAGATCTTTTCCATTAAACGCTGAAATGTCGCGGGGGCATTGCAAAGACCGAAAGGCATCACGGTAAATTGCCATAACCCGTTCCTGACGGAAAAAGCGGTCTTTTCACGGTCTTCTGGACGAATTCTTATTTGCCAGTATCCGCTCTTGAAATCCAAAACAGAAAACCAAATGTTACCTGAGAGATGGTCGAGGATATCATCTATCCTAGGGATTGGATAGGAATCTTTTTTGGTAATAGCGTTTAACTTTCTATAGTCCACAAAAAATCTTATTGATCCATCCTTTTTCCTTACTAAAACGGCCGGCGAAACCCAAGGACTTTGGGATTCCTCAATCACTCCTTGATTTTTCATGTCCTCTATTATTTGGCTTACTTCGCCACGCATATGAATCGGAATACGACGGCCTGCTTAATAGGGGAGGAATCTTCCACATTTATGTCATGACAAACAACATCACAATTTCCAGCAATAATTTTATCAGAAAACACATCTTTATATTTATTTAAAAAGGAAAGGAAAACGTCCCTCTGAGTTTCACTGAGGTTTTCAGAATCTTTCATAAAAAGTTTACTTAAAAAGGGAGAAACTTTTTTTGAAGAATCTACTACACGAGAACAATTAAAAATCTCTTTCTCTTTAAATACAAAGCTTCCTAAAGAACACTCGAAAATATTTTTCAAATTAACCTTCTCAAGAAAATCAACTGCCAACAGACATTCGTCACTAATATTCGCTACAAACATTGAAATCTCAAGAGAAAACTTTCCGATTTGAACGTTCACAACAGCTTTATATTCAAAGGGGACTCTTTCCCCAGTGGGATATCTCAAATCATATTTCTTTAATTTAATTCGTTCTTTATTCTTTTCTATTAAACCTCTGCTAACAATTGAAACAGCCGAGCCCGTATCAATTTTGAAAGAGCAACGTTTTCCATCCAGCAAACCATCATAACAGAAATCTTTCTTATCTAACTTATGTCTAACAAAACGCTTAACAACCGGGGCATTATTCGCGCTGGTCGAACTCACCCCGCCGAGCTCGACTAATTGGAGTTTCCCTTTCCTTCGGGACATTCAAAACGGAAATGTCCCGTTTTCCCGCACGTCCAACATTCTCTCCGGTTGGCGCCAAATTGGCCGCCTCGCCGGTTCCCTCCCTTTCCGGCTAGTTTCTGTTCCCCCTCCTTCTTTACTCCATCATTACTTCGCATATCTCCATCATTATTCTTTCGCATATCTTTCCCCTCTTTTTCGTTATCTCTAACGATATTTTCCCCCTTTCTTTCAAAATTGTCTCCTTGAATTAATTTGACCGCTTTTGCTCTTTCTATGGCTGTTTTAAGGGAAATTATCCCTTCCAGCTGGAGAGTTCTCCTTACGAAACCTTACGAATTGGTCAACGCAGAAATAAACTGAGAGCAAGCAATTTTATCACGAACCAGAAAAGAGCACTCGGGGTACGTTAACTAAGCCAATCTCTCTAAATCGGATCCGAGTTCGGCAAAATCTTCCCCAAATTTTTGTTTTCGATTAGTAAACTGAGAGTAGTAATTTTGTGAAAGAAGCCCTTCGCCAAAACGTAACTCAAGCTTCGACTTTAGCTCTGCATAATCTAGATTTTCCAAATCTTGGACATTTTCGAGAATAGAACGCGCCTTTCCTCTTAAACTAGAGGCTAAGATTATCGTTTTTGTCGCGTCATTCCATCTATTCGCCCGAGCAATTAATTCAAATTGCGAGAAGAATTCGCGCAACGGGATTGTCCCATCATACGTATCGGGCTTTAATTTAAAATTTTGTCCCCATTCTATATCGCGGGTCTTCCCCTCCGCGATTTACTACCGCAAACGCGTCTCGCGACCCCGAATCTCCGTAAGCTCTGTTATCGGAAAGACTTATCTGGGATCGTGTTCTCCCCGTCCCTCGCTGCTGCAACAACGCCGCATGCTCCTCGCGCATCAGTCGTATTTCCGCCTCTCTCCGCTCGTGCTCCTCACGTATCAGGCGTATCTCCTGCAGCAAGGTCTGGAGAATCTCCGTTTCCGGTGTGAGCTGCGAGATATCCGGTCTCGGAGCGGACGTCCCGCTTGGTCCCGGCGTCGCCATCCGTGCTCTCTTCCTAGTCGAGGGAGCCGTCGAGGGTACAGCACTCGCCATTGTCTCTCGCTCGTCTGCCATATATCCGTTTTCTCTCCGCTCGTCAGTTTGGACGAGCCCCCAAAATGTTACGTCCGGGCCGGCGTAACATCCGCGGCTTCTCGACAGGCGCTCGCTTGCACACTCACGCACTTACGCTCTCGCGGAAATAACCACTCGTATATAAGAAATGGGTCTCTTTATTAAAAGAGAATACAGACGAACACTACTGAACCGATTTGTCAGTCCAGTTACCAATCTCCAGGCTCCGATACAAACTGCTGGCCGTTGTCAAGGAGACGCTTCGCGACTTTCGCGGGAAGACACGCGGCTGCTTAAGCTGATAACCGGGTGTCCAGGCGCGGGCATAACACAGGAAGAATTTTTGAGAGCGGTCAATTTGTGCTGGAGTCAAACGTATTTGTTTTGAGGGGTAATTTATAAGCAAAACCTTCGGCTTCGCCGATGGGATCTTCTTTGGCTACTTCGGTCGCGGATTTACCCAGATAGAAATTCGTTCGGCAGGATGCGCGCAGATTGGCAGCACATTTGATCAGAATCCAAACAAACCATAGCCATCTGTATCCGCATTAAGTCGTGTTCTGTTGACAAAGCCTGCTGACAGGCAAGTAAGAGATTGCCAGCGAAACCGCGCAGAGCCTGCACACATAAAAATGTTCGCTCGACTTTGTCATCAATCTGCTGCCAAGTTTCTACTGCTAATCTGATCACATTGCCTGTCAGCAATGCGAGTTTTGGTTGACAGTTTGACAACATCGTCTGATAGAGCAGTTCTGGTGCAATTTGTTGCCTTTCTGCTCTCAAAAATTTAGATACAGAACTCTGCTCAGAATCTGCTGATCAGGTTTGGTCTATCTGGTGTTAGTAATGCCGGATTTGGAGAAGAAGGCATTAGAGCGCCTCCCTATCATTATACCGATTTATCGTAGATACGTGGACGATATCTTGATGTCCATCCCGATTTCACTTGTCAAGATGGTTTTGGAGGTATTCAATTCCTTCCATAATAGACTGCAATTTACGGTTAAGATTGGACGTAATAAGACGATCAACTTCTTAGATACCACGGTAATTATTAACAACGAGATCGTGGAATTTAATTGGTATCATAAGCCCACGTTTTCTGAACGATATTTAAACTTTTTCTCCCACCACCCGACTTGTCATAAAATAGGCACAATTTTTGGCTTGGTCGATAGAGCGTTTCTGTTGTCTCACCCAAGGTATCACCAAGAGAATCTAAGTAAACTAGTCAACATTTTATTAGCCAATGGGTACCCTCGGGATTTTATTTTTAAGCACGTAAGGGCAAGGCTGCTCAAATTAGTGGACGAGCAGCAGAGAACGGGGGTGATGGATTCGCATGTTTCGACTCTAAGGAACGGAGAATTTGATCGATTTTTTGTCATTCCTTATATTGATAAGATCTCTAACGCCCTTTGCAACACTTTTAAAAAATTCAATCTCCGCACAGCCTTCGTTGGTATGAACAAACTTAATCAGTTTGTGAAGCCACATAAGGATGTGTTGCAAGGTTTTGCTCAGAGTGGAGTTGTATATAAAATTAATTGCCGTGATTGCGACGCCTCGTACATTGGCCAGACTATGAGACAACTGGGTACGCGGGTTAAGGAGCATCGTAATCAGCTCAATGGGAAGGGGAAGAAAAAGTTGTCGGTTGTGTCTCAGCACCGCCTACAGGGACATGAATTCGATTGGGATAATATCACAATCTTGGACAGAGAGAGATCTTATACCCGGAGAAGCATCTCAGAGATGTTTTACATTAGGCGCCAAACCAATGGCATTAATTTGCAGGAGGACACGGCGAAATTAAGCAGCGTTTATTTACCGATTATAGAGAAATTTTCTGATAGGTAATTGTGCCTCTCGGTTGTTTACACTTTTAATGGTAACAGTTATTTTCGATGCTTCGTGTTCCCCTGTACGGTACAAGTCTTGCGCTCCCGCAACAACGACGTGACTTGTAAATGTCATTTTGCGCTCGAGCGACGATGTCCGTTAATTTCGACGTGGTGACTGTTAGGTAATATGAACTTTTTTATGTCTGACTGATCGTTATTGAGATTTTTGAGATATTTTCCTTTTTAAATAAGGCAACAGTCGCCCCGAGAAATTGCATCGTCCCTCTTGTCTGACGATTTGCGACGACGATGGTAATTCCGACCAACGGAAATGACAGCGTAGCTGGAATTACGACTTTTTACTGTTTGGCGATGGCGTAACTGCACGTTTATTAATTGTTTCTGCGACACTGAAGAAGGTCCAAACGAAGGACCAAAACTTCTGTATGTGTATGTGTCTTCGGAGTTTAAATATAGTTATATAATTGTCGCCTTTTAATCGGCGCTTCGGCTCTCATTTGCCTGTATTTCACTTTGTTTATTTAAAAATTAGTTGTTATAAATTAGAAAAAATCCAAATAATTTATTAAAAAATAATTTGGGTTTGTTTCCTTTTTATAACAACTAATTCGTGCCGGAAAGCTGGCATAGAGCATAAGTTATAGTAGACAAGCGTGGGGAGCACTGAAGTGGGATACGGCATAGAGCATAGGAGATATAGATAGTAAACGGGGACGCGACAAAGAGATACGGAACTAAGTACAATCTTAAGCGATGTTATAATCACAGAGCCTTCGTATTATATTCATTTCACGGCTGTTTTAATTATTAATTGTCAAGAGAAAGGGATAGTTCTCGGAGTATTTTTGAAGTGTGCTGAAGTGATCTGAAGTGTTATTTTATGTAAATAATCTTTTTTATTGGCACTCAAGAATTTTCAGCGTGTCATTTCTCGACTCTGACTTCACGATCTCACATATTGGAAAGATTTATAGTTTAATAATATAACAGAATTTGGTAGATACACTGAAAGAAAAGATTAGTAACACCAAGTAGAATTGAGTTAACTGAAACTCAATTTCGGGGTTGTATATGGCAAAATAAGTGGGTATTTTATTATTTGAACCAAATTTTCGTGTTCCTTTAACTTGATTTTTGTGTGAAAGCAAATTAAAGTTAAGTTTAATCAAATGGTTATAAAGGTGATTCACCCTATTTTTGTGGTTAAACTAACTACTTATTTAGTCGAACAAAATAGTTTGTTAGCAGAATGAAGTAATGTATACAGTACAATGGAATAGTAATAAATAATTGTTTTAACTATTCCGCAAAGTAATGCGTTACGGTATGGTCGGTAGATTCTGACACGCGAAGAAGAATATACACTAAAAAGAACTTTTTTAAAAATGTTTTTTTTATTATTTTTAAGTTTGAAAAAAGTTTGTTCGGAAAACATTAATTTAAGATTTGAAGAAATAATTATTTCACATTTGAAATATTTTTAAATGTCGAGCCTTGCACCGTGTTGGCGGAGAAGCTACCTTGCCGGTCTCGCAGCTTGCGGATGAATGATGTTGCTTCACCGCGCGCCTGCTTATATTCAATATTGGCTCCCAACTGAAATTTGATTGCGAGTTAGCCTTACCATTATGCGCAGCCTAGCGGCGTCGTGTGAACTAGCATGGAGATTGTAGAATAAAATTTAAATAGAACTGTATATATTATCCACTCAACAGACACCAGGGAGTTGCTACAACGATTTCTTTTAGTTGAATCTATTTCGCAAACGTTGTCTAATTATCCAAATAATATGAGTTCAGTGTACTTAATTTCAGGTTTATTTGACCCTCCAAGCAGTGGCAGAATTACTAGAATTCTGGTAGTTCAATAAACACATATTGTACATATAACTACGTTTGAGTTCCATTAACCTTTTACTTTTGACTAGATTTTACAGTACAAATAACTACGTCACATTATTGAACTAATTCGATTTTTACTCAATTTGACTCGATACTAGTTTGTGCAACAAAATTCGCGCAACCCTGACATTTAGTTCTCTTTACCCAATTTATTTTTTTCAGTGTAGCTGATTGATTTTCGCACGGACTGTGATTGACCAAAAACCGTTACACTTGAGAACATTTCTCACTTGATTTTACTATATGCAGCCTATTGACAGTCCATACTTATATAGTCAAAGGGCAGGTCCGAGGGCAGGTCGATGTACCGGTCGATATCTCATCCTCTTGTTCTTACCAGACTGTGTTGGTCTGAGAAAACTATGTGGCAACGCTGAACTAATACAGTGACTACGTTTACACGGCGGCTTATAATCCGGTTTAATAATACTATCCGATCCAATATTTTTTCCTCTTTTGATCATAATGATCATTTAAATAGGAGCTTCTTTTGATACTAAAACTACAAGTTCTAGTATACAGGGTGTTTATTTGAAAAGTTTTCGCCTAATAATTGTTTATTGAAGGAAAAAGTGGTATTTGGACTTCTGACTTAATTTGATCTCAAGACTACACTGTTGCAAAAGTATTTCAACTTTCTTAATTACATGAAAGCTCCAAAGAGATGTATATATACACAAGTGTTTAAAAATAGGGTGCTATTGCAACAGTATATTCTTGAGACCAAAGAGTCTTGTACCATTTTTCCCTCCAACAAACAAATATCGAGAATAGTAAGCTAAATATTGAGAAAGTTACCAAATTTTCCCTAAATATCTAAAAAAAAAATATTAGACAAATAAAAAAATGTTTCAAACAAAAGTTGCTCAAATTAATTAGTAGATATCTAAAAAAAATTAAAATGGGAGTTTTCATTGAAAAAGTAGAGGTGACCTTATTTATATCTTTTTGGTTCCACTATCTAGAAACAAAACAACGTGACCAAAGCATGTCCCCCTTGAAATCATTCCACTTTCATCTGAAACATCTTTTCATACAACGCATACTTTAGATTCTTTAGAAGATATTAAGGTGGAAACTTTCCAAATGAATACCTTGCATATATATATATATATTGTTATGCTCGTCGCGCGTCCGCTGCACTCACTCTCGCACTCGCGCACACACGAACGCGCCGCGCACTCCCGAGCCGGGAATAAAGACTGCTCTTTGTGGTAACGAAAAACTTTATTCAATATTCGCAACGGCGAAAGAACAAGTCAGAACAGTCCAAGAATCCGGTAACAACAACAACGGTTGCTAAGGGCCGCGATCTTTATAGCGCGCTTCATGGACGATGCGATCGCGCTTCATCTCGACAACATCGATGACTCCACGGGGATGCACGGGCGCAACAATATACTGTAAGGCGCTTGCGGTCAGCCACAGATTAATTTAGAGATCCGCGGGCGATGACCAGGCCTCAGGAGTGTCAGGGGTATCAGGATAGGAAGCGGTGCCGGGAACAGTGAACAGACCCTCGGTTAACAGAACAAAGACTCTTTATTCGCGCTCTCGTACAGAGATGTTACCGCGACTATGGTCAGTGACGAAAGACCTGCGTAGCCGTTGCTACCGGTACGCACTTAAGATACGCACGCTGCGATATTACGAATCGGCCAATGGCCGCTCAGGGCGTCGCTGGTGTTGTTACGCGAAGCGCTGGGGTGGTTCGGGCGCGAGGCGCCCGAATAATAAATAGAGAAATAATAAATAAGTAAAAAAATAAAGACCGGTTTTTTGCGATTTTCTCCAAAAGGAAGCAAAAACGAGCAAATCTCTAAAAAACTTTTTTTCTTAGTTTATCGATCCCCTACACGCTCCCGAAGTTTTGACATTTAATTTGGGGACACCCTGTATATATATCAAAATAGATTAATCCAAATGTTTAGAGTATGAAAGATGGACTCATATTTAAGTGATCATTATGATAAAAAGAAGAAAAGTGTTGAATCGGATAGTATACGGTAGTTATAAAACCGGATTATAAACCGCCGTGTAAACGTAGTCACTGATTGTGAGTAACATACAGGCGCAGCGCGGCTTTCATACAAGAGCACTAACATTCATTTGCTGAACGATCAGGCAATGGAGGGTTAAAGACTATCTATTTATTTATGAAAGTATTGACCAAATACATATATTTATATTTTTAATAACATGAAAAAAAATATTTGAATCATATTTGCAAACAGCATATTTACGAGACTTTGAGTATTATACTTGCAACTAATTTATACAGGATGTCGCAAAATTAATTGTCTTATTTCTACAACTTGTAAATTTTTAACCAATGAATAAAAACGCGAATTCTAAATTTTTACTATTTAGCTTTACATAATGAGATTTAGAGTACCATATTTCATATGCTTGTACTTTTTCAACCGCATTTTTCATTACTGTGATCAAAGTTTAAACTGATGTATCTTATTTTTATCTATGTTATTAGAATTGTAATAGAAATAAAATGATTAATTTTGGAATACCCTGTATAAGGAACATTATTGCTATTGCGTTATGTTCCTAAAAAAATATCGTCTTAAAACTACGAGTATCTTATAAAATAGGCAATCCATCTTCACTTATTTTGCGATTACAATCTTGACAACTTTAATATTTTTATAATAAAAGAAAGAAATCCCGAATTTGTGACAAATTGTGTGTTAATATGTACAGCCTTACCTGTTGCCTGGCCTCAGAATTACACGAGAGAAACATGCTCATTTTGCTGAAATGAACATAGCGTTCGAAAAATATCTGAGAATGCTGAATAAGTGGAAATTATATAATTAAATAGGTGCATCTTAGAGATAAATAAAATAAAACTTGGCTCGTTTTTTATAGAAAAATCTAAATAAGGATAACCAGATCAGTAAAATACAGTAATAAACGTAGATGCCATTTATATCTTGATTAAAAAAAATAATAGAATAAATGTTTTGTTTTGTTCGCATACCTATTTGCAATATGCTGTATTATCGCATGGATATTATCGGCCCCCATATATTGGCCTGCTTATCCTTATTATATTTATCTTATTGTTAGAGACAAATTTCAAATATCATCAGAAACGATATTCCATCCACAGGATTCCATCGATATTTATATTCACAATTATGCATAAGGATTACGCTTCCATAAAGAAATATTTATATTTGTACGGGATACGTTAAACTGCTTAAACCAATATGTGTAATGCGAATTTAGAACTATTTTTTATTTTACACGTTATATTTTAAGTACGCATTACGTGCGCAGCTTCAATTTTATCCATGCCCTATGATATGCGATGCCGTTTGATGGCTTACTAAATAAATAATTTCCCTGTAAGAAATAAATGTATTAAAATAAATGACCAGGAAATCGATTTCCCTGTTTCCGATATTAAATGTTGAATCTACGAAACTAGAAAGTACTTCAAATTATATCCCCTTTTCTTTTTTTTCTTTAGACTTATTTTTCCGTCTCTTTCGATTCTCAGTGTAATGATTGTGTTTGGTTGTTCAACTGGACATTGAATAAACTTTATTCTAAAGGATCTATTTCTTTAATTCCAGATTGCGCCTCAAGAGGGTTAAAAGAAATAGGTGCAAATAGACTGGACAAAAACACCGAGCGTTCTTCCCCGTATGCCTCGCTATATTTCTAATGTCTGGTTTTATTGCACGTCTAGCTGAACGGAAATGGAGATAGCAGATGTAGCGAAGCCTATAGGTAGGAATGCTCGGTGCACTCTAATAGTGACAGTGAGTACAAATGCACTGTGCATTAATGCACCCTGTATGTACACTGATTGTGAGCCAGCAATTGCAACGTAACTCATCCCTACGTTATGTTTATTTTTTTCTCTACGCGCTATGTTTTATGCAACAATTAGACGTAAGTTTTCAGGCTAAACCTAAGACATCCTAAACTTACTTAAAACGGCGTCAGACGAGTTTGTGTTCCAAGCAGAAAATCACATAAACAAATTGCTTCACTCGCGAGCAATTGCGTTTTTCGCGTTTCTTCCTCATCGTCTCTTTAAATTCACGCCAGCACGCCATACGCGTAGGACTTTTCGGGCCCCATTCCGACGAAGGACTAAAGGCTGCCTTAAACATCTGCAAAAAGATATATTACATGAAAACATTCAAATAGTTAAACAGGAATGGGATTCAGAAGATAGTCCTTATCCTCCTTCCCTCCTCCACAATTCAAAATTCTCAGCATTCCTCTCCCATTTTCATTTTATCTCTTATTTATTGAGGGGCAAAAATTAAATCACGATATATAGTCAATCGCTAATAGACGATATTCAGATAGTGATTGCAGATATATTAAATGTATAAATTAATTCAGTGTCTTATAACTCCGTTTTATGATTATACTTTCCCACCCTTTTGCAGTTTACAACTGTGGACTTCTACGTTTTCAAAACACCATACGCCGTGGCGAAACAAGCGATAAAATTTCATAAAACAGTAATGAATACGATAAACAAACCTTGAACTCATCACTGTGACACTCACACACAGTAATACCTACGCTACACGCACTCATAAATACACATTTCCGACTTCGTATTACATTACCAAAATTGCGTGGATTAGTGTTGCATCATCTGAGACTTTCATATTCAATTATATTACTCGTTCTAGCCGTATTGCATTTGGTAAGGAAAAAGGTGCCATTAAATTTAAAGAAGAAGAAGATGAACGATAGCGTCCGAAAAGCAGCATTTGAGGCGCTATATATTTTTTTTTATATTTCAATTTAAAAAAAGCTACTGAAACCGCGGAAATGATTTGTTCTGCTCTGGGTGAAGGTGCTATCTTTATCTACAAAATGTGCAAAAAGTGATAGAGTTTTTGGAACTAGGTCGTTTTACAGCATATTATATTTGCAAAAATTTGAATTTTTTCTTGATAAGGTAGAAGATATAAGCTTCCTTTTGAAACGTTTCCGAAACATTTATCATGTTTCGTTGAAAAGTTACAGTCGACCAGAAGTAGCCAAAAAAGCGATTTTGGAGGATTTCAACCCCCTATATCACTGAAACTAGAGCTAATTAAAAATTTTCACTAACATTTCAGATTCCAAATTAGTAAAGTACAGCGACCCCATATTGGTAAAGAATGGCTAATTTCGTTTGCGAAGCATTTTTGTTGTAGACCCGTGTAATGAGTTGCAGGGATATTTTGAAAAAAATACCATTTTTGAGAAACTTAGATATGCTATTATAAAGTACGTTTAAAATTATAACTTTTTTAAAACTATTTTTTTATATTTTTTTGTTTTAATCACGCAAAAAAAAAATTTGCTACTATAGGGACAGCTAAGATTTTTTGCAGTGAGAGCTAAAAGTTTTGCTACTGTAAGCAAAACTTTTAGCTTTCACTGCAAAAAATGTTAGCTGTCCCTATAGTAGCAAATTTTTTTTTTGCGTGATGATATATTAGGAATGTAAAAACCGATTATTTTCAAGAGGATGTTTTCACTCCTAGAACCGTTTCTTAACTCCAAAAAAAATTGCTTTGTTATTAAGTCCTACTACTCTATTATTATGCAAAGTTTCAGTTCTTTTAAATTTTTGAGTTGCCGAGTGTCCCTTTAAGAAATTTGCCCTTATTCTCCGGATTATTCATCAGAATTAGCCCTGTCGAATTATAATTTGTTCCGGTCGTGCTAACATTACCTAACTAACACACATTTCAAGACAGTATAGAAGAGGTTCGAAAAAGTCTTGAAGACTTATTCCAAATCGCTAAGCTTCTGCAAGAGTACATTTATCAGCTACCTGATAAATGGGGAAAAGTAATAGAAAATAATGGAGATTATTTTGAACATTATACTTGTATTCGATTTTTTGTGAATAATCTTTGAATTTTGTGAAAAAAAGGTACCGAATTAATTTACGCATCTAATATTTAGCGAATACGATTACCTCGAATGGTCCCAAATTTCTTCTTGATAATATCACGTAGATCATCCAGAATGGAATTTGAAGTGCACCAAAAGTGAATAATATCCAACCGGCAACTGTAATATTTTAATATTGTAATATTTGCAATATTAATGTAGGTATAATATTAATACGCATTAGTACTAGATATATATATAAAAATGGATTAGCTTTAAAAAAGAAGTTTAACGTGAATAAATGGACTAATGCGAGTCGGCAAACGTAAATATTCGCGACAATGAAAATACCAATTAATGTTACACCTTTATAACATTTGAGATTGCATTTATGCCCAGTTAACAATAATAGCTGTATTCTGATCGAAGAAAATCTGACTGTAAAAACTGTAACGTACCATTATATTTATAATATTGATACTGCATTATTGTGCAGGAGATATCAGCGCTTGCCGAATCGTAGTTTGCGTGTATACTTTTACTTAAATTACAATATTTTCATAAATTAAGTAATATCTGGTTTCCACTTTTGCAACGAAAATTTTATCCTAATATTTAACTATGTCTTAAAATTTAACTAATCTGTGCCAAAATCGTAGGAGCATTCTATGTATTGAAAGTGCAGTCTCAAACTCTTATTCACGGGGAAAATTCTTTTACTGATATGTACGAGAAATGGTAAAACAAAGAAAGCTTGAGAGCATGACGAAACAGTTTGTCGTCGTTTTCGAAACGAAAATTGCTCCTCGCCTCCGATTAATGCGTTCTACTCATAGATGCTGATTGCTGTTCCTTTCACCTGCGTGGTCAATGAATGTTCAACTGGTGCGATCCGGATGTCACCAGTGTGATCGACGGCCAGTCCTTTTACCGGTTCCACGACCTCCGAGCGCTGATCGGTAGCGCTCTATATCTCAATAATCGATTGGCAATCGCCAATACTTTTTTCTTCTAAATTACTTTAAGCCGGAAGTTCAATTATTTGCAAATCTACATATCTCACGTGCAGTATACTAATTTTTATCTTTATCATTGATTTTTATTCTTTAATATCTAAGCTTTTTGTTCTTTTTTATTTTCTCGCTTTCTTTGCTACCGTTTCTCCTATATTTTAACAAAATTCGCTCATACATGCACATACACATATAATATTTCTATACACTGTGCAAATATTCAACAAGTAAAAATTTTAAAAATTTGTTTCATTTGAATTTTTATCCGTCTAGTCTTGTTTAATTCTTTTATATAAATATAGGTATTTAATACACATTTTTCCTAAATAAATAAATAAATAAATAAATACCAACCGTACGCGTTATACGGATAGAATGTATTGCCATAAGTCAATGGTTTTAAATTGATAATAGTATAAATGAGGATTCCTGCGAGTAATAGCGGCGTGATTATCGCCCAGCAAACTCTCCAGTATATCGATGGCCGTTTCTGCAACATGTACTCAACATCGTCCAGAAAATTCTCCAGTCCGTATATCCAAAATATGCCGCTCATTTCCAATGTGGCCAGAAAGAAAATTATAAACGATCCCGCGTAGAAATCCACCAAACCTAGCAGGAATTGACCGCCCTATGCACAAATCTTATCAGATTTATATATACGACGAGAGTATGGAATTTTTTCGCGTGTGAACGAAGCTTTTGGTCCTATCCCTGATGATTTACGTAGATCAAATTTCGAACGAGATACTTACGGGCGTGCAGTAAAGAGTGCCAATAGAGAAGCCAAATACGGCCGTTCCAATCGTAACGTGCCAGTACTTCCACATTGGGAATTGATCGCATATAATAGTATTGATAGAACCGACGAGCGCGACGGCACTACCAATTCCCAGAACGTATAGCATTAAGAAGAAAAGCACGGAAAACATCTGAAAGCAAAAAGTGCCAAGTAAGCAAAATGTTAGCACTATGCTAGCAGTTAATTGTTAGCAAATTCGAGCAGAATATCGCGGCAGATCGATATATCAATCCGCGTTAAGCTTGTGTTCCGCCAGCAAGCGCGACAGAATCTGACAGCAGAGATTGACAAAAAAAAAAACCGAGCAGAACCTGTTATTTCGTATAACTATCTAAATTATCACCCGAAACAAAATTTTTCATATTATAATTATAAATATATAAAATATGTCCATATATAATATTTTTATATGTACAGAAAATTTTTTACCAGATAAGGACATATTGATTGCGCGAGAGGATTTGTCATCAAGATTAACCCTTTATTGCACATTTTTTAAAAACATATTTTGCTAAATCTTAGTTTTTGGCGTCGCTGATTGCAAATCTTAAGTCGAAGTTTAAAAAGTCAAAGTGCAATACGGCGGCCAAATGAAAAAAGATGAGCTGTGGTTTATACATAACTAAAATTTTACGTAAGGATTTTTTACGCTCCTGATTTCAAATCTACAATCAAAATTTAAAAATTTTAAATGGCGGATCCAATATCGAAAAAATATTTGTTACTTTTTAACGAAAAAGTTTCACTCTTACAAATAAATCAGAATTATAACGTTGTGGCAAGAAATCGCAAATGTAAATATATCGTTTTATTATATTATCTTATAATTTCATTAAATATAAGCAATTTTTCAAAATTTTTAGTCATTTTGGCCGCCATACTGCATGCTGTTTTACATTTTTTAATTTTGAGTGCAGATTTGAAATTGATGGCCTCAAAAACATTAATATACAGGGTGTTTCCTAAGTAAGTAGACAAACTTAAGGGGATATTCCTTGGCTTATTTTAAAAACAAAAGGTCCTACAAACATGTGTCCTAAACTGCTTCGTTTTCAAAATACAGGGTGTCAAAGTTGAGAGAAAAAATATAAAAATTTCGAAAATCTGGAAAACGCTTAGAAATATTTTATTCAAACTTGGTATGCGTACATGTGGTATTAAGAACCATATTCCAGTATCGATGAAACATTTTTAGATGCACCAGGGGCGCATCAAAAAATTTTTAACTATTTTGGAAACAAAGCAGTTTAGGACATATGTTCATAGGACCTTTTCTTCTTAAAATAAACCAAGGAATATCCCCTTCAAGTTTTTGTCTACTTACTTAAGAAACACCCTGTATAAAGATTTTCAAGATGTTTATATTTTTTGTAGCATAAATTTAAAAAAATGCTAATTTTAATTAGTAGGGTAAGTCCGGGATAGACGCCCCCTTGGGTAAGACGCCCCACCGTTGTCATTTTAACCGATATCAACGACATCCAGTGTTTATTAGTGTTAAATATAACAACGGTGGGGGTAAGACACCCAGAGGGGGCGTCTATCCCAGACTTATCCTATTTTGTTTATAATGTTATATTGTTAATGTGTAAAATAACTACATATTTATGTTATATATGTATACATATATGCATACATATACATCTCAGGAACACTAAGGTATTAAATATGTTTCGGAAACCAATTATGAAATGCATAAAAATACGGAAAAACTGCAAAAAGATAGATGTTCTATTTGGGACGCTATGCAGCAAAGGATTAAGATTGCAAATTATGGGGCAATAAACCTTAATTATATACTTATGCTGCCACAATTGCTCAATTACTCTAGTCGTGTTTTCAGCAATAATTCTTACTTGTGGCAGAATATTAAACTTGGCTATGGCGTCTGGATAGGAGATAAAAGCAAGACCAGTTCCGCTCCGTACGATACTGCTAATATCATCAGTGCCAAGCTCGTGTGCCAGATTTCCGAGAATACCGAAAATGGTGAGACCCGCCATCAGACTCGTCAACGTATCTAGCGTAGTTACAATCATAACGTCTCTGAGGAAATAAAATGTCAAATTATAATAATTAATAATCTTATTATCATGCTACTCCGTAAAAATATTATCACATTTTTATATATATACGACTTAAGTAAGGGATGATAAGAGTGTATAGCGAACTGAAAAATATTGAGGATACACTTTAACACCATGTAAGATTTCTTTATAAATTGATTTATTTAAATTTATTTAAGTTGATAGACGGATAGTGTTTTGTTGTTGAAAAAATATATGTTTTTAATAATAAAATAAGATGCAATATTATAACATAAATACAGAAATGATAAATAATATAATAGTAAAGAGAACGTATTATTGCTCGTCAAAAGCAAAAGCTAAGTAGTGGATTATGGCCAAACTTCCGAGCAATATAAGGTGTTATTGAAAAATATATAAAGTTTTTTAAAGTATGTTTAATTATCAAGCTTATATATACGTTTCAACCTTACTTGGTCTTCCTCAGAGCATAAAATAGTAGTATTACCTACATCCAAGAAATTAAATAATAATATCAGAATAAAAATAACTGTGTGTTGGAGTTCACATTAGAAGCATTGAAAAAAACAATCATCGTCGAAGATAAATAATATAACACATTGGAGAAAACAGTCGAATTTATAATTATAGTCAAAGTCAAATTTAAATTATACGTTGTCACAATAAACAAGATGGCAGAACTCATAATTACCGATTACAATAAAATGAAATGATCGGAGTCACAGTTGGAAGAGATATATGCTAATTTATGGTGTAATTTCTGCATATCAAAAACAGTAGGTAGTCCTCGTTAGAATTCGGTTGTATAGAACCTTGGTGGTAACCATGCTCCTCGTCGGAGATCACCGATGTAAGTCCGTGATTGAGTGGAGGTAGAGCCCGGTGCAGTTTTTTAATTGAGAAAGTATTTGTGACCATCCTTAGTGGCAAATAAGTGGTCGCGGTAACAAACCCTGTGTTGTGAATAGCTAATTGTAAGACCCTGTGTTTATCAGAACGAGGATGTACTGCTACTACGTGAGCTTGATAATTAATCATACTTTAAAAATCTTTATATATTTATCAATAACACCTTATATTGCTCGGAAGTTTGGCCGTAATCCACTACTTAGTTAATATAATAGTGTCCTAAATAATCATTGCAGTTTTCGCGTTCGCATGGTGGCCAAGAATTTAGCTTCAATAAATTATTTATTTGAGATAAAAAAAAAAGCGAACATTTCTTTACTTTACACTTGTCATTCAGAAGAGGGAACTTTAAAAAATTTCATTTTTTGCGAAACTAAATGTATCTAAATATAGGAAATTATACGTTTTCTTGAAAAATTTTATTTGTTTTTTTTTTTTTGTTATCAAACGTAAATGTGGAAAAAAGCCTTCGTAAACCGTTGCGGAATATTGTTAAAAGTGTTACTTTTTAAATCTTTATACATGATATTGGATAAAACGTGTTTAAGTTATCGTGGTTACCGTTCTCAAAAATAAAGTTTTGAGACAAGCACGTTTGAAGTCTTAGAGCGTAAATTGTGCAACTTTTAGTAGTGATTTACAACTATTAATCTATACTCTCCATTTGTATAGCTTTAAACTGTAATAAAAAATGAGAAAAGTTTTTTAATTTTTTGAAATTTCTAAAGTTCTATAATCCCTTAATCAAATCTTATTATGTTACATCATATGAAGAAAAATTTCTCATGTAGGTAATCGATAATTTTTTAATCTCGCGCTCAAGAATTTAACGATCCTAAACCTTCCCACTCGGATCATCCATTCCGACTCCATTATATCTCAATTCTTATGTAGCGCTACAGTAATTCCATAATGCTATTTTTTTTTTGTATAAAAAATAACCTGTAAATATTGTGGTTGAAGTCATTGTAAGACGAATACATGACTACACCACCGAAGCAAACCGACAGTGAAAAGAAACACTGTGTGACAGCGGCATACCAGACATCCGCCTCGAACAGTTTTTCCCAACTGGGTTTAATGAAGAAAATGATTCCGTTCACGGCACCTTCCAAGGTTACTGCCCTAATTAGTAGGAAGATCATCACGATATACGGAAATATGGCGAGGAAATAAGCCGCCTTTCCGGAGGTCTTTACGCCACGCGCTAATATTCCGCAGATGCTGCTCCAGGCGACTAAGAGACACAACGTCAGTTTCCAATCTGGAAATCCCAGACCATCTTCGATGTTCTCTTTCTCCTTCAGCACCGTTTTTCTGCACCAATAAAAATTCAAATAGGAACAAAAGATCGTTCAATCATGGCATGATAGATGTATTAGGACTTTCTGTCAACTCAGAAACCACCATACGATATAGATACATATTGTGCAGATATGTGGATAATTTTTAATACTTTGACTGCCTCATATAGTCATCCACATTTATGGATGACAGATAAGTTTCCGCAAAAGTCCCGTCACGCATAGATGGATTTTATTTACTCGATTAGAAATGATTTTATTAAATGTTTATAAAAATTTTGCGATCGTAAACAATTAAAGAGTATTATTTATATAATATTATACAAATGATATTAACATCAATGTAATGTGCGCTCATTACGGTAAAAAAGATAATAAATTTATCTTAGCGATCGACGATGTGTTTGGCTCTGCATACTTTATATAGCAAAAGTTTGGACGCGCCAGAAGTATAAATGCAAAAAAATCAAGATTAATTGACAAATGGTTATGATATTGTTTCTTTGAGAAACAAAAACGCGGTTTATTGAAACACAATATACTTTCATATTATATTAATAATAAAAAAAAAAAAATATCACATAACTTTTCTACAGTCTACTTTGGCCTACGGAAGTAAAGCATATTTTCGTCTATGTATAGCCCCGTCCACAGCTGATTGTGAGCAAATTTTTGCCATCCTATTAAGAAGTTTCAAGTCATTTGTAATGCCTCGAAAGACTGTTTTTTATTTTTGGAATTAATTTCTCTTATGCGTCGGTCTAAGTTTAATAATAATTCAATAGGACTTAAACAACAATCACCTCCGGTGATTGAGGACTGAGGAGGCCACGTTACGAAGATTTCCGAGTTTCTTCTGTCTTTCCACATTATTCTCGACACAACTTAGCATATTTAAAGCAATATTATAATTATTTATTTTGTTGATTAATTAATTTTCTCAAAGCTCTTGCCCGAAATTAGTTTGGTAATCAAAGTCGGATCAATATCGCAAGCAGCATTTTACATATTTATTGCGATGTAAACTGTCTCGATGAAAACATCCTCTATTTTGCTATTCTACTTTGTAGTCATATAAATTGTATTTACATCCATACGAACTTACGTAAAATAGAGTTCTGCGGAACTCCTTATCACAGTGCCGTTGTGCACGGTGATGTTGTTCGCCCTTACCGAATCCACGCAGCTATCTCCCCATTCTGCCAAACACTTGGACCACGGAAGCTGCGACGCGAAGCTTTTGACCAGGTAGAATAAAGTAAGCGACATCAACCAGCAATAGTAAGTACCGACAGCGATCATCGAATACATCTGTGCCCAACCAATGCCTCGGAATCCGGGTACTAAATTCGAAATTTTGTTATTATCAATGCCATTAATTGCTTAGAAGAGACATTATGACATATCTGATTATAAAGAGGAAATGTGTTTTCTTTCTTGCACATGCAAAATTCAATAATCTAAGAATTTTTTTTAAGTCGCTAATCTGAGGATAAAATTATGTATTCTGAAATTACCTATCTGATTACAGCGAACCAAAATTTCCAACATAAAAATAATGATATTGCAAAGTTGCGTCAGCTAAAATAAAATTAATACACATTACATAATTCTTTAATTTTATTATCAAGCTTCGATGTTAAAAATATCATATCCAGCAAAGTATAATATAGTTTCTGTATTGTAATATAATTTTGAAGTAAAGTTTCTTAAGAAAAATATGTGATATTCCGGCGCGGAATGTTTTCATAAGAAATTTTTGAAGATGCACTGAGAAAAATACATATTTTGGTTGTACCAAAATACAAAATATACAAAATGTTTTCTGGTCATATCAAACAGAATTCCTGATTATTGAATTTTTAGTTATTTCGATATTTGTAATTAAAATATTTGATAGACTGATACCTTTCTGGTTGAATCTATCAAATGTCCAATTTATGTAATCAGACTTCTTTTCCCATATGTAAACTTTAAGGAGGTTGGCGCGTTTGACGAAATATAAGACGAGTCAATAATACAAACCTAATACAAAAGTTAATTATGTCAACAGTATGTAGAAAAAGTTTTGTTGACTTCTACCGTTCCGTTTTGAAGATATTTGTTTTAAAAGTTACAGAAATGTATATACATATATAGATATACCCTTTATGTAAAATCATATTATGTATCTTTGCTCCTGTACGGTGAAAATGAATGAAATTTTTATCTTACACTTCTGTGAAATCGAGAATTGCAATCACGGTTTTTTAATTTTTAAGTTTAAATTTTTGTTTCAATTTTTAAATGATTTATTTAAACAATATCAAGTATAAAAATAAGACAAAATTGCGATTTTACGCTTTTTCTGGTCCCAATGATACCATGTTATTTATGAATCATTTCTGAGACTAGCTTTACACTGTTTAATCATAAAAACAAAATTCTATATATACATATAGGACATCGCGCCAACCTCCTTAAACAACCAAATATGTATAATATATTCTACTAGAGCGAAAAACTTTATCAAAAAAATTAATGATAACACAAAATGTTATTAAAATAAAAAAATTTTTTTAAATAACAAAACCTTGGCTGAGAGCTTAAAGTATTTTAATCAGATTCGAGCTAGCTTTTGCTTCGAGTTGTTTTTGAGCTTATTAAAATCTTCCTCATTGCATTAATTTACAGATAAGTATGTTTTCTCTAGTAGCCTTAATAAAAAGTTTCTAATCATTCGTTCAATTCTTTATACTGTTCAACAAAAAATTACTTTTTTACACAAAAACGAGAATAATCGTTTTATAGTTTTCCAGACGTTAAATACGATCCCATTTACCAAATTGCTTTATCACGGCACAATATTTTAAGAAATTTGTAGTTAAAGTTGCAAAAAGGGCTATTTTAGTTTGATTTAAATTTTGAAATGATATATCTCAGAAACCAGAAGAGTCCGCAGCGTGATTCAAAGTGTATGTGATTCAGCTAGGACTCTATCGACTATAATATATGTGAATATTAAAGTGATCGGTGAGGTTTAACTTTTTCGCAATAATTACCAAATTAACCCAGCGTAAGTGAGGTCGGGTATCTCATACCCAAGGCATTTTTTTTTAAACGCAATTTTTACATTCAAGGAGTATTTCTTGACTCCTATTATATCATAAAATAAAAAACAAAACATTTTAACTAACTTATATTTACAAAGAAGACAAAGAAGAATTCGGGGATTTCATACACCCTAGCTCGGTGTATGCAATTACGCACCTCACTCACGCCGGATTAAGTATGTTGTTAGGACTTTCTTGTGTCGATTGTGGTTAAAGATATTGATGAGCATAAAAAAATTTATAATACAAAAAAAAGATTTTACGATTTTTCACTTTTGACATCATAATTTAATGCTGTTGCAGCGAATATACGAAGTTTTTTTAGTTTCTAAATAGATACTAGAAATTCTTCTAACATGCACGAAGCCAGTCCGGTTTAATTGAAAACGATATCATGTCCTTGACAGTTAAGAGTATTTAGAGTATGACGAAACTGGAAATACGAGAGAGAGAGCGAGAGAGAGAGAGAGAGAATGTATTATATGTTTTAGTGCACGCGCTTATTAATCAAATGGAGCAGGATGGTGTCCACAATCTTTCTTGATGAATGACAAATTTTCTATTTATACAACTGCGCATATATATGTATATGTAATGCACATACATAAAGAATGAATTCTTAATCATCAGGAAACGATTATGAATACCGCCCATGGAATGTTATATCGTCATTTGTTACGTAAAGCAGAGCAAGTCTAGTTAGTACCCGATCCGATCCGAGCTGCAAAAAACAATTATTGCAAGACCCCGTCTAAATCCCGGTTCAACAATATAATCACGTGGATATAATAATATGGAGCCATACCTGTACAATAATTCGGGTCGGACCGGGTATTCACCCGGATTAGAATTTGCAGAATTTTATGAAAGAATGACCACGAATTCTCTATCTATTGCTTATCTGAAAGATTTAATCCATCTCCATTTTTTTTACATCGAATTATAATTTTATACATGTATAACACTTATAATCCATCCTGTTTTAATAAAATACAGCAGCTCAATTCCCTTTGCGTGATGACCACGCATATTTCATGCAATTGTGCATAATTATTAGCTTGTTAGTTGAATGTATAATATATAGTTGATAAACAATTATTATACGCTATTTTGTATCTTGTCTTTACCAGCAGACCATATTTTCACGGAGGAGCTGCTAGTAAACTGGCCTATTATCATCTCCAAGTAATAAAATGGCTTTCCCACTAGGAAAAGTACGATGATATACGGAATCAGGAAAGCGCCACCGCCATTTTCGTAGGCGGTAAACGGGAATCTCCAAATGTTGCCAAGTCCAATAGACATCGCGATACAGGACATCAAAAACTCCATACCGTTTCCCCAAGTCGCTCGCCCCTTTTCGTTTTCCGCTATTGACTACGAGCAGATATTTACACGTATGACATAAATGGTTCGTGAATGTTTTGCTCTGATGCAAAAACTATATGGCATAAGTCTTCGTGAATACATATACTCAAGTTCTATATGTATAATCATCAAAAGATGCTCGTGGAGCCAATACAAACCTCGAGATGTATTGGATTTTTTTAATTTTTACATCCGATGGACATCCCCAATACATGAAGAAAAAAGATTCTGCTGACTCAGCATATTTTAAGCATATAGCAAATATTTTGCCAATTATTATTCGGCAAAATGCCTTGTTAAGAATTTTGATTTTATTTACTGAAAATAATTTTTCTTTCTATAAATCTATAAATTATTTTGCTATAATAATTAATTGACTTTTATATGACCGTTATGAATTCGCGACTTTATTATGACCGTAAAATATAGTTTTTCTACCAAAGAAAGGATCGCAAGCGTCTTTCCTCGCAATTCTGACGAACTCCGGATATATGTAAATGTATGTATATTGTGTGTAGTATAGACCAAAATAAGAAACATGTATTTTTTTATTACGTACTGTTCTTATGCATTAATCCATTAAGTCCTCAGAGGCTCCTATGTGCTTTTTTGTTTTGAATTCTTGGAACTCGGAGCCCAATCGTGTAATTTTTAGACTGAAATTGTGATTATATGTATTTAGAGCGAAAAGTTATTTTTTCCGAAAATTTAATCGACGATATGGTGGGATATCTGATATAAAAAAGATATAGAAGGTAGAAGTAAAAGTGAGGGTAAAAAAAGTAAATGATTCCTGCTTTTTTACTGACAAATATTCTACTAATAATTAATGATTTCGTCTACCTTTTTGAGTAGAATTTTGGTTATACATCACTCAAATAATAATTATATCGATTTATTTTATTCAGATATCAGTAACTTTCGGAGAGAGCAACTCCTACCCCTAAATATGATTTGCAGTCTGAAAGTTTTGATTAAAGCTCAAGTTACAATTGGATTTAAAACAAAGAAGCGCATAGGGACCTCCCTGGAACTTAATGGGTTAATAAAATGTTAAAGAGGTAAAACGCATCCCTTTGAAGAAAATCGATATTTATGTTTCTAAGCGTATATCGTTGAAATGATAAGACATGCAGAAATGTTTTAAATAAAACTTTTATGGCTTCAAAAATACTTCATAACGGTGAATACAGTGTGCTTAGATTTTTTGAAAATATTATTATTTTTTAATATAGGTACCTCTACTATTGACTATTGTTTTTCAGAATTTTAAAATTGAAATTTTTTAATTGCATCTTGAAGCTGATGAAAACTGGGGAGGGGGAATCACTTACGACTCTTTTCTTATAAGTAGATCACACACACACATATTTTACGTTCGAAACAAATTAAAACATGTCTCTATGAATAAATTTCCTTAAAAAGATTTTTTGATTTTATCAACTAAAACGTTTAATGTTTTAGTAATAACTTAATTAGAACAATAATAAAAATTTATTGCAACAAACAGCAAAATTTTTTGTCAGGTATTTTAGATTTCTATGATTGTCATAGAATAAATAAAAGCGAATAAGAGATTAATTCTTGTTCCGCATAAGTAGGTATGTAATATAATAAATATATAATAATTTTACTCCCATATTGAAAACATACCATTTCTTCCGACAGCGATAATGATAACGGCAATTTTCTGTTGTCAGGCATTCGATAATCATAACTAAACCCATCGTTATTCTACAACAGAAAATACGTGGAATGCTGCTATAAAAATTCTTGCTTTCTAGAATTTTATATTTTACAGCAGTAGCAATTCAAACATTAAGTCCATGATTTGTTATAGGTAATTAAAAAATATATTTGAATATAGAATTTAATGATTATTTTTAGACTCAAATATTATAATTATATGATGTTTAAAGATTCTCTTAATTTTGCGAGTTGATAAGTTAAATCATCATATTTTCAACTTATCGAGATCAAATATATGTATATATAGGTAGGTATATACGTACATACATATATGTATAACGACTTTTTATTCTTAACTTCTCTTTCGATCTTGTGACACATATATGCGTGTAGAATAAAAATGCCATCTTTTTATTGTACATAAAAAATACATGTACATAAATAATATATAAGATCATTGAGAATAGAAATATATCAAGAATATGGAAGATTTAATAGCAATGTTGAATAAATGTAACTCACCGTCCCAAGGACATGTTTTGAGTTCCGCATTTCCTCGTTGTTATGATCATTGTCGCCAATAAAGCCTGGATTGTCTTTCCCATCCTACGTAAAAAACAACTATTTTGTCACTTCATTGTCACGGAAAAAAAACAATTAGAAATGACTGTAGCAATTACAGTGATCGGCAAAAATTTTATTTTTAGAAATGATATCGGCCGCGGTTATTTTCAATTAATGAAAAATAAAAAATTTGAATGTTTTTAATTTTAATTAACAAAAAATTGGTAATTAATAAAATACGAATTGTAAGCTCTAGATTTAAAATAATTACCAATTGATTGGAAATATAATACTGTCTGAGAAATTAATGAATAATCAGAAATATATTGCTCATAATTTAAAAAATTGGCAATTATATTAAAATAGACTATCGATTTTTAAAAGAATTACTCATTCAGAAAAAAATTTTCTCATTTTTTGAAAAATTAGTAGTTTTTAAAAAGTATATCATTTGTTCCTTGAACAATCAGTAATTGTTAGAAAATATATTACTAATTCTTGAGAAAATTAGCATTTATTAGTTTGTAAAGCCTGCGTTTGTTTATTCCTTTTGGGAAAATAAAATCTATAACGTTACGTGTACTTATTATATGTTTTGTTTTCTCAATAGCTCCCAATGGGAATAAACGAACGCAGGCAAAGTATCTGTTTTTAGGAATATATCAGTTGCAGGAGAAAGGAACCCTTGTAACCATCTCCGATAGAAAACGATTAAAAACGGCTATATCTGTATCGTTTTTAATCGTATCGTATCGGTTCTATCGTTGCATATTTAGAAGACAGATAAAACATTAATCGAATCGAATCGGTTTCTATCGTTTTAGATCAGAATAAGAAAATAACTATACAAATTTTATAGTTATGAATCGTTTTCTATATGTACAATTATTGCCCGTCTGAATCAATCGTATATACACGATATAATATATATCGTTATTTATGGTAATAATTTTACCGCATGCATTAATACGGATATATAAGAATAAAATGATAGACATCTCATCGATATTTATATGACTTAACCGAACCGATACATCTATCGTTTCTTATCAGAATTTTCCGACATACAACTTATCATCTTCTGTACGGCAGCAAATCGGTTCGTTTTCTATCGTATATCAATGATATAAATTGAATCGTTTGAAAGCCTTCTACTTTGCATATGTTTTTATAAGGTTAAAACGATAGACATCTCGTCGATATTTATACGACTTAACCGAACCGACACATCTATCGTTTCTTATCAGAATTTTCCGACAGACAACTTATCATCTTCTGTACGGCAGCAAATTGGTTCGTTTTCTATCGTATATCAATGATATAAATTAAATCGTTTGAAAGCCTTCTACTTTGCATATGTTTTTATAAGGTTAAAACGATAGACATCTCGTCGATATTTATACGACTTAACCGAACCGATACATCCATTGTTTCTTATAAGGATTTCCCGACAGACAACTTATCATCTTCTGTACGGCAGCTAATCGGTTCGTTTTCTATCGTATATCAATGATATAAATTAAATCGTTTGAAAGCCTTCTACTTTGCATATGTTTTTATAAGGTTAAAACGATAGACATCTCGTCGATATTTATACGACTTAACCGAACCGACACATCTATTGTTTCTTATCAGAATTTTCCGACAGACAACTTATCATCTTCTGTACGGCAGCAAATTGGTTCGTTTTCTATCGTATATCAATGATATAAATTAAATCGTTTGAAAGCCTTCTACTTTGCATATGTTTTTATAAAGTTAAAACGATAGACATCTCGTCGATATTTATACGACTTAACCGAACCGATACATCTATTGTTTCTTATAAGGATTTCCCGACAGACAACTTATCATCTTCTGTACGGCAGCTAATTGGTTCGTTTTTTATCGTATATCAATGATATAAATTGAATCGTTTGAAAGCCAAGTATCCCAGAATCTCAAGCCAGAATCCCAAGTATTTTGTAACGTGAGTTTCTGATAGAATATAGTAAATAAACTCCTTACAGAAAAGTATTACTGCTTGGTCAGTAATTTATTACTGAGTCTAGTGATTTTTTACTGGCAATTGGTATTTTATTCTTGTATTTAGTCAGTAATTTAACTACTGGCAAATGAGTAATATCTAGTAGTATTAGTAGTTCTTCCGGGATTCGAAGTACTGATACAAGTACTTCAGTATTTGCTTATATAGTAAAAAAGTACTGAAGTATTAGAGATTCTAGTAGTTGAGCTTAGACGTGAAGTACTGATAGAATGAGTAAGTAGTTTTCCTAGTAATTCATTACTTGGTCTAGTACTTAAGTACTGGTATAGATGAGATTCAACTGCACTTCTGGGGCGGCAAACGCCTGAAGGACTGAATTCATATAATTCATTTAAGGATCGACAGGAGTCATTTATTACTAGAATCGTGTAAAATCCGTATTATGGCATAAATTATTTACTTACAATAATGACTTAAAAAAACATTTATTTAACATTTACTCAACATTAATTTAATATTTGTGTTATATTGATTAATTATTTGCAATAATGATTTTAAAAAACATTTATTTAACATTTATTCAACATTAATTTAATATTTACTTTATATTAATTATATTTATTTGCAATAATAATTTGAAAAAACATGTATTTAACATTTATTAAACATTATTTGATATTTATTTTACATAAATTATTCAAACACGATGAAACACATTTACTTCGCCAGCGTATAAGAAATTTAATTTGATAAATTATTCATTTACAATAATGATTTAAAAAATCATTTATTTAACATTTATTCGGCAATAATATAATATTTATGTAATATTGATTATTTATTTGTAACAATAATTTGAAAAAACATTTATTTAACATTTATTTGACATTAATTTAATATTTATTTTATATTAATTATTTATTTGCAATAATGATTTAAAGAAAACGTATATTTAACATTTATTTGACATTAATTTAATATTTATTTTACAATAATTATTTATTTACTATAATAATTTTAAAAAACATTTATTTAATATTTCCTTAAAATATTATTTAACAATAAGTATTTAATTATAAGAAATCATCATTTTTCTGTTATCTCGTTTTGCTCTATAAATTATGTGGCAGTAGGGGCCTATTGCACAATAATTTACAAGTTAATAATATTAGTGAAAGAGCTTTGTTTTTCACTAATATTATTAATTGGAAATTATTGTGCAATAGGCCCTTGCTGTCCGCTATGAACATACGACGGAGACCGTGCGGCGCGGCACGACAGCGCGGGCTTGCGCGCCGGGAATAGTACGGCTCGCGCTCAATATGCGGCGCATCGCCGAGCCCGTAACCCGTATTCAAGATTCAACATCGATCCCTATATATAGAGACGTCTTCGCGAGGTTCTTCGTAATTCAGTACTTTTCACAACAAGTAGTTTCAGTAATTTTTTACCAGTACTCAATATCCAGTAATTCAATACTAAGCATCAGTAGTTCTGTGTAATAAATTACTCCCAGCAATCCAGTACTGCCCAGTATTTTTGAAGTACCGGCCAAAATATTACTGCCAGTATTTACAATAATTTATTACTGACAATGAGTACTTTTAGTGCTTTTTTTTCTGTAAGGGACGATTCACTAACCATATTAAAAACGATAGAAACTGATGTGCAGCTGATAAGACATTTACGATAAGATTCAAAGTATTTTGTAACGTGAGTGTCTGATAGAGTACCGTAAATAAACAATTTACTAACCATATTAAAAACGATAAAAACTGATGTGCAGCTGATAAGACATTTACGATAAGATTCAAAGTATTTTGTAACGTGAGTGTCTGATAGAGTACCGTAAATAAAAAATTCACTAACCATATTAAAAACGATAAAAACTGATATATAGCTGATAAGACATTTACGATAGAATTCTAAGTATTTTGTAACGTGAGTTTCTGATAGAGTACCATAAATAAACGATTCATTAACCATATTAAAAACTATAAGAAATTTTTTATCGTTTTCTATCGGAGATGGTTACAAGGGAAACGATGAAGTTAACTATACTAAACAATTTTTTCGTACTAAAAATTCGTGTTTTTTGAGCAAATTTGTAATTACTAGATGAACTATACGTGCTTCGCACGCTCCACTAAACTCCCCCCCCCCCCCCCACATAACAATTATAATTTAATCATAATAATAATTATAAACAAATAATTGTGGATTTTGATTTTACGTGTCCACTGTCCATATACGTATTTGGTAATTATTTAGAATAACGGACCACCCTCCGATGACCTTGACCTTGACATATGTTGTCAAGATTACCCTCCTGAGTGAGCTTCAGAAGATTTTAGCCGGCGGTCGTTGTTTATTAAAAAGTTATAAACAAAAAAGAATTCAAAAATATAGCAGTTATTTTGAGTACTAATAGACATAAATGACTGATATGTATGTGGAAATAGTAGGCCTTTGACCCCCTCACCCGCACCCCCCCCCCCTCCCAACCCTATATATGGTGGACCTCGCTTCAACTTACAAAGCACTGCCTATAGGTTAGTGACGCGCTTGTAAGTTGAAGCGAGGTCCACCCTATACAGGGTCGGGGGGTTTGGCCCTCTCACCCGCACCCCCCTCCCCCTCCTAACTCTGTGGACCTCGCTTCAACTTACAAAGCACATACTTGTAAAGCGCGTCACTAACCTATAGATTAATGACGCGCTTTATAAGTATGCGTTTTTTGTAAGTTGAAGCACATACAAAGCACATTGTAAAGCGCGCCACTAACCTATAGGTTAGTGACGCGGTTTATAAGTACGCGCTTTGTAAGTTGAAGCACATACAAAGCAAATACTTGTAAAGCGCGCCACTAACCTATGTGTTACTTTATAATATCTAATAAAAAGCATTAAAATTCTGAAATTTCAATTTGCTATATTTTCTAAACCAATGCCGTTCCCCACTTTTTTCTTGCGTATAATTACTCAGAAAGACCTCCCCTACAACATATTTAAGTGGCGATTGATTTCTCGTATAGGCCTTAATTGTCTAGGTTTACCTAAACTTTTTTTGTTAATAACTTTTTAATAAGCAGCGACCGCCGATTAAGTTATAAGGAAAAGTTACTCAGGGTCATGTCTTTGACAACATATATCAAGGTCAAGGTCATCGGAGGGTGGTCCGTTATTCTAAATAATTACCACGTATTTTTCTTATTTATTCAGATATTTCTTGATATAAATAATTTTTAACGTTTCTAACGACGTTGGTTACTTAGAAAAACTTAATAACTAAATCAAATGATATCACTCCAGATAAAGCAACATATATAATTTTCCTTGATTAAATACATCTTTTCTTCAATCAATACCAACTTTATCAAACATTTAAGTTTGAGATTTATTGTCTTTTTCACAAAATTATATTTTCTAATATAAATAAAGTTTAATTGTTTATTATCGACTTTCTTTTTTTTTGAATGTTTTTTCTGTTTTTTTTTAATTGATTTTCTTCCAGCTTCTCATTCTTTTTATTTATTCTTTTGCAGAAAACTGTCAAACTAATTCAATAATTTTCCTTTATTTTCATCATTTTACGAGGTAAAAACATATATGTATATACAAAAAACTTAAAATATAGTTTTAAAAATTCGCAATTATTTGAATCCGCCATATTGGCTTTATTTTTCGGAATTTTTAAAATTTGTTATAATATGCAAAATCTGCAACAATACCACATATGTACAAAAAATCTCAAAAAATTGATAATATAATACAATAGACAATACTAATAATTTTATGTAAAATTAAAAATTATTTTTTTCTATTATTATTTTTGGGAAAATTAAAAATTATTTTTATTTAATTATTCATTTTTTGAAAAATTAGTTATAATTCTCGATTTATTATTAAATTTTCTAAAAATTAGAAAATAATGTTAAATTATTAACAATTTTTGTAAAAATAATTTTTTTTTGAAATTATTTACATATTGTTAGGTTATAAATAAAAATGAGTTAAAAATTTTTTTCTTTTTTGGCACTTACTATAATTGTATTTTTGCTTATTAATAACACTAGGTAACAAATTTTGACTTTTTTTTGTGTTAACAGTGACTATGTTAGTCGTATTTCTTGTGCCTCAAGATGACGGAAAATCATTGGATTTTTGCAAAAAGATTGCTTTTGTGACCAGAACATCGTACTTTAGAAATTTTAATATTTTTCCAGGATTGGAGATAAATTTGACTCTGGGTGTGCTTTGATTAACAGGTAAAAATATTTTTGGCTTTGGGGGGATAATCTAAACCTCCCTTGAACTGAGAAATGTGTGGTAGGTGTGTTGAATAGGAAAAAACAATTTTTATGGCCACATTTTTCAAAAAAATTAACGTTTTTTGATTTAATTGTTTATAAAAAATGTTTTTTTCTATTAGACACACCTACCATACATTTCTCAGTTCAAGGGAGGTCTAGACTATCCCCCCAAAGCCAAAAATATTTTTACCTGTTAATCAAAGCACACCCAGAGTCAAATTTATCTCCAATCCTGGAAAAATATTAAAATTTCAAAAATACGATGTCCTGGTCACAAAAGCAATTATCTTTTTGCAAAAATCCAATGATTTTCCGTCATCTTTAGGCACAAGAAATACGACTAACATAGTTATTAAGTTTACACAAAAATCGTGTTACACGGTGTAATTGCTTTGACATTTAAAAAATAAATAATGAAATTTTTTTGCGGATTACTGAGCAATTAGAAACTGTATTGACTTATTTGTACAGCAATAGGGCCTTTTTACACGGAAAAAAATGATATATTGACAATTAGCTAACAACAGTCAATTTTTGAAAATAATTTTGTTATAATTCAATAACAGTATTAATGAAACAGATAACATTTTATAAGACAAGAGCGTACTTGTTTCATTAATTAATACAGTTATTGAATTAACAAAATTATCTTTAATTAAACTGCTGTTAGCCAATGCTGTTTGGTATACGGAAAAAGATGCTGCCAATACATCTGCTTCCATATATCAAAATCAATTCAAAGATTAGCTTGACTTTTAACGAAGTAGTTAGTAGTATATAGGGTTGAGCATAATTTTGTCATTGAATCAAATAAACTTGATACAGCAAAATTGTTATTATAACAAAAAATTAAAATAATCTAGTACTCTAACACACACTTGTTTTCAATGTGCTACATTTGCTTTGCTGCATCATCAGATCTGCTTAGCTAAATAAATATTTAACTTGCGCAGCGAATTATAGTTTTCCTGAATTACCAAATTTATTTTTTCGTTGATTAATGTAAATTAGGATTCGAAAACGAATTCGATAGAATCACGGCGCGATTGAACTGTTCGAAGTCGCGAATATTTGAGCTTCGTGTACTACAAATAATTCAAATAGAATCAGAGGTCGAATTGTCGACTTTCATTCTGTCGACTCGCAATACTCAAATTTATGAAGAACTGGATTGTTTGAACTATCGTGATATTAAGAAAAATTTTGTTCAAAACTAATATTAACTGTAAACAGTAATAACTGTGACATGAATACACGTCATATTATCTATTCTATTTTTATAATCCTTTATTTATAATCATTTATTTATAACCATATGCATTGTCGCTTTATATAAATTCAGACCAAGAGTAGGTAAACAATTTTTCATATAAAAACATATAATTGAAATTATAAAATTATAAAATATGTGTCCATATGTTTTCTTTCTCTTGTGTAGTACGTATAATCTCTATTTATATACCTATACAGGTATTATTCTGAAAAAGGTAAATATACCGATCAGGGGAGCATCCTCCGATGACCTTGACCTTGACATATGTTGTCAAGGTCATGACCCTGAGTGACCTTCAAAAGTTTTTAGCCGTCGCTCGTTGTTTGTTAAAAAGTTATTACCAAAAAAAGTTTGACAAATATAGCAGATATTTTGAGTACTAAAAGACATAAACGACTAATATGTATGTGGAAATAGTACATGTATGACGTAGGGGAGATCCGGGCGAGACCGTCCAGAGGGTGAAATCGTCAAATCAAATATCTCGGAACCTGTATATTGTGCGAACTCGCTATTAACATTGTAAACGCGTCTTATGGTACCCATGTGACCAACGGAGTTTCGGCAGGTTACCTGCCGTGTTATGATTTTTACGAGGGCAAACGTGTTTTCGGAAGGTGAAAGTGAAATTTTCTGCGCGTGGAAATTTTGTAATATTTGCTCTCCAAATCTCCAGGTACGTGATTATAAAAAGTAATGCATGCTGAACACGAATCCAGTGTAGTTTTTTCATTATCGTTCATGTCTAATATTTCGTGGGCGATCAAACCTGAAACTTGTGTTTAGGGCTAATTCGTCAGTAAGCACTGCGGGCGGATTCGGCAGTCTCGTCACTGTGGCGCGCCGTGCGCACGACTTCAGCTCACGGCGATGTTAGGTTAGGTTTCCCTGTGTTGTCCGTTGCACGTGCGTCATTGTTCATTGCAGGGAAATAATGGTACACACGTATTGTCGCAAAACGACTCCCGTCGACAAGGAGCAACTGAAGAATGCAGTTGTGGCGGTGAAAAGAGATAAAATGAGCGCTCATGCAGCCGCAAAACAGTTCGGTGTCCCGAGAACCACGTTGAACGACTGGCTAAAGAAGAACCAGGATGAAATAGAACACGTGGATGACGTGGTCGTACGATATAAAGGAGGCTTATCGGTGAGTACTTAACAATTATTAATTTTTAAAAGCATGCACTCTGCTCAACAAAGTTGATATTCATGCAACGTCTTAATTTTAAATGTAGGTTATGAACGCGGAAACTGAAAAAACTTTGGTGGAATACTTAGTACATTGTAACGATATGTACTTTGGGCTATCTGCGAAGGAAACCCGTGGTATAGCCTTTGATTTAGCCAAAAAATTGAATCTGAAGGTACCAGCATCGTGGGAAGCCGCTCGCATGGCCGGTGAAGATTGGCTAAGCAGTTTTCTCAAACGGCATCCAATATTATCCATACGCAAACCAGAAGCGACAAGTTTAGCACATGTTACCAGTTATTTCAGTGATTTCAATCGAACAAATGTAGAAAGGTTCTTTGCGCTGCTAAAATCTGTGATGGATAAATATCATTTCCCAGCTCACTGCATATGGAATATGGATGAGACGGGAATAACAACCGTTCAGACACCGAATAGAGTCATCGGGCGTCGAGGAGTGAAACAAATCGGGCGAAAGAGGAAGACTTCTGCGTAAAGAGGAATTCTCGGAATCCCCGGAATTCTCGTAACTTTGGCGATGGCGGTGTCAGCGACCGGGCGTTTTCTACCTCCATTTTTTATATTTCCTCGTAAAAATTTCGAGGAACATTTTCTTGAAGGCGGACCACCAGGCTGCACAGGTGAAGCGAATCCAAGTGGCTGGATGAACGCGGAGCATTTTGTCAAGTTTTTAAAGTTCTTTCAGTCCCATGTGCGTGCTTCCATCGACGCCCCAGTTTTACTGATACTCGTCAATCACGAATCACATTTGTCCGTCGCTAGTCTCGACTACTGTAAAGCGAATGGAATCATTGTCCTATCATTACCGCCGCATTGCTTGCACAAGATACAACCGCTGGATCTCATCGTCTATGGCCCGTTAAAGGAAAGTGTACACGCACAGTGCGATAACTGGATGACGTCGAATCCTGGTAGGATAATGACGATATACGACATCCCCGGAATCGTGGCTAAGTCACTGCCACTTGCCATAACGCATCAGAATATTGTGTCCGGGTTTGAATGCACTGGAATTTCTCCATTCAACCCGGACATTTTCCAGGAATACGAATTTTTGCCGAGCAGCGTTACGGATAGGGAGATGTCTTCTACTTCCGCTCATCCCGAAGAAGCCAACCTCAACGCAGCCGACCCGGACACAGCCGATTCGGAGACAACCGAACCCAATGCAGCCGACCACACAGCCGATTCGGAGACAACCGAACCCGATGCAGCCAACCAGAATGAATTCGATCCCTCGGCTTCTTCCATGTCTCGTCCTGGTGATACACAGAACTTGAGCGCGACGCTTCAAAGTATTCGAGCCTTTCCTAAAGCCGCTCCGAGGCAACAGACTCGTAAAGGACGAAAACGAAGAAAGAGCGCCGTTCTTACTGACTCGCCTGAAATGATGGAATTGGCAGCTGAGCAGGCGAAAAAAAAAGAAAAACCTGCTACGAGAAAGACAACGTCATAATCTACACCTGCCACTGCGCCGAGAAAGAGAGGTCGGCCAAAAAAAAATGCCACGCAATCAGAACCGCAGCCTTCGACGAGCAGTGGGCGTAAATCGAAATCAAGGAAGCAGCAGCGGTAGGATTCTGACGAGGACTTGGATACGTGCTGCGTGTGCTCAGAGAAGTTAACCCCAAAAAGAGCATATGGAAAAGAGTGCTTTGCGTGCGAGCGTACGGCACACAACACATGCGTGCGCTTGTCAGGATCTGTATTCACGTGCCTTAATTGTTTTATAGAATAGAATAATGTCGCATAAAAATTTTAAATAAATTTTTATATTTTTCTCTGAAATAACAATTATTAAAATGTATCCTATCATTTTTCAGGATTAGATGGACGTATATGTATTGAAAATGCAGCGTGACGGATCCGCCCTAGGGGGGGGGGGGGGGGGACGAATCCACCCCGCAATTTTTGAGATCTCAATTTTTCCACCGTTGTCGTTTTTGCTCTTACCGGTTAAACAAAGCGACGTAGACAAAAATTTTCTATATAAATTTTGTAGCTAAAGGTTCACTCTTTACAATCGTATACCACATTTAACTAAAATTATTTATTTTGTTGTTAAAAATCGGCACCGAAAAAAATGACGGTCTCGCCCGGGTCTCCCCTATATTGTCAAGGTCATGACCCTGAGTGATCTTCAAAAGGTTTTAGCCGTCGCTCGTTGTTTGTTAAAAAGTTATTAACAAAAAAAGTTTGACAAATATAGCAGTTATTTTGAGTACTAAAAGACATGAACGACTAATATGTATGTGGAAATAATACATGTATGAACGAAGGAATGTCATTTAAAGCAACGAATCGTTGATATATTAAACAGTCTTTTTGTTAAAGCAGAGAATAGTTGGTATACAAAAGAATATATGCAATTTTATGGGTTAAAAAGCATAAATCTAAAGTATTCTCTTTAACCATAATTGTATGACTATAATTGTACAATTAAAGACAGTTTATATACAATTATAATTATACAATTATGCAAATTGTATAGTTTTATACCAACTATTCTCTGCTTTAACAAAGAGACTGTTCAATATATCAGTGATTCACTGCAGATTATTCCGGTGACTGAGTACTTGTACAAAGCAGTTACTAAGTAGTAATGTCCTTCACACGTACCAAATCAGAGTGTTTACAAAATTTCGTAAACAGTCAAATAGGTAGTATGCTCTGCTTTAACGGGGTTATTCCTTCCGTATAAATATAAAGTATTCTCTGCTTTAATCAAAAGCATAAACTGTTATCTGTTTTATTTAAAGCAGTGAATCGTTGATATATTGAACAGTCTTTTTGTTAAAGCAGAGAATAGTTGGTATAAAACTATACAATTTGCATAATTGTATAATTATAATTAATTGTATAAACTGTCTTTAATTGTACAATTATAGTCATACAATTATGGTTAAAGCAGAGAATACTTTAGATTTATGCTTTTTAACCCATAAAATTGCACATATTCTTTTGTATACCAACTATTCTCTGCTTTAACAAAAAGACTGTTCAATATATCAACGATTCGCTGCTTTAAATGACATTCCTTCGTTCATACATGTATTATTTCCACATATAATATATATATTAGTCGTTCATGTCTTTTAGTACTAAAAATAACTGCTATATTTGTCAAACTTTTTTTGTTAATAACTTTTTAACAAACAACGAGCGACGACTTAAACCTTTTGAAGGTCACTCAGGGTCATGACCTTCACAACATATGTCAAGGTCAAGGTCATCGGGGCTTGCTCCCCTAATCGGTATTTTTACCGTTTAAAAGATTTGAACAATTTAGGACTCAAGTTTTAAAAATTCAAATTATTTTAATTGTACGTCTGTCGAAGATTCACTATTCTAAACTGTATAATATGTAAGTAAAATATAGCCAATCATAACCCAACATCACCTATCTATACGGTGTACTTGAAAGTACACGATCGTCACTTTCGCTCGTAATAGGAAAAAGAAACACCGTCATCTAGAATTTCATCATACTTGAACATCGTTTATTCGTTATTGGCATCGCGCCAGAGTAGCACAATGCTTGAAATTTTGCGTAATCACACGACGAACACTAAATTATTTCTCAAACCTTGCAGCTTATTTGTGATTAAGAATGTGGATAAATATTCTCATTAGTTTTATAGTTTCTTGAATTTTTATATTCTTAAATTAATAATAAATATGTATATATATTTACTTTGTTTATTACACATTAACGTTGATTTGATTTTTAAAGAAAAAAATATATATTATATGTGTTTACTCTAACATTAAATCATTTAAAACTTCGAGGTTTAAATCTGTAATTTTTAGTCAAGCTAAAAATCTTATAGATTTTGTAATCTATAGATATATTATAGTATATACTACATTTATTATATAGTATATACTACATTTATTATTGAATTTGTCAAACGTATTAAATATGCATTAAAATATAAACGCATTAAAATATAAACATCAATTTGACATAGTGTAAATTTTAACATGTATAAATGGATGTGTGTCCATAAATAAATATAAGTATCAAATTATAATCTTTATGATTGAATCACGTTATTAAAAATTCCAGTTAGATAACCATATGAATAGTTGATTTACTTTCTCTTTTTATATCGTTACACACAAATAGAAATAATGTATTATATTAATTACATAATTAATGGCGAAACTGTACAAATCACAACAAACGAATTTCGACTTTTATGTCTTTTCCGACGCTTAAAGTTTTATCCTACATCTTTGACACAAATAATCCTCTATTGTACCTTACGTACTATAATAATCGCGTCTAGAATGCGTGAAGGTCTCATTCATCATGCAATAGTACTTATCATTTTATGAAATCTCTAAAAGTATAATTATGAATACAGGTGACAAAACAAAACAGAATTCAGTACGCCATAATAAAAATGGTTCCTGATCACTTATTGCTACCACTGACTTCTTACTATGACGTTAATCTTTTTAATCTTATGTTTTTTTAAACTTTTATAATTGTGTGAAACATTTGAAGATGTCAAACTATCAGATAACTCTGACTCATTATGTAATATAAAGACACAACATATCTGATTAAAAAATAGGTATCTATTTTAAAACAAAAAGATATTATAATGGCTCTTAATGTAACAAATAAACGTGTTTCTCTTTTTTTGTCTTTTCATGTTGTAACGTGAAAATAGAACTTTTTATAACTGCTTTTAAAATGCTTTACAACTATTAGATAATTTATGAATTAAAAAGAAAGGCGAGGGAAGGGAAAAAGAAGGAAGGAGGAGGAAGAGGTAAATGGGGAAAGATAAGCAGAGAGGGAGAGGGGAGGGAAGAGGAGGGGAGCATCCAGAACATTTCGTAAATATACCCGAGAACAAATGTAAGAAACAACTAATTTATTATCGATAATTAAATGTAGGAAAAAAGTTTACATGATTAGTTCTTTTTACATGAAAGTGATTGTGAGTGTGCATGTGTGAGACATAAGAAAACAAAAACTAAAAAAAAAACATATTTGGTTTAATATGTCAAACAATGCATAAAATTCATAAGTACTTGACAGTCTTGACATGCACATATATATATATATATATATATATATGTATATATATATGATGGCAGAGAAGATGGTTCAGAGAAGCAACTTATTATAGCAGCTCTTCAGACAAAGAAATAAACGAACAAACATATCTCTTTGATCTTTATCGAATTTTGTCCTGCATCCTCATCTAAAACAACGTTATTACTGATTCGATAAGTTTTTTAATCTCGCCATAACATATTATATAGCCACAGCTATATGTTGACAGATTTCTTATGTGTTATATATGTGGCATGGATTTTGTAAATTAACGTCACAAGAGTGAAAGGAAAGATAGATGTTACGACTTAATTAAGGATGTTTGGGCTGTACAATACCAGCAAAAAGTGATTAAAATTAAAAAACTGCAGATTTCTTATATTTGTATCGTTTGGAATATAAAATAAATAAATTTATATTACATAAAAAGTTCAACTATCGTAAAATAACATGATTCTTAACGTCTTCAAGGAAAGGAATATTTATAAATAATATTTTTCGTAATCAACGACAAAAAATTTTGGTCTTGAAAATGCCCTAAAACTAACTGCAAAAAACGAAAAAACGAATAATTTATAAAACGATTTTCGGTTACTATAGGTATCGAATAATTTAAATATACATTTATTATAAAAGTAATAAGTTATATATATTAAATTAATAATTTTAAAACAAAATATAAACCATTTAATACCAGCTTTAAATAACAACACTGCATTATTTTCTACGTTGGCATTACTGCTTGTCAAATTTCGAGCGCAAAAAGTATAAATATAATATAGTTCTTTGAATCTTCGTAAATCTTTTAAAATGCCGAAAAATGATAAATATCGTTGGAAAAGGAAATGGGTATCGGAAATTATATACAAGAAGCGAGTAAAACAAAGCAAAAACTGTTTGCATCGCCAAAAATCAGAAAGTGCCGACGTCCATAACCGTTATTTAATAGTAAATGACTGCAGCGTACTGACTCATATTTTGCTACAATTTTAGGTAAATAACTTTCAAACGAGTAAGTGGATTCAAATAAACTTTTGCACGAATATTTATTAGTTTTATTAGCATATGTAAAACATTTGATTTAATTCGTAATGCTACTTCCTCATCAAATTATAAGAATAAGAAGAAAATTCATGCGTCAACAAACTTTCGATTAAAATATCTCAGAAACTAAAGCCGTAATAAAAAATCTAACTACATTTTTTAAATATAATGTCAATACAAGCTTTCGATTGCGACCAGTCCGAATAAGATTGGTGCAGCCAATCCCGAGATATGATAAGAATCAATGCAAACCAAAAAATCAAATAACTCTTAAACCAATAAGAGAATTGTGCTAAAATTTTACAGAGATACTCAGACATAATAATAGAACATCTGTGAAATTTTTAGATTTTTTGTAATGCTTTGTGTGTGAGATGTGACATATACATTCTTAAATCTCATAATCATCATTCTCCGATTTGAAACGATTGACGCGACGTTTTAACGAGCGAGAAAAAAAGATTGATTTGCGTTCACAAAAATTTTAATAAAAAATATTAAGTGATAAGAATTATTTATTTAAACATATTTCTATATTTTTTCAAGTTAAATAAATAAAATTTTTACACTTTAAATAATGTCTTTGTGTGTGTAATGTTCAAAACAATTACGCATAGAACTATATAAAATATAAAATCTTATATTATTTTTGAAAATTTAATAAAATATCTTTAAAAAATTTTAATAAGTTTTTTTCCAATTTCAAATACACAAATAGACCTTTTTGAAAAATTAAAAATATTTTTGCGCAAAATGACTGCTGTACTTGTGGAAAAATAGGTATTTTTTTAATTAAAACCTTTGATAACAGTAAACTACATAAAAAATGTATAAAAGAATATGTTGTTTATACATCGATCTAGTAAGCAAATTGCTCGCAGTACGACAACAGATTGGCAGATTTGCTCAGATATCGCAAAAGATCCGGGATCTGGTAGCCGGTAGGTATTATCTGTGCACTGACGGCGTTAGCTATAATTTTTGGAGAAACTTTGGAAACTAAAAAAATCATAAATAAATATAGATAAATAAATAAATAAAAAAAGGAGTATAGTTTAAAGTTTAACTTGTTAGGGTTTTCAGGTTATACATGTAAACATTAATTTACTTGAAATTATCATACATATATTTGCGTATATAAGGGGGGGATGCGTCCCCCTCGTCCCTTTTGCTATAACGGCGCCCGTGGATCTGTGCATTAAACTCATCGTGTTCTGCTGATAAAATCTGACAACAAATTGTCGGCAGAAACCAAGCAGAATTGTCATTTCGTAATTAATATATTTAAATGGAATACATTTAGATGGTTACGAATCGGCAGATTTTGCTCAGTTTATGAAGTCTGCCATATTCGTGTGGTTAACATTCACATATTAATAAATTCTGTTATAATAATATAATTAATATCCTATATAATTAGGAATTTCTGCTGGTATTATATCGATAAAATTTGCAGCAGATACTTTCAAAATCTGTTCTCAGTAAATTTGGGTATCCGAAAGGAGTTAGAAATGCTAAATCATCTATCAGCGAATTCGATTAGAATTTCTGGTGCACATTAAAACCGTCGCACACACATCGACGTAAAAAAATGTGTGTCTAATATATATAAATACACAAACGTGTTAAACCACGGTTAAACCACAAAATTCTCAATACACACTTTATATTTTGTGTTGTTTGGAAAAATATGTATTTTATTATTCAAGATATTAACCCGGCGTAAGTGATTCGAGGTACGCGTAATTGTTACACCAACTATATACATATGAGGTGGGGTATGAAATATACCCGAATTCTTCTTTGTCTTTTTTATAAATATAAGTTAGTCAAAATGTTTTGTTTTTTATTTTATGATATATAATAGAAGTCTATATTACATGATAGATAAATAAAACAGCAGTAACTATAATTACAAAAATATTTATTTTGAACTTTGGCAACAGGTTCAAATTATTTGAAACGCAATTTTTACATTCAAGGAGTATTTCTTGGAATACGGCTCGTCTAGTAGCTGGAGTGCAAGGTGTGAGGAGAGGAGCGCGAGGGCAGTTTCAGTGTTGCGCAGGAGATTAACGCGTCAGGAACTGCACTTACATCGCTAATACAATAAAATAATACAAAATTATAATCTTTTTTTAAACAAAACATTTTTCTTTTAATAAAATCAACAAAAAATTAAAAAAAAACTTGTTATTCCGCATCTGAATCACTACATTTTTCACATAAAAATAGGTTTGCGCACGTCTAATCTCGCATCGTCGCCGGCGCAACACTGAAACTGCCCTCGCGCTCCTCTCCTCACACCTTGCGCTCCAGCTACTAGACGAACCGTATTCCAAGAAATACTCCTTGAATGTAAAAATTGCGTTTCAAAAATGCTTGGGCATGAGATACCCGACCTCACTCACGCCGGGTTAATATTGTGCATTTTATATACGTTATACATTGATTAGATGTACAAGTGTACAACAGCTTTAATATACGTCACTATGATATTATAGTGCACACTATAATGTGTCCGACGCACTATATATGTTTCGAATACAGTGCTTTCATCGATTCAATTTGATGTTAGTTAATTTTTTTTTAATCTTATATTAAGGTGTCTTGCTATCATATCTTTTGAAATTTTTAAGGACATTTTTATTTCTTTTAATAAAAACAGCTCAATAAACAAAATGTTAATAATACGTTAGTTTGCTGAGATTCCAACAAAATTTTGTGACAGATCGGCATCAATCGCGTCCACTTAAGATCGTGTTCTGCCCTGGCAGAATCTATGACATAAATCTGTTGGTAGATTTGCAGAAACCGAACAGAATAATTTATCATTTCGTGATCATTTAAATAAAATATATCATTTAAGTGATTACAAAATAGCAGATTTCTGTTCGATTTCTGCAGTCGATTTACCATCGTATTCTAATTAGGAGATTCTGTTGTATCTTTGCTGGCTTTCTGCTGACAAGTTTGTAGTAGACACCTTGCAGAATTTGCAGAATTAAAAAGTTTTGTATATAGATCTATATGTATTTATATGTATGTATATAGAAAAATTAATGTAATCATAGCATGCAGAATCGAAAATGTTTATCATAAAGATGATAAACTGCGATAAACGTCATTTTTATATGTCTGTATCAGTTTTGCGCACATAAAAAAAATATATATATATAAATCTGTATATGTATACCTACACGTATATGTATATATAGTAAAGTTTTCTTACGAATGAATTCTTACTTTTTCCATTTTTTCAAATATTGAAAAAAAAGTTGTTAAAACACCAACACTCGCGAATTGAACAACAACAATGAGACAAAAATTGAAGAATTAAAACAGAAACAGCAAAAGCGTTTTGAATAATAATAAACGAATTTCTTATATGACCGAACGTAAAATCTCGATAGATATTATACTTTATGTAACGCTTGTTCCGAGAACCGGCGGCTACTGAGCGAACGTGGATCATGTTTGCGCAGGTATCGCAATATCAATACCCAAGGTAGGGAAAGGCCATACGATTTAACAGCGATCTACGGATCATGCAGTTAGATTACAATCTAAAAGGACAAGGCGGGGAATTTCCTTATCCCGAGAAATTCGGAGTATCCCGAAAACGAGTGATATGATTTATCCAAATAAGATGCAGCGAGTACATTGTAATTAAAAAATTAAAGAATTCTAGCGTTTAATTTAATAAAATCGAATATAATAATTCGATTGAGATCGATCGAAAATAATATTACAATTGTCGCCTTATATACTAAACATTCGTTTAGTACAAATCATTAATAATGCGCGCGTTCCATCGGTTTATTCCATTTTGTCTGCTAATGTTGATAAGCCTGATGGTACACATTTCTGTAAAGTAAAAAGGAGATAAGGAATGTTTTTCAACTCTCCATAAAAAAATCCTGATGTCTGTATTTGCGCGCATGTGTCAAGCAATAAATGTTTCAATTTACAATTATATTCACGTGTAAAAAAGTTAAAGAATTTTTTAACTTCTCGAAGGTTTGTTGGCTTTATGAATCTAATTATATATAATAAAAAATTGGATCCGTTTAGAAGCCGCTAATATTTGGTTGATTAACACAACAGTCAGTTACTTCACGCTATAAACAAGATCTAAAATTACAGTATAAAATGTACAATATTTTTGCATGCCAGCTTATCATAGAGACCGATTAAAATCGTAAATTCTAAAAAAAAATGTCGAAGCCACAATTGTTTTTGAGTTAGGAGTTGAGGAGCAATAACAGTTAGCCAATAATATTGCGTACGAAGCCACGCACTTACAACAGACCAAGAATCACATTTACCGATTACGTACCGATCTGTTATTTATTATTGATTCTCATAGCTCAATTGATATGGATTTTAACTGCACGGCTGATTTTTTCTACGTTTCTTATGTATAAGCATATTACTTGTAAACAGATGCGGTATAAGGGAAAGAAATAAGAGAGAGAAAAAGAAGTATAGGATTAAAACAATCATGGTTTTTTCTGAGATTTGTTGGAATAATTAAATAAATCATGTAAAAAATATTTTCAACAATTTATATACATGTAAATAACAGATTTAAATGCTTCTGCATTTACTTTGTACCTAGCAAAATTTTTTTTAAAGTAATATGCTAGTCAAAAGACATTTTTAGTTCAAGATGTTACAAGTAAGACAGAGAGTTAATATTTATTTCCCAGCTGAGAAAGATATTACGAAAACTCATTTTTACTGAGAACTTTCTTCATAGTTTTTTCCAAGGTCGGCAGTAATTCGCAATAAGAGTCTACACACTTGGTGGCACACTTTTCAAATTCTTCGCTATATCTATCTACTTCACTCTGAGTCGGGTTTGGTCCCATTTTGTCCTTTATATTATCATTGCATTCCATTATGCACCTTTGTAAGCGATTCTGGAAAACACATCATACTTTAAAAGTAAGATATACTTTAAAATTAAGTAAAGAAAACATATTTAAAAAATTGTGATTTTTTTGCCTAAAGTATCCTTTAGCTTGGATATCATAAAAATACAGAGTGACACACACAAGAAAGTTCCCGGAATTTCTTAAATAACATTGAGCAGCTAGAAATCGGTACAGAAATTAAACATCTACACTTTAAACAGAACAGAAAACCTTAGTTAGAACATTAATAACAAAATTAAACAGAAAATTACAATAAATATTCAAAATTGCTTCTTTTTTTTGCTTTAATACATTTTCGAAGCCGCTTCGGAAAATTATTCACAATGGTCACGCACTGCTGAATGGTAATTTTATCCCAGGCACGTTGCAGGGCCACTTTAAGGGACTGCTTTGATTTAAAGCTAACTCCAAAGATCTTTTGCTCCAAGCTGGAGCACACAGAAAAATCCATCGGGTTCAAATCCGGCGAATTTGGCAACTAAACGCGTTCTTGCCCCAAAAACCGGGAAACCAGCTCTTCGCACTTCCCGATCGTAGTTCGCGTTGAATGTTGTTCGAAGAACGGTCTCTCGGTAGCTGTCGGCGTTGATTTCCACATTTCTTTCGATGAAGATCAATGGCACGCAGATGCCTGCCCAGCCACTGGTGGGCGACGCCACCAGCATACCAAGAGACCGTTTTTCGAGGCGTTCTGGAGCTATGGTGGAGCATTTCAGTGAAGAAAGATTTACACTCCAGAAAAATTGGGCAGCAACCTGACCAGTTCATTCGGCGCGAACAACGATCGCGACGTACGAAAAGCTGTTTCCCGGTTTTTGGGGCAAGGATGTTTGGTCGCCAAACTCGCCGGATTTGAACCTCATGGATTTTTCTGTATGGTCCATCTTAAAGCAGAAAATCTATGGGGCTCGCTTTAAATCAACCGGTCCTTTGGGATCCCTCAAAATGGCCCTGCAACATGCCTGGGATAAAATTACCATCCAGCAGTGCGTGATTATTGTGAACAATTTTCTGGCTTCAAAAATGTATTTACTAAAGCCAAAGAAAGCAATTTTGAACATTTATTGTAATTTTCTTCGTTCAATTTTGTTATTAATGTTCTAATTAAGGTTTTCTGTTCTGTTTAAAGTGTAGATGTTTAATTTCTGTACCAATTTCTAGCTGCTTAATGTATTTAAAAAATTCCGGAAACTTTCTTGTATATTAAATATACAGGATATTTCAAAACATGTAGGACGCACTTCAGGGGCGGATGCAGGACTAAAAAACAATTCAAAAAGTTTATATGAACGTCCGGAATTGCCACGTTCACAAGTTACACGCTTTTTTGTCTTTTGTTATCACTTTGCTGATTTTAAAGAAAATGTTCAAAATGACTTATTTGTACTTTAATACAAACCCGGTAACGTCTTCTAATAAAGTCTCTCACCCTTTCAATAATGCCCGGAGATTGTTTGATTACTTGACAGCTTTGGCTTTGTTCTACACGTTGTTAAAGAATTTCTGCATTTTTAATTGGCCATGCATAGACAATTGCTTTAATTAAGATGGCTCCAAAGGTAAAAATCAAGCGAGACGTATAAAAAGTTATATAAAGTTCTAGAATAAATTCCACTTAATACAATTCAGCGGATGCGGTTTATGCACAATGGGACTACAACTTACTTTAGTTGCGTTGCTAAAAATTTGTTTAATAAACGATTTGAAAATAAGTGGATTTTGGTCGCGGAGAACTATTGCTTGGCCTGCGCGTTCTCCGGAGTTCAATCCGCTCGATTTTTACTTTTGGGGCCACCTTAAAGTAATTGTCTATGCAAGGTTAATTGAAAATGCAGAAATTCATCGACAGTGTAGAATAAAGCTAATCAAACAAACTCCGGACATTTTTGAAAGAATAAGAAACTCCATTAGAAGACGTTACAAGGCTTGTATCAAGGCACAAGGAAATCGAATTTTAAATATTTTCTTTAAAATCAGCAAAGTAATGACAAAAGACAAATGGCGCATGTAACTTACGCATTGAACTATATACCATACTGGAACGCGCACGGCCATACCCCCTCCACTGTTACCGCGGCCACTAAGAGATAGTTGAAATGCGACGAAGCTGTCTCTTTCTCTGTGAACTACCATAACTGAAAACATCGTCCTGCAACGAACGACCGCCGCGACCGGTACGCACATCACACATGTACGCACCGGTATGATTCTACTGTCGCAATTGTCGCAAAATCTTCAATGTTCTTTACAAATATAAAACATTGTTTAGTCTATACGCCAGGTCGAAATAACCTCTTTACAGATAAATGGTTTTAGAACGGGTAGTACGTCAGTTCACGTGGTCGACACAGTTAGTTAGACAAGAACAACATCGTCGCATTTCAACTATCCCACTCCCACAATCTTGGCCGCCAATGAACAGAGGCGTGCGCGTTCCAGTATGGTATATAGTTCAATGGTTCAGTCAAAGCTCGGGGCAGATGGCGCCAGTATTGTTAAGGTCTGTCATGGCGGCGTCACATGTATGTGTTGGTGTATGCGTGAGCCTATATGTGAACACATCTGTAAAATTGTATCATCGGTAAATGATCTGTTAACAGATACCTATCATATCTACCAATGATACAATTTTACAGATGTGTTCACATATAGGCTCACGCATACACCAACACATACATGTGATGCCGCCATGACAGGCCCCTATAACAATACTGGCGCCATCCGCCCCGAGCTTTGACTGAACATTCCTAATTCCAGACATACGTTCATATAAACTTTTTTGATTATTTTTTAGTCCTGCATTGGCCCCTGAGGTCGCTGAAGTGCGTCCCACCTGTTTTAAAACACTCTGTATAACAAATAGATATATAATATACTATTGTACATTTAATATATTTTTATGATGTAATCCTGATAGTTTGATTATGTGTTTGCAGCCATCTACCTCTTTATGTACTTTAATGTCTTCTAAACAAAAAGTTACAATAAAATACACAAACAACCGCATAGAAATTAAATAAATTCAACAAATTTGATTACCTGTACTCGTTCAAACTCTCCTTGAACGTATTGTTGTGCTTTATTCAAAGAAGAACTACAATTCTCCACACAGTTATGTACTTTTTGTATGCTATATGTTTCATTTTCACAACATTGTGCAGCGCACTTGTGCATATCTCTCTAAAACCAAAAATTTTATATATTATATTATATATAATACAAAACTGTTACATATACTGTTATACATACAGGGTGCTCTAAAAAGGTACGGCCAAAATTTAGGGAGATATTCCTCACACCTAAAAAATGATAAAATGTTATATGAACATGGGTGTGGAAACGTTTTTTTCAGGAGTTAGAGCTTCTTTTCTGAGTATGCGACGTTACGGCTAAATGAGGTAGTGACCTTATCTGCCAGGCAGAAATCAGAAAAATATTGACCTTTAATGTTATGGTTACTTGTCGTCCACAATGATTAATCCTAAATTGTTTCTTGCGTAAGTAATACAGTCAACAGTATTTTCAACATAACTCCTGAAAAAAACGTTTCCGCACCCATGTTCATACATTTTTTCATCCTTTAGGTGTGAGGAATATCTCCCTAAATTTTAGCCGTACCTTTTTAGAGCACCTTGTATATGAAATATTATGGGTGTTTCAGAAATAAGTGGCCAAACTTTAGGAGCATATTCTACTAACTGTAAGGATGAAAAAAGTCATATAATCGTGGGTCCGGAAACGCTTCCTTTCCAAGTTATAAACACTTTATTTATAACAAACTTTGATAAGTAAATAGACCGAAATGAAGGTATTTTTAGTAGGACATCGTTTTTGAGCTATAAAACAATAAAATTGAGCTCAAAAACAATATAACTATGACTATAGCTACAGCTATATAGCTCAAAAACGATGTCCTGCTAAAAATACCTTCATTCTCTATCATCTCTTTATAAATTGAAAAATCTTTCAAAAACAATGTCCTGCTAAAAGTATTTTCATTTCGGTCTATTTACTCATCAAAGTTTGTTATAAATAAAGTGTTTATAACTTGGAAAGGAAGCGCTTCCGGACCCACAATTATATGACTTATTTCATCCTAAAGCCTTGTGTCCACGATCCAAGAACTTGGTCCGAGATCTCGGACAGAAAAAGAATTAACCAATCGCATTGGTCAATTGGCCGAATTGTTTAAATGTGATTGGTTGATTCTTTCTCCGTCCGAAATCTCGGACCAAGTTCGCGGATCGTGGACACAAGGCTTTACAGTGAGTAGAATATGCTCCTAAAGTTTGGCCACCTATTTCTGAAACACCCTGATATACATATATTTTATATACAGGTTCCAGAACTGAAAGTACTAATGGAAAGGGGATAATTCAGGATGAGGGATGACATAAAAAGATCCCAGATAGCACCATGTCCAAAATCAGTACATAAAATACGTCTTTTAGACATCATATCGTAAGACGTCTAAAAGATGTCTTGAAGATGTCTTTAAAATGTCTTGTGTCTCAATTTTGGACATGCGTGCTGTCGGGTTATAAATAAAAAATGTAAAATAAGATTTTTTTGTACACAAGGCTTTATTTTCCAAAAGAATACCTTTGAATATTTAGCAGGTATGCATTTAACAAGCATTGTGAGGGTACATTACATCTATCATATATCGGGACAATATTGCGAGTGTGTCGAACAATTGAAAGAAAACATTAGTTTATACTTTATAGCTTTTGAAAACTTAACACAAAACATAATGGAAAATATTCGTACAAATTTAATACAAAGGACGCAATTATAAACATACATGACAAAATAGGCAACATTTCCAACAATTTTTAAAATAATTATTTAAAAAATTTTTAATAAGGAAACATCTTGTTTGATCTCCAAAGTATATTTTTGATATTTATAATCTTTATAAATCACAAATGCGTGTTAAGTGCATGCATACCTGATAAATATTTAAAATTTTTTTTCTGGAAAACAATAAAATCTCGTATAAAAGGTTTATTATACATTCTTTACTTATTTTTTCATGTAGAATCACCCCCTTCCTGTTTCTACCACCAGAGAGAGTTCCAGAAAACATTCTGTATATATAAAACTATTAGCTGTTAATTATAATAGACATCTTTTAAAATATTAGTATCGAAATAATTATAGCTCTTCCCATCTATTAAAGAGAAATGACTAAGCACTTATATACCTATATGAATTGTGTATAAAGAGGATAATTAAATATATGTTCTATATCAAAAGAATAACGATTAAGAGACCAATTTATTTTAAAACATTTTAAATAAGCATTCTTCTGGACATTCTTCTTGTTGTAAAAGAATGTTTATAGATCATTATTTGATCATAATTTATGTACAAATATACTCATTAAATTATAATTTACAAACTTATAGAAATTTTTAGGAATCATTTTTAAAAATATTTTGAATTTCTTTTACAATATTATTCGATGATTTTCATTACGTCTGATTTTTATAGCTGAACTAGTGTACACTCTGTACTTAAAGTAAAATAGGTTAAAGTAAAATGTTTGAAATATGTGATAAAAACAAAAAGGAAAGTTGCAGTCTGCAGCAATAAAAAAACAAACCTATTAGACCAAGAGCTAGCGACATTTTTACCTACGGTATTTATACTAAGCTCTTCTGATAATGAGACTCGTTTTGACGTATAGAGAAGGGATCGACGAGTCTGGCAGCTGGGCAGAGGTATGCGTAGCAACATTTTACCCCCAAAACATCATTAAAGGAAGCTTGTTTTTTTAATGCATAATTATTAGTAGATGTTTATTAATTTGGCTTCCTCATAGAGAAAGCTTTATAAGAGAAATAAAATGTTTAAGCAATGTGCAAATTTATAATTTGCATACTTAAAAATTGTGAGGAAGTAATGTGCAAGTTTCTAATTTGCACACTTAAAAACTATGAGGAAGCAATGTGCAAGTTTCTACTTGCACACTTAAAAACTATGAGGAAGCAATGTTCAAGTTTCTACTTGCACACTTAAAAACTATGAGGAAGCAATGTGCAAGTTTCTACTTACACACTTAAAAACTATGAGAAATCAATGTGCAAATTTCTAATTTGCACCATTTTTTTATTTTTATATAACTCAGAAATTTTACGGGCTTTATTCTCTTCTGGGTGCCATCCTATTAGACTTTAGGGCCCGGTGCATACATTTTTATAAATAAAGTATTATTAAAGAATATAGATGTGTTATTAAATTTGGCAAGAAATGTCCTTGGTTGCTCTTTTACAATATTTGAGATATCTGGATGAATTTTTTTTAAAGAGAGTATTATTAAAGGAAAGTTGATGTTGAATTTGGTGATCGATTATATGTTATGGTGATCGATGATATGTGGTTACATGTCTAAATATCCCGGTTATAATATCCCAACGGCAAAATATCCCGTGACAAAATATCCCGCGACAAAATATTCCATTACAAAACATCCCATAGAAAAAACGAGTCCCATCGAAAACATGGACCTTGTTTCGCCATTCTGCACATAGGGGTGTGGGGCAGACCTCCTTCACGTAATAATTTAGAAAAAAACATCCCACGACAAAATATGAACGTTTGAAATTTTAGGGAATCCGTACAAACATAAAAGCCTTATAAAACTGAGTCTAATCAACCAAATCTTAAAGCTTTACAGCTCAAAAAGTACTTAATAAAAAAATACTTTATAGTGTTTGGAAAAGCTCTCGAAAAAAGCTCTAAGAATATGCAATGAAAAATAGGGGTTTCAATTAAAGGAGTTGCAGGAGAAACTTATTTAATCCTTAAATGAACATTTTAAAAGGAAAAAATTTGTATAAAAGATGGATCCTTTAGAGATATCGGTCTGTTTCTAATTCTATGATATTTTTCATACTTTTCTACCCCTATTTCATATATAATTCTTTAAGATTTGGTTTATTAGTTCTTGAAATGCGGGTGTTTAAAATTTCGGGGTATCCGTAAATAAATAGAGGTCTTATAAAACTGAGTCTAATCAACCAAGTCTTAAAGAATTGTATATGAAATAGGGGTAGAAAAGACTGAAGAATATAATAGAATTAGAAATAGACCGATATCTCCAAATGTGCGAAAGTTACAGTACCCACGAACATTTCTCTACAAAATCGAAATTTGATTAAAAAAAAAACCCTTTACCGATCATCACCAAATTCAATCCCAACCTTCCTTACTCTATCAATTAAAAAAAATTCATGCCGATATCTCAAAATTTGCGAAAATTAGAGCAAGGACATTTTAGGATACATACATACAGACATTTTACAGAAATACGATTTTTCGACGCTTTAGAACATTTTAAACACATTGGCAACGGCAACTTAAACAAAAATTTTTTTACGAAAACAAAGCTTCCTCTGAGGAAGCAAAACTGTATCCAAATTGTTATCTATACTCATCTGTCCTTTTGCTATATTGCATTTTATGGAGTTTTATGGCCATAAATAATAATGCCAGACGTATTGTGGGGTATTAAATTGGCTAGAGAATTTTTTTTCATCAAAAATTAGGATACTAGAATTTTACAATATCATAGAATTAAAAATATTCGCCATGAAATTCTGCATCAAAAAGGTCTTATGCATCATAAAGCTAATTCCCATAGAATTCTCGCAATTAGGGTTCAAAGTTAAGGGAAATGGAGCGCGCAAAGGAAAAAATCGCTCTAGCACGCCTTTTTTTCGCAAATCGCTGTTTTTACGCAAAAAATGATATAGGCGTGCTAGAGCGATTTTTTCCTTTGCGCGCTCCATTTCCCTTAACTTTAAACCCTAATTGCGAGAATTCTATGGGAATTATGGTGTATGGTGTATAAGCTTTATGGTGTATAAGACCTTTTTGATGCAGACTTTCATGGCGAATATTTTTAATCCTACACTGAAAAACCAGTATGGTTGGCACAACCCATAAAATAGTAACATTTGGGGCAACCATATTTTGTGGTTGTCACACCCACAAGTATGTTTACTGTATCAAACGCATATGGTTGCCTCCACTACTTTTCCAGGACAACCGTATGCGTTTGATACAGTAAACATACTTGTGGGTGTGACAACCACAAAATATGGTTGCCTCAAATGTTACTATTTTATGGGTTGTGCCAACCATACTGGTTTTTCAGTGTATGATATTTTTTCGTCCAAGTAACGGTTTAGAAGATAAATGAGGAAAACTTCGAACGAGTCCGCTCCAGGGGTAGTTTTTCGTCCAAAAGGGGATGTTCCATCCACGATTAGGGTGGGAACTCTTTTGTCCCTTATTTCTAACCCTTTCGAGAATTTATTCTCCAAAAATCAAAACTATATAAATTTTTTCGCCTAAAAAGTCAAGTGACTGGACTATAACTTTGAACCCTAATTGCGAGAATTCTATGGGAATTAGCTTTATGGTGTATAAGACCTTTTTGATGCAGAATTTCATGATAAATATTTTTAATCGTATAATATTTTTTCGTCAGAGTAACGGTTTAGAAGATAAATGAGGAAAACTGTGAACAAGTCCGCTCCAGGGGTAGTTTTTCGTCCAAAAGGGGATGTTCCATCCACGATTAGGGTGGGAACTCTTTTGTCCCTTATTTCTAACCCTTTCAAGAGTTCATTCTGCAAATATCAAAAATATATAAATTATATGTATATCTAAAAAGTCTAAAGTGACTAGACAAATCGGGAATTAAAATTGGGAATTTTGTTCGTTATCAGCATGTTAATACTACAATTTTGATCTAGGATTTATTTTAATAGTATCCTGAAAGTGTGATTGAAATAATATATAAAATACAGCCTGGTTTATATAAATAAAAATATCGTTCTGCTATTGTAAAATTCTAGTACCCTAATTTTCGATAAAAAAAAATTCTCTAGCCAATTTAATACCCCACAATACGTCTGGCATTATCATTTATGGCCATAAAACTCCATAAAATGCAATATAGCAAAAGGACAAACGAGTATAAATAACAATTTGGATACAGTTTTTTATGATGTTTGGGGGTAAAGTGTTGCTACGCATACCTCTGCCCAGCTGCCAGACTCGTCGATCCCTTCTCTATACGTCAAAACGAGTCTCTCATTACCAGAAGAGCTTAGTATAAATACCGTAGATAAAAATGTCGCTAGCTCTTGATCTATATTATCACATCCTTACTTTGTATGCTAACATACACATGAAGATAAAACCTTATTACAGTCGCTAAAGATATTCGTGTATTCTGTATAATTAGTAAATCAAAATTTTGCATAATTTTAAATAAGCATATCCCCGCGAAAAATTATCGTATTTGAAATTTTTTGTTTTAAAGGGTAAACTCTGTACTTTAAAGAGCATTCGTTGGATTTTAAATTTATCCTCCTCCCTCCCGTCATCTCTTCAAAAGTAAGGACGTGTTTTGTCTCCAAAAAATTGCATAATTTGACGCACTCTGCAAGGTGAAATAAATTTTTTTCGCAAATGTCATGATAACCATCGTAAAATATATGGACTTTTACTTGCAAATTAAAAAAAATTGAGGTGATCGAGTGACTTTAATTTAAAAGTGATTTATTTGATCCCTTTAAAGCAAATTTTGACCACTTTTCCACGGGTTTAGACAGATAGAAATGCTACCATCGTATTCAGCAACCCAAAGAACATAAGATTAGGTACATGATAACTAACACTTCTTACAATTAGGTTTATTTTAACTATCCTCCTTTGATATGCCGTAACTCCGCGAAAAAAATGGACCTCAATTTTTTTTAATTTGCAAGTAAAAGTCCATATTCTGTGATAGTTATCATGACATTAACGAAAAAAGAATTATTTATCCACCCCGTAGAGTGCATCAAATATTGCAATTTTTTAGACAAAACACGTCCTTACTTTTGAAAATATGGCGAGAGAAGGAAGAATAAATACAAAATCTAACAAATGGTCCTTGAGTACAGAGAGACTTCACCCTTTAAAACAAAAAAAATTTTCAAATACGTCAATTTTTCGCAGATATGCTTATTTGAAATTATGTAAAATTTTAATATAAAATGAGTGTTGCAATAATTTTGTGTTGACAGGAATAAAAGTATATATACTTTTATTTCTGTAATTACATAAAAAATTACATAAAAAACATAAATGTATATATTTTACATACGTACTACGGTCGGTATATAACCTAAAATTCAACAGAAGTACCTGCATTTTTCGTAAATATGTTTTGTCAATCTCTTCGACCATTTTCGTCATTTGATCTTCGACTCGTTTTCTCTGTTCTTCCATTTTTATTTCAAACGTTTATTTATGACTTGATTATATTCGTGCTATAAAATATATTATATGATACACGTGAGACACATGGACATGAACCGATATTATATTACACTGTATTACATACCTAACTTAACCGGCGAAATAAACGAGGTTATGTATGTACATACATACAATCGAAAGTGTGAATTGGTGTGAATTCTGCCCCACTTGAATATAGAAATCGAATATCGAACTGCACTCGCATCGAATTCCACCTCCACTCCACTACAGCGGCTAACCAATTGCTGCAGGAAAGACGGCGGCGAGAGATTTCAGTGGAGGGGAAACTCGGTGGAACTGGTGGAAGTGGTTATTCCACTTGCTGACCAGGCCCGTACCGGCCAACAATTTCGCTCCCAACTGTGTGTAGATAAATACTTTGTTCATAATACTGGCCGCTGTCTGCAAATCTTTGGAGAGATACATACATTTTCCTCTAGATATGCAAGACAGCCAGTTATCTGTCAGGGGAAAAATTTTCGTAGGAACTCCTAACTCCGGGTATTTATGCCGAAACTTGTGTGCAACATAACCAGCTTTATAAATCAACGCTTCAGTTTCAATTGCTAGACTTGCTATTGAAGTTTCAAATTCCTGAAGCAACCTAAACTCATCAATAGTTGGAGTAGTATAATAAACTATCTGGGTTCCTGAAAAAGTCATATAAAAAAAAAGAAAAAAAAGTATTTGTTATTCTTTTTGTATATTCTCACTTATTTACAACAAACTTTCTTTCTACATGTACATTGCAAACATCTTACCAATTTTACTTAATTACGTGGTATAATAATAATTATTATAATAATTTATTATGTATTTGTGTCGTATTTGTAATGTGTTTGTGCGTAATTAATTAATATTTGTAGAATGTATTATTGTATATTCTTATGTTGTATATTGTACATTTGTATTTTTGTGCATTTTCAGCACATCGTGTACACTTAACCAAACAACAGTACAGAACGTGACAATGAAACTCAGCAGCCATATTGAATTTCGCATAATCGCTCAAAGCGTAATTGGCTGACTGTCCCCCACTACTTTTAGTCCACTGCGCATCCATCGGAATGGTTCACCTTTCTTATTAAACCATGGTATGTATGATATGTACATATACTGTCATATACTCTGTGTCAGAAATACCTTTATGTGCGAGATGGTCACTTTTGCAATTGTTGCTTCAAGATGACAACGACATTATTTTGTTTAACTTGAGACGGTGTTTAGTAATTATTTTTTCAAATGTGAAGGCGTTTCGACATAAGAGTGGTTATACTGGTTATTTATTTCATGCGATGATATTTCTGAGAGGGCGCAACGATTTTCCAAGCCTCCAAAGTCCAAGCTCCAAGCTGCTTAATTGCCATGAGAGGGAGAGAGAGAGTGTGGAGAGTGTGTGTATGTGTCGGTCCTCAATAGTACGTACATTATCGGTGCTCATATCAGTGAGAATCGTTCTCTTCCCGTTTCTTTACGTTCGGATAACGATGTTGTGGGACGATGTCGTTTACGTACTACTGTTATTGGTCTCCGTAGCGATTGGCCCGTTCTATCGTAAAATCGAAGGACCTCGTGCGAAACAATGGGCCGCGACCCTCCTCGGCTTCGCGTTAGTGGTCTGTGTTTCAGGACCGTCGGTTTTACATCCGATCATTACCGTTCTCGTCAACGCCGCTATCATAACCAATTTGTCATGGAAGTACGAATTATATATTTCTTGTTCAACGTAAATCCTTCAATGAAACTTCGACGACTTCCGTTTAGAGTATCGTTCACTGATTCTGCTAAATTTTTACGCAAGTATATGTGTATTTTCAAGCTCGGAATCTGTATGCAGCAGTCTCCTTTAAGGGGGGAACCTGCTTTAGAACGCTTCAAAAAGCATAATTTTTGCGATTTTTTTTCTCGGCTCCAATAAAACGAATCTTTTCTAAACTTCTTGGCTGTTTTAGTACACATTTTGACATTAACAAAAAAATTTTTAAAGATCAATATTTTTGTATAAAAAAATTTTTTTGTTAATGTCAAAATGTGTACTAAAACAGCCCAGAAGTTTAGAAAAGATTCGTTTTATTGGAGCCGAGAAAAAAAATCGCAAAAATTATGCTTTTTGAAGCGTTCTAAAGCAGGTTCCCCCCTTAATTCAACCTATATTTTTGATGTTAGTCTTGAACTTTGTTTTACTTTTCCACGAAATTTCTCTGTACCTTCAGTGCTCCTCACTATCTTTCATGTGCGCACGTCCCACATACATACATACATACATATCTACTCACACGCACACAGAATGACCTTTAGACTTCACTATACTTTAAAGATGTTTACAATATTCATGTTACAAGCGAAAGTCTATTGTATTTGTCTATACTCTATTGCATTTAATGAAATATTAAAATATACATATATCGTATAGATGTGTTCTATATTAATAATAATAAATAAGACTTAAGGTAATGGAATTGCCATTCAATTCAATGTATCTCCGTAATGTCAAAGTTCACCACTAATAAGACTAATTTGTGTACCTATAGAACAAATTATAAAACGTTATTGCATGATTGAGACAATTATCATCTGAAACTGTCTGAAGTTCAGCCAATAATTGGAGAATCATATAGTGACTACGTTTACACAGACTTATAATCCGGTTTTACAACTACCGCACGTATACTATCCGATCCAAAATTATTCTACTTTTTATTATAATGATTACTTAAATATGAGCCTATATTTTATGCTTTAAACATTGAAATCAATCTCTTTTGATATAAGTACAGGGTATTCGATTTATCTGTCCACGCCGATATCTCGGAAACCATCAAAGCTAGATAAAAAATCAAAAAAGATCCTTTAATAGCATTACTTGGAGATCGTTTTCAGGGGGTTCAATGTAAGAAATTAAAGGTGACGTTCACATGAGCTTTAAACAACCATCCAAGGTCAAATCATTGCCATCATCTTATGTCCCCCTTGAAACCATAGAACTTTTGTCTGAAACATTTTTCCGTATCTTCCATATCTTTCGAGATATTCGCGTAGATTGATTAAAATGGTCCACCCTGTATATATATATATATATATATGTACCTATATATATTAGAAATTATAGTTTAAGTATCAAAAGAAGCTCCTATTTTTAAATGATCATTATGATCAAGAGAAGAAAAATTTTGAATCGGATAGTATACGGTAATTTTTATTAAATCAGATTATAAACTGCTGTGTAAGCGTATAGTCATTGTTTCTGCCCATTAACCCCTTGACTATCAATGACGGAAATATCCACAAAGAAACTAGCCAGTGGGCCTATTCTGTGACTCTTAACGACAGTGTTGGTATCGTTATGTTGTTCAGACGTTGTGTATTGCGCAGGTTCACTATTATTATACTTATTATATATTATATGATAAAAAAAAAACTACGCAACGACAATATAACGATAACGATACTGTCGTTCGAGTTACAGAATAGGGCTACAGGACTGTTCATGACGAAAATATTCGCACTTTTAAAAAAAGATGCACCAAAACAATTAAAACGGGATACTATATTTTTATACAATATATGTTAAGAGCGTTATGATATAAATCAATACAAAGCGTTAAGATATAAATCAATACAAAGGAAATGGCCATACGGTCCAAGCTTGGATCTTAGGCAGCTCAATATTATTTTTAATATGTATTTAATACGCGTATTTTCCAACATATTAAACTGCGCGCCGATTATTTGTCGGACTTAAAACACAGCTATTGTTGGAACATTAGAAATTCCCTCTCCCTTCCCTAATTAAATCTAATATATATTTTTATGTTTCTGGGGTCGCTGAATTTAAATCTGGAATCAAAATTGCAAAATTTAAAATGGCGAATCCAATACCTATAGAGAAAATGCAAAAAATTATTTAATTTGCATAAAAATTTTAGTATAAAAATTTTTAAAACCGTTGATTTCAAATTCAAAATAAAAATTTAGGGATTTACAGTGGCAAATTCAATATAACGGGAAAAAAATTAAAAATATAGTTTAGCTTGCATATTAAATTTTGAAGAGTTTTTGAAGCCGCTGATTCCGTTTTTTAAATTGAAATTTGTTAATTTAAAATAACGGCCTTTTGATTGAATATGATGGCCAAAACGTTTGAAATATCGCTTGATTTGCATACAAATTGATTTATAAGAATTTTTATAAATTTTTTTACCAATTTTTTGAATTTTGAAATTTTGATCTCAGATTTATTCAGCGATTCAAAAAAACCAGAACTCCTAGAAAGTATTTTTCTTATAATTTTATTAACTCTTGTCAAAAGTATATTTTTGGCCCACAAGCATTTTTTCGCCTAACAGCCAAGGGGTTAAGGGGGGATCCTGGTGTAGAGCGTCCAAAAAATCGAATTTTTTTTTTTAATTGTAATCAATAGTACACTATTCGTAGAATATATTCCTAAAGTTACAATAAAAAATTCGAAGTTTTAAAGCCTCACAGCCATTTCTCGCGCGCAGGTATACGTGCGGGTATACGAGCGGCGAAAACTTTAAACGCGTTTTTCTCGAAACCACGTTTTTGAAATTGGCGTGCACGATAACTCAAAAACTATTTGACCAATCAAGTTGGCTCTTGTACGTACACATAGTTTATTACATTCATTAGTCGGTAAACCTCTAAAATTAATAAAATAATTAATTTAAACAATTGTTATTGCATAAATAAAGTTCACATTTTTGAGTGAAAATTGCATTTCTTGTTTTAAAGTGCCGCCATTTTGTCAATTTTCAACTTTTTTGCATTTTTTTAGGTTTACCGACAAACCATGTTTATAAACAATAAGAAATGTTTTTGTTTTTTTTTTTTGACGTGTAAAGAAGGAGCTAGGATGCACGCCGTTTAAAACCGACGCTCTTACTTACGCCCTATAAACATATTAAATAATTTTTTTTTTTAAATAAAAAAAATTTTTTTACGTTGTTTAATAATAAAGTAAAACAGCCCAAAAGTTATTAAAGCGATTTATTAAATAGTTTCTTTTAAAAAAATTCCCGAAAATACCATTATTTTCAGTAGTCTACACCACGATCCCCCCTTAAGCAAAATGATAATAAATAGCAGCAAATTTAATCAGAATTTTGCATCAAAATCGATGCTGTCTGTGTCCTCGTTAGACTTCGTTTTGCTTGCAAAACTTGCTGTTCATAAAAATGAGAGTAAATTGACGCTAGCATAATCTATAAGTTATGTTTCATTTCTGCAATTGTTTTGTAAACATCAATTTCATTAACGAATTTTGCATCGTCTGTCATTTATCTGTCAAAAAAATATATTGCAGACACTTGACAAAATGTTTTTTTTTCTTTCAGATTTGAGTAACTGGGTCCATAAACATTTTATACGTCTAAATTAATTTTTAGTTCGTTTAATTTCAGCTTAAAACTAAATACACATCGAAGTCAAACATACGAGTATGTTGAAAAAATCATTCAAGTAAATATGTCAATTTCATAACATTTAAATTGACAATGTTGCATTTTTTTTAGCAATTATGTATTATCTTTAAACCAATTAATTTATTTCATTATTCTGCTCATAAAAGCATTAACCCTTTCACATTCTTTTACGAAGAACGTTTTAATTTCTTTTTTAAAGATTTTTTATAGAAGGACAGGTTTCTTTAAAGGTTTTGAAGTCGTTAAATACGAAAATGGGATAAAGAAACCAAAATGATAAATACACTATAACAGATACCTAATATGGTAAATGTAAAAAAAATAAAACATTTTTAAATTCTAATTAATGTTTGTATCGAGGTGTCAAAATAACAAAATTAATAGATATATTTAATTTATAAAATAAAATAAACGATGTAACAAAACATATATTAGTAATAGTACCATGTACCAAGATCCAAAAAGTTTCCTAATCTATACCAAAAGTACTAACCAATAGAATAGTGGTACTTTTTTGTTATTGAGATATAGAAAACTCGAGTTTCATTTATATTTTATACATGGTATAAATATTTTTATAAATTTTATATTATCAGATTCATATTTGAGTAATCATCATGCGAAGATAACGGTGTGCACTTTGTCAAATCTTCATACAAATGTCTATTTCTACCAATGCAGGTTAATTTTAATCTTGGTTTAACTTACTCTTCACCTTTTTCTAGTTTTAAAAGTTAGAAAAAGATGAAGAGTAAGCTAAACCAACATTAAAATTAATCTACATTGGTAGAAATGGACATTAGTCCGAGAACTTTCATGTTTTATTATGAAATAACACAGAGCTACAAATTTTAACTTTTTTGCTACGGTTTGGAAGAAAGGAAGAGTGATATCTTATGATCTTTGACGCATTGAATCCGAAAATCGGTAAACAAAAATATTTTTTACATTAAATTATCAGTTGACATTTTTATTATATGCAGTGTTTGCCGCGAGCCTAAATGCAATCATGTCATCCTACGCACGTACGCGTCTCTAAAACAAAGCGCGCTAGAGGTTCAATAATGCCTGCAGTGAAAGATTCACTATTTTTAAACTTTGATAAGAATCAAGTTTTATAATTTGAACTTTTTTCAAAGTCTAATTCATCGAATTTATCAGCTATGAATTTTCAAAGATGATAAGAAACGTATTTGGGAATTTTAATCTCATTTTTCTCAAAAACGCGATAGGATAGAATAGAATAGATTTTCACTCGGAATTCAGCGCGGATTTGGATTCAGCACATCAAAGACTATAAACAATCACTTTTCTTTTCTAGATCGCAAATTTTTGTAGCTCTATGTAATCTTTATATTTCATAATAATAGTTATCATTTTTGGTTAAAATTTAAGTAACCTTTAATTAAAGGAAACGCCATAATCGGTCGGGACTGGATCTTGGTTGTCCAATAAAATTATTCGTGAATTTTAAGTACAAATCATCACTCTAGTAAACCACGCGCCGTTACTTACGGACTTAAACGCAGCCACAACTAAAGCTAGAAAGAGTACCTACTCTCACACAATTAAATTGAAAATTAATTTAATCGTCCACTAACACTTGTTAGTATATTCGAAAAAGGACGGGATATGTATAGAAGGATATAGGGTAATAATGAAAATGTTGCGAAAAATAACACCCCAGCCAGGATTCGAACCTGGACCTCCCTGCTTTCCGGGCGGGCGTCTCACCTATTCGACCACTGAGGCATGTGGTGATATTTATCGCAACAAACTATTTAACTGCATGAGGAAGAACGTCTTTTACCGGCGACGTATATAACAATAAGCAAATTTAAAGTACGACCGTATATAAGATAATAATCATTAATTAAAGGAAACGCCATAATCGGTCGGGACTGGATCTTAGTTGTCCAATAAAATTAATTGTACTTAAAATTCACGAATAATTTTATTGGACAACTAAGATTCAGTCCCGACCGATTATGGCGTTTCCTTTAATTAATGATTATTATCTTATATACGGTCGTACTTTAAATTTGCTTATTGTTATATACGTCGCCGGTAAAAGACGTTCTTCCTCAGTTAAATAGTTTGTTGCGATAAATATCACCACATGCCTCAGTGGTCGAATAGGTGAGACGCCCGCCCGGAAAGCAGGGAGGTCCAGGTTTGAATCCTGGCTGGGGTGTTATTTTTCGCAACATTTTCTTTATTACCCTATATCCTTCTATACATATCCCGTCCTTTTTTGAATATACTAACGAGTGTTAGTGGACGATTAAATTGATTTTCAATTTAATTGTGTGAGAGTAGGTGCTCTTTCTAGCTTTAGTTGTGGCTGCGTTTAAGTCCGTAAGTAACGGCGCGTGGTTTACTAGAGTGATGATTTGTACTTAAAATTCACGAATAATTTTATTGGACAACTAAGATCCAGTCCCGACCGATTATGGCGTTTCCTTTAATTAATGATTATTATCTTATATACGGTCGTACTTTAAATTTGCTTATTGTTAAGTAACCTTTTTTAAAAAAATTTATTTGGCCTTAATAACTCAATACTTACCAAAAGATATAATTTTTTAAACATGGTAGGACAATCCAACTGGAACGTGAAAGGATTAAAATAAGTCATCGAAATGAATATTTTACAAGATATTTCATATATCAAAATTACAATATCTTATATCAAAATATGTTGGAATAAAGTATAAAATATTGAACTGTTGAGTTTTTCACTTTAGAATATACACGAAAACTAGCAATATATAAATTAGATTTCACACTTACAATAGATGGAACTGTTGCACATAAGACGGCACATATAATGAACGCTCTAAAATCAACTCGTGTTTTATATTGTAAAATATTGAAAAAAAATTTGTTAAATAAAGAAAAGTTTTCCTTTATAGAGCATATTATAATATTTATTAAACCATCAGTTTTCCAACATTTATCCTGAGTTTTCGACTCCAGTACTCGACGCAACCGACAAACTACGAGCACGTTAGAATTTCGTTATTCATCTTCAGTCTGACGACCGACTTGAAAGAATTCGCAATTTATATAAGGTGGTTGTATAATTTCTGTCGTATTTTTAGATAAAAATAAAATTGATATAATTTTGAAAAAGAATTCATTAACAATAATATATTGGCCATTATGGTCTACAACTTGTCTCCATTTAATAGGTCTTCAAGAAGTAGAGTCTAGGATATCATCATTGAAGTTCGAGTGTCTGCCGGCTCATCTTCGAGATTAAAATTTTCAGCTCACAAAATTTTGAGAATTATTGAATCATCCTAACGTCTACAACACTTCCCTAATGTGCTACACAATACTTTTGTAGCTGCAGTTGCATTACTGCCCTTTTGACACTCGTAGAGCGTGCAGTGTCTTCGATGAACTCTGTCAACTTCCATGTTTAAGCACTAAATCCGGTATTCATAATCGGATCTTATTTCAAGACCGTCTCATGTATAATAGTCAATACGACTCTGTGATTGGCTTATGACATGTTAAGATTGTACTTAAGACGGTCTTAAATATAAGATCTGACTGACTACGTTTATACCCTGCATTTAGGCCGCGGCCTATATCTCTAATTCGACCTAAATTATTTAGATCACTCGCCTGTCACTCGCCAATTGCGTCGATTAATAAAGATTTTTGTTTAAATTATTTAGGCCGCCTGCTGTAAACATTTAATAGGCGACTGGACTTAGTTTCAGGTCAGGCCTCGTATTTTGTGGCTTAGTTTACACCGTGCGTTTAGGCCGCGACCTATACCCTAGATTCGACCCAAACACGATAGGTCGCGACGGTGTAAACAATTGTGCAGGAAAGCGTTTGGGTCAGGTCTCTTTTTCATTATCCCTGACCTTACTTAGGTCGTACGATGTAACGCGTGTAAACGCAGGTAGCCTAAACAATAAACATCATCTAAAAGCGTAACGTATCGCGAGCAGTAAATAACTGGTGGATGGCTCTGCTTTAGAAGTTTCTTTGATGTTTTATAAAGCTTTGTGTGTAACAACTAACGTAAGTCGTAAGTCTCGTACTTTTGCGATAAGACTAAAAATGAAACCTACTCGTGTAATCAGGGTGCATTTGGGAAATACAATCGACGAAAATGATGATGAAGAAAACCTGGACGCACATGGCGCAGAATTAAAAACTCTATCAGAAAAGTCAGACGTAAGCATCAAAAGAAAGAAAAAAAGGAACGAATTACGAAAATACACTTTTATCTTGTTCAATAGATAGCATTCACATGAAGACTAAATGTGACCTACATTAGACCAAAAAGTATCATAGGTCTACATGGTGTAAACGTTTCGTTGGAGGCCTACTTTAGGTTACAGTATAGGTCAGGTCGCGCGAATCTAACATGGTGTATACAAAGCCAGTGACCTGACCCTGACCTGAAATAGGGTGTTATCACTTGCGGTGTAAACGCACGATCTAAAAGCTTTATTTGCTTGTTCGGATTCGTTGCAGTTTCAGACTGAGCTGTCAAATTAGATAATTAAACCGGTGAATTTGTGGCTTCTGGACACGTATTATAAAACTTTTCAAACTGCGTTCCGATCAGAATTATTCCGTTTTCCTAAATAGAAATTTAAGAAATAACAACAATTATGATCGGAATCCATTCCGAAAAGTTCTACAATAAGTGCCTTGTATATCCCTCGGAGAGCACACCTATTTTTTCATTCACGGAGAACACTCTGGGTCAATCTGATCCTACACACACTTTGATCGTCCACCATTTTAAATTGACGAGTGCGATCAGCTTGAAAAAATTTCCAGATGTACTTGGAACATTGTTAAATCAATTGATATAAATAAAAAGTGCCGTTAGAATTATTTACATATTTAAAAAAATTCAAGAAAAAATTATTTTTTTGAAAAAAACGTAATTTACAAAAAAAATTGTATTTTTTTTTATTTTTAATATTTCTGGCTAAAAATTTACGTGTATATTCTTGAAATGTAGTAGAATCAAGAAAAAAAATTGTACTTTAGTGTACCTTAAAAAAAAGGTATTTATTTTGCTAGGTGACGAAGGTGGTTTTTAAGGTAAAGAAATCGAAAATTTTTGTGAAAAAATTTTAGAAAAATTTATTTCTTATTACATACTTATTACATGAAGTTAATACTTCATTATTTCAATGACTTCTGATAAAAGTTAAATTATTTATTCACTTCCGGCGCAGTTATTACATAAATAAACACGATGTTCATCGCACATCGGACCCAAGCAACTCGGACATTGCATCTTAGTTTTTTTATCTTTCGCGTAAGGGCAAAGTGAACATCTTGCTCTTTTTTCTAATTGCGGTCGATTATCGACAAACTATACGCAAACTATACGCCATCGTGCTCACTATTGCAAACCGACGCTTAGTACACAACAGGGTCAGAATGACCCTGCACCGACTTCGAATAATGCCCAACGCCTACTGCGTGTTGCGCTGTACAAAAGGAGCATCTTAACGTATAGTTAGTACCCCAAACTACAGCTAGAGGGCCTCAGGCCCGCCAATTTTCAAAATGCTTTCAAGATATTTACGATAAAACTCGAGATAAGGGTCAAATTGACCCTGTGTGTTCTCCGAGGGATATGCAAGGTCACCGGCAGGAATGCCTGGACATTTGACATCTGACGTTCTATATCAAATGTCCAGGCATTCCTGCCGGTGTGTGTACATACACAGAACGCAGTAACACTTGCCGTTAAACCGATGAATTCATAGCGATCCCAAATACGACCCTGTCAATTCTTAGGTCTCTTGGTGTAAACGCTTAATGACTAGACCCAGGGTATTCTCTTATATATATACCCTGACTACTGTGGGTCACGGTATAGGGCAGGCCGCGATCAGGTCGCAGGGTAAATGTGGCTACTATGAATGCCGGCCTAAGAACTCAAAAACAAGTATATACTTTTCAGAAGCACGTGGTCTTTTAGAAACAATTGGAGGTAGTATGCAACCAAACTAATCACGCAGTTTAAAAACAAATCAAAAATAATTTATTGCGCGTCGAAGATAAGCGACAGAAATTATGCAATAACTTTATATTTTCTCCGAATACCTATGTAGTGAATTAATACGATCGATTATATCATTAATTGTAACCATGTTATAATATATTTAATAAGTAATGGCAGTATATTCAAAATAATTCTGAAATACATATTTAGGTAAAATTTTATAAATCAGTGGGATATACTCGAAAATGGAACATTTAACGTATATTTAGCCCAATTACTTAAGTGTAATAAATGGTAATCCGGAGTAAAGAAAAACCATAGCCAATGCATTTTCGGCAACGCATTTACTTTACAAACTTCTATTATACAAGCATGTTTTCACGAGAAGGAATTTGCTATCTTTAGACTAATTTCTCAGAAAATATAGGAAATGCAATCCAGGTTTTTCCCCGAATCCGGAGTACCTTGTAATCATGTGTTCGCCACAGGATATATTCAATAGACTTTGATCTTGCAGAAAATGCCACTTGGTCAGCCTGTATTTCTCCTTTTTCTACTTACTGGTGATCTTTCGATTGGGCGACTATTTCGGTTTACCGAGCCCGCCGACTCACACGAATCTCGTCGTGATGATTCTCACCTTAAAGCTACCAGGACTAGCGTTCGAGATCAACTCGGCAGCCACGGCGCCAGCCGATGACGATCAAGGAGCGAATTCCGACGCGCTCAAGAAAATTAATTTCATGGACGTGATACATTACAGCTTCGGTTATATGGGCGTGCTAACAGGTAAGGTACGACGTATAAATATACATATAGACGTATAAATATATACAGATTATACTAAATGTGCAAAGAGTTCATTGTGCAAGTTGTATCTCTATTTTTGCAGGTCCATATTATCGTTACAGGACGTACTGGGATTCTCTGCACAGACCGTTTTCCAGCTACGTCGATCCGTGGCCACTCACCTATTACAAACTCAAACAGATCGCAGCGTTCATCGTGATGTATCTAGCGATAAACCACCTCTTTTCTGCCAACGTAATGTTTATTATATTGCATCGTAAAGAGCCAAATGTAACGTCGCGATAGAATGGAATCACGGGGAACAATTTGGGCCTTATTACTAACAGCGAGCTTTTCCTCTATTGCAAATCGAAAATAGTCAAAATTTTGATTGCGAATGACAGAACGGTGATAATCGTTCCGATATAATTCTAATGATGCGTCTCCTTTTCCGATTTCAGTACACGCAAACGGCAGCGTTCGAAGAGCACTGTTTCCTATATAGATTTTTCTACATGTATCCAACATTCGCTAGTTTTCGACTGAGAATGTTTATCGGCATGGCGCTGGCTGAATGCGTCTGTCAAATGTCAGGACTAGGGGCTTACCCGGTTTGCTGCCAACCCACACCCGGTTTGGGCCCGCGCGATTATACAACGATCGAAAAATTGTAAGACAACATCCCTTTCTACATCATTCTACATTTTGAGATGTTCATATTCAAGCCATTTCTCTATTAGCTGATGAAATAAATTTATATTACACTCTTATAGAATGTCTCTAAACTAATAATAAATATTTTAATGAGACAAATTTTTCGTAATACTTAGGACGAAAATTCTAATACGGAAATGCTGAGACTATAATAGTTAAATAGGAAAAATTTAAAGATCACGAATTACAGAGTTAGAATTTTGCGCGCTCAGGGATGGCAAAATGTCAGCGATAAAGGTGTTTAAACGAGCCTTTGACAATAATGAAATTGTATAAATATATGTAACAAGAGTTTCATTAAGAATCTATTTCTGTTTATCTGTAATGAATTTGTTACAAGAACAGTTCAAAATGTTTTTATTCAATAGTTTAATATATTATATGTATATCGATATTGATATATATTAACTATAACATTATCATATTTATTCGGTTTATGTGATGTCTCCGCGGTGATTGATCGATAAGAATATTGTCGAAGGCGTTCGGTTTATGAAAGCACCTTTATCATCGACCATTCTGCCATCCTTGAGCGCGCGAATTATAACTCTGTTATTCGTGATTTTTAAACATTTCCCATTTAAAAACTAGTATATATAAGTCTTGACATTTTCGTATTAGAAAGAATTTTCGTCTTAAAAAACCTAATCCAAAAAATTTGTCATTAAAATATTTATCGTCAATTGAGGGACTATATACCCTATGTATCGTTTCTCGGCGATACACAGATGTTCAGATATCCTGAAACGCAACATGTTTCTAGAGCAAAGAAATATACGAGCAAGTGACATTTTAAATAATTTTTCAGGTCGCTTGATCGTGAAAGAGTAAAGAAAGAAGAACAAGATTTCGAAACGGTGCACAACATGAACGTGTGGGAAGTGGAATTGACTCCGTTTGTCAGGCACACGATGAAAATGTGGAATACGTGCATACAGTATTGGATGGCTGTGTACATTTACAAAAGATTTCCCTATAAAGGCTTGAGAACCGTCGCCACGTTAACTTTATCCGCTCTGTGGCATGGTTACGCTGCAGGCTACTACTTTTGCATCTGCCAGGTTCCGTTCTATCTACCCTTCGAGAACATTTGTGTTAAATTCTACAATCAGTGCGAAGAAAACGGACTCGTAAGTCTTTCATATGTAAATTTAATGATATAAAAATGTAAAATCCGTTTTGTTATTATCCAATAGTATAAATCGGAGAGATATCTTATATTTCATTAGAGATACAATCAAGTTAGGACAAGAATATACTTGAAAATAATTGAAATATCAATTTTTTACATAAAAAATAGACTGTTTCTTGCACATTTTGAACGAATACATAAAATAATATTTAGGTATATAAAAAGAAAAGTTTAAACGTATTCTTTCACGGTTTGAATGATTAGAACAGACAATCGCAAATTTATTTTAATTTTTATTTTGTCACCTGGTGCACTTTTATAGTCTTGATTTGAAGTAACAAAGAAAAAGAGAATTAATCTGTACTGGATGTAACGCCAAACAGCACCAAACCTTTGAAGCGCTCTCTATATTCTTGAACTTTTATGTATATTCGTTTTTGTAATTTTTATAATTTTTTAATCTTTTTAAAAATAAATTGACTACAATTTGATCGTTTAATTTTAAAAAATTAGTTTTTTTATGAGTAAAGTTGCAAAAAAACTGACTTTTTCCATAATTAAAATTCAGAAAGCACTTACTTGGAAAAAAGTATCGATCAAAATATAGCCAATCATATCAGAAAAAAAGATTGTCGATTGATGAGAAAAGAGAGCATAAAGTTAGAAAGTTTTGCCCTATAATTTTGCAATCGCACTTCTTTTTTAATTTATTATTTATTTGACCATTTATATCAGTGTAATAGTTAAAACTATGTATCACAGAGAACATTGCTTTAGAAAAACGTTCTTTTTCTTTGAAGCAATCATCGACTATTCGAAATGTCAGCTTAAAACTTAAGTTTTCTACATTGTGGAAGGAATTTAAGGGGATCAAAGCCGTCTATATTACCGGTTGAACGCGATTTTTATTAAGTACCTTTCTTTTTATTGGCTTTACAGATTTAAAAATCCTTCTCCAAAGTTAAAGTATATGCACTAATGCTTCCCCCGCCGAACAATTTTATGCCGACAACGAAAATAATTACCTACTCTAAGGATAATCAAATGTGGATTTCTGAAATTATTCTCGTTCTCGGCATAAAATCGTTCGGCGAGGGTAGCATTAATGCATACCTATACCTTAACTTTAAAAAGGATTTTTAAATCTGTAAAACCAATAAAAAGAAAGGTGCTTAATAAAAATCGTGTTCAATCAGTAGTACAGACGGCTTTAGGATTCCCTTAATATTAAATTCGAGTTACATAATTTTATTTTCGTCAGTTTAGACCGAATTTATAAACATCTCAACATAAATACATATATGTATATCTCTAAATAAAATACAATTTTTCGCGAGTGATGTTCTCACATATTGCAAATATTGATTTGCACGTTATTTGAACGTTGACTGAACGTTACTTATGCTATATTTTTATAATGAAATACAGGGTAGAAAGGCCTGGGGACTCTTCCTCTGGTGGGCGAAGCTTACATGCATGGCGTATCTTGGCGTGCCCTTCCAGTTACTGCGCTTCCAGGAAATAATACATTTTTACAAAAGTCTGTACTTCTCCGGACATATCCTAGGGCTTATGGCGTATCTGGTCGTACGAGTTCTGAAAACTCACTTTCTTAAAAAACATCAAATGGAAGAACAAAAGAAGAAATAATTTTTCTTGCGAGTGTATTAGCAGAGGTTCCCTCTGCTTTAAAGCAGAGGTTCCCATATCAACGCAAGGTGAAAGAAGTTAAAATGTCAGATATCTCGATTTAATCAAACTGTTGATTAATGGAAACCTGTGAACCAGGATATCAGTTTTCAATTATTTAATAATTTTTTATTGTTATATTTCTTTCTTGTATCATACCTTAGTATATTTCTTTTGCATTTACTTTTACATTTTGTATAAATTGCTAGAATCTAATATTAAATGTCTATATATACTTACATATATTTTTTTTAAATTGAAATTAGATATTTAAATAATCAAATCATAGAATTTGCTGAACCTGTATTGTGTACTTACAGCAAACAGCAATTTGATGATAATCATCATCAATATGTAAAACTTTATTACGAAAGACGACAAGTCTTCCTATAACATCTCTAAGGTCTCTACCAACTTGTTAGCGAGTTCTAACGCTTTACTTTTGTATTCCATTGTACAATCTTGTACAGGCGTGATTTTGAACATTGAATAGTCGTATTTCTTCGAGTCCATTATTTATGCAATGTATATGTATACTATTTTCAAGATTTAGAATAGGATTCGGAAAAAAGCAATTCTGTATTATGAAAATATTAAATAAGCGAAGATGATTTATTGATGAGAGCGTGAAGACATCTTTTCTTTTTAAACGAAAAACAGGAACCCCTGCTTTAGAGTCTCGAAAGATTTGTTTTCAAGTCGAGACAATTTATTATTTTCCGCATATTTTTTATAAAGCGGAATCAAAATAGCGATCACTGTTAATATTTTTTTACTTGATACGGGTGTCGAATGTTGGAAGATATCGCAAGTACAAATCCGAGTGCCACTTGTTAATTGATGTTCTACACATCCCCCTAGGATTTTCTTACAGAAGGGAAGCATCATACAATTGTTACGAGAAGCGCACGCTTCTCCCTTGCACTCGCAGAAAATAAGAACTCTGTTTTTAAGAAAGAGAAACTCTTATTCGCTTCTTCGCGTAACAATATTACTAGAATGTAGAAGATAGCTGAATGCAACACCTGTAAATTATCGAGAAGAGCAATAAAAAGTCTATTTCTTTACTTGGTAAATGAAATTTTATTGAATACCTCGCACATATTTGCACATCTCCATAATCCACTGTTGTGTATGTTATCTCTATAAGAAGAAACTTTATACACGTCACTTGTGTATAAAATATTTTATATAGAGAAATACTTACATTAATGATTAATCCGTAACCTACCTACAGGTAGGTTGAAATTTACACCTGAAAGAAAGACATAGAAAAAATATATGGGGGGGGGGGGTAGGGGGGTAGGAGAGGAAATTTTTCAAAAACCCCCGTTAATTTTAATTATTTTTGGCTAATGTGTGGCGCTGCCGGGTATTAAATCTTTCTCAGTCAGCCGATGTATGCCGATTGTCCGAGACTGAGAAATGAGTTAATGTCTCGCTAGTGGACTCTTTACTCCAATTTAGCTTCTAAATTAAATGCTTTGAAATTACTTTTATCTGTGTATCTTAGACCTTTCTAAATTTGATATTCTATCGTAGCCATTCACTATATGACAATGCATATGTCAATTTAACGATTAAAAAATTTGAAAATGTAAAGCAAGACTTCTATGCGATGTATATAAGATAACTTATATATTTATCCTTGTATGTGATCGTTTGTAATTTCTTATTCATTGCCGATTAAAATATTTGCTTTGGATGAAAGTTACCAGTATTAAATAAAATAAACAATACAGCGTGGCTATAAAGCCAGTACCCACCCCCTATATTTCGGGAACGGCTCAAAATCACGAAAAATTACAAAATACGTGTTCGAGCACTTCGAGGAGTTACTTATTTAAGAAGGTTGGGAGAGTTGTCCCCTCAAGGGGTGCCCCAGGGGAACCCCAACTCAAAAATGTCAAATGGAACACCCTGTATTGTAGTATATCGCTTGAAAGGACATAAAATAAGAAAAATTTTGGCGCAAACCAGAGGTCGATACGTTGACCCGTTCGAAAGTTATTTAGGGTCAAAAATTGACTTTTTCGAACTTTGACCCTAAATAATTCCCGAATGGATCAACGTATCGACCTACGGTTTGCGGCAAAATTTTTCTTTTTTTTATACCCTTTATACTACAATATGGGGGATATTGTAGTATATCGTTTTAAAGGGCATAAAAAAAGAAAATTTTTGGCGTAAACCGGAGGTCGATACGTTGATCCGTTCGGGAGTTATTTAGGGTCCCAGTTCGAAAAAGCCAATTTTTTACCCTAAATAACTTTCGAATGGGTCAATGTACCAACCTCCGGTTTGCGCCAAAATTTTTCTTATTTCATGCCCTTTTTCAAACAATATACTACATTATGGGGGGTTTCATTTGATATTTTTGAGTTGGGGCCCCTTTGGGGTACCCTCTTGCGGGGACAACTCCCCCAACCCCCTGAAATAAGTAGCCCTTCGAAATGCTCGAATACGTATTTCGCGATTTTTCGTGATTTTGAGTCGTTTCCGAAAAATAGGGGGTGGGGACTAATTTTGACGCCCAATCAAAATATACATATACACTGCCGTCGAAAAGTCTCCGGACAAAGGTATAACTCGCAAAAAATTGAAGTAAAACGCTTATTATTATAAGAAAAATGATTGAATTTCAACTAGTGAGAAACAAAAAAAAATTTTATAATTTTAAGCCAATATTTAGTTCACAACTGATACTTTTTTAATAATTAAATAAATAAATTTATTCGTATTTTCGAACATTTACTCTAATCCTGTAAAACGGCGAAAAAAATACTCACCTGTATGTTAATTTATATGAGATAAATGAAATTTAAATGTTTATTTGAAAATCTCCTAATGCGAGACCAAGAAAAACATGAGCAAGCAGGTTTGAATTTAGTTATAGGTCTTGTCCGGAAACTTTTCGACGGCAGTATATATAAAAATGTATTAAACAATATGTCAAAATAAAATTGGAATATACGATACGATCAAAATACGTATTTTATTAAAACAATAAAAATTGGGCACTTTTTAGCACGTTTTAACCCTCTATACCTCTGAAACACGAGTGATATGAAATAATTTATCTCGATGTACTTACATATATTACGCGGAAAAAAATTTGCAAAATTTTGCATTTATATTCTTTTTGATATCGTAATTTATAATGTAGATGTAAAAAAATCTTTAAAAAAATTTGAGTGTGTTCTTTAAGACCAATTTTTGACATATGAGAAATACATTTTAATAGCACTGAATAGAAATTATTTCAACTTTCAAGCGATCAGAATAAATGAAGCGTTCTTCTTAACGGCCTTCTTCGATGAGTGTGCTATGGAAACGAAATAGAAAAATAGAGAAGGATGGATTACGAATGATACGCGATAAGCATGGTCAGGGGGCAGCTCTGTAATGAGAGGAAGTTGGATCAAATTAATTATCAGCTAAGATTCTTGTAGGACTTTCGCGTAATCTCTTACCACCATTTACAGCAATTTATCAAGCTTAATTACTGATGCTGCTGTTGCGTTTAACATAGGAATAATCATAATAAAAAATTAGGTATACATTCTTCGTAAAAAATTATATCGCGAAGGGGATTCGCAGCATAAGCTATCTCAAAACTATCAAATATTCAGTAACTTAATAACAGATTTCTTGAGTGAATTTAGATTCGATTTTTTCTTAGCGGAGATGTGAGACAATTTTCTCAATAATTTTCCAGCTGCAAGTGACTGAAAGTAAAAGACTTTTCACGAACTAAATTTCGAGTAGTCAAGTGGACAAGAAAGCTACGTTTTTAGCTCCAAATCGCAATTTACTTTAAAAGAATTACAATAAGGCCGATATTCATAGTCGGATCTTATATTCAAGATCGTCTTAAGTCTGGTCAAAGGCAGTCTTAACACTCCGACCAGCCAATGAGATGACCGTATTAGCATCTTAAGAAATTACTTAAGACGGTCTTGAAATAAGATTCGACTATGAATACCGGCCTAAGTGATAAGACTTTTCCCGTCAATTTCGTTAAGGAAAAATCGACGCTAAATCTGTCACGATCTGTCAAGGACATCCGATAGTTTTAAAACATCTTAATGTAGCGCTTCGCGTGCATATTCAATAATAATCTCCATTCAAATGATATCAGACTAGACTGAAAAAAAAAAAAACACTTCCCTAATTCTACTCGTTTTAGAGCTGCCATACCCCGCACGCAATGTGCGCGGTATCTACCATAGTTTACCGTAAACACGTGACTCCGTTTATCGATGATCGATCGATGAACACGATGTTCTATGAATCAGTCGCCTCTCTGTTCGCGAGGTCTGGTGATGGTCTGTGACGCGATGCCTAGAACCCGACACCGCGCTCATGACGACGCCCGAGGAAGTCGGCAGTGGACTCGCGATGGCTCTTAACTTGCAGATGAACTGGCAGATGATCTATCCTCTCTTTCTACCTCTTTCTCGCTCGATATCACTCTTTATCTCCCTCTCCCTCTCGCTCTCTCGCCCTGATCTTTTGCAAACCCGCCTTGAACGAACCACCGGATCACCAGACCATCGCACCGGAACGGACCGCACCGCATCGCACCGGAACGGACCGCATCGCACCGCATCGCACCGCACCACCAACACCGCTCTCTCTCGCTACTGCAAACTGCTTACAGCCCCCTGCTACTCGGCTTACTGCTTACTCTCAGCTACCCATCATCGGCTACACCCGCGCCACGCCACTCCTTTCCACCGCCTGTGGCACCATAAAATCACAACTTAGTTATCAGAGAATATGGATGTCGTATCCGTGTGTGAGTTGTTTTCTCTATTTTTTGGGGGAGAGGCTGTAGGGGTACAAGTGCGAATAGACCGAATAGAAACGAGAGGGAAATTGTTACAATCAAAATGATTTGATAATATATCTTAAAATTTAACTGTACTGTAATGCAAGTGATTATAAATCGACTTTGCATATCAGTTTCTTCTAACATAGAATGTTACGGCAAGAGAATCGCACAAAAGGGTAATTTACAGAACATAAATTTAGTGTATGTACACATGGGCATGTGATTTTTACATCATATTTTTACTCCACGCGATAGCGCTCAAATTTGTGAATAACATTTGGATATAAAAACTTATTTATATTTTAAAATATTTCAATACAAACATTAGAAGATGTGTACAGCGTGTATACATCTTCTAATATTTGTATTGAAATTTTATGAAATGTATAACGTATAACTATACGATATAAAATGGGCACACTTTGATTGTAACAATTACATAAATTATACGCGATTAAGTCCTTCGCGAGAGCTTAATTCAATACCTCGCAGCAAACCACCTCTGAATCCAAGGATCTACAAGCTTCGTGCCTCCTAGATTTCCAAAAGATGCAACAATTCCAAGAGCCGGCCAATCGCCAGCAAATAGACTTATATTCTCACTTTAGTAGTGTATAGTAATATTATAGACATCGGATTTTTCATATACAGATTGGTGGAAACAAGCAATTAATAACTAAGATTATGTTATTTACAATATCCAACATATTTATACTGCAACATACATATGTTAGGTATAAATATGTTGGATATTATAAGTAACAATTTTAGTTATTAATTGCTCTTTTCCACCAATCTGATAATATATGAAAAATCCGATGTCTATTAATATATTTTTGTGTGTATGTATGTATGCGCGCGTGTGTATACTGGACGGTCCAAAGGTGGGAGGAAAAGGGGTTATAACTAAATCCCCCAATTTTTAATATAAGAATTTTTCTGGAATTTTTCTGATGCATGGTTACATTAAAAAAAAACAACTATAAAGTACTGTTAAATTATTCAGATTTCTACCATATTATCTTTGTCTATTTGGAATTGTTTTTGAGAAAATCAATGGACAGTCGCTCTGTACTACTTGTATGTGTGCGTACGTGTGTATATATATTATATATGAGTGTGCGTATGTGTGTATGCGCGTGTGTGTACGTATGTTCGTATGTATGGATAATTATATATTTTATATTAGATGCATATATTACATATATACAATATGTATCTAATATAAATAATGCAATTATATACATACATGTGTTTGTACCCCATATGTGTATAAATGTATATTTGTGTCATGTACTCAGGAAGAAATGTGTATTTGTAGAAAAAATTTTAAACATCTTAAATTAATCTCTTGTTTATACACGGTGGATGTAGACATTAAATTGTACGTACTAACTAAAGGAAAAAGAACATTTCTTTTTTCTTATATGTCACTCACTGAATCGTGCCTTGTACAAAATGTTTTATTACTTTTCGTTTTACCAAAAAATATTTTGTACTTTGTACTTTGAACTAATCGCATTGCACAAGACTAATACGAGTTTATGTGATCATCCTGCTTGTTAGTAAAGCTGAATAAGCAACGGCAGCAATTTTAATATAGTATTCGGAAAAGATTTTTCTATTATATTCTATTAAAAGCTACTTTACGATACACTTCATTCCTAACAGTTATATTTTCATTTAAAAATTATTTTGATAAATAATCTAAACGAATCAACCACACTAAAATCCACAAAGGAAAAACAAGGGATACGTAGGCAGTTTTGTCTTCTCAGCAATTCACTGCGCTTTATTACAAATGAATCTACGATGTGCAAACTTACATGAACGATTGCCTATCAACGCAAAACTTACTTCTAGAACTGTATTGTCGTGCGTGAAAACAAACCTAAAACTTCGAATCCATTCTCAGTTATTAAAAGATTTCTCTTGAGCCTAGTACGCACACCTAAAGACATTGTTGACAAACATTATTTGTAAATTATGGAACATTAAAAGAGTTATCGAGATACTTTTAAATTCTTGATAAAATTATTGCATTTTAAGCTTTCAAGAAATTATATCTTTACTTTAACTCACATAAAACATTATCGTGTTATTCATTATTGTAAATATATCGCATTAATATCTTTTTCTTGTATAAAAGCTGCAGAAAAAAATTATCATATTATATAATAGTATTTTGTGTGGCAAGTGTGGAAAACAACGAATTATATGTCGCGCGTGAAGTTGCCGCATGAGCCGAAGGCTTATGGTGCATTCACACGAGTACGAGTGTGATTTTGCAGCACGAGCCGAAGGCGAGTGCTGCAAACCACACGAAAACAAGTGTAAATGCACTATAAGTTGAGGCGAATGCGGCAACTTCACGCGCGACGTAATTCGTTGACTTCCGCACATGCCACATACAATATTTTTTGTAATGCCTGTCGCGAAAGTTCGATTTGAGATTAGAAAATCCATTTTATCCTTCTTGAATGATGACGGTTGCAACGAATTGACGTTTTGTCTCGCGTGAATTTCGTTACGTTCAAGTTTGTTACGTCAGTCGAAAATCGTAAAACAAAAACTATCAATCGTGAAAAAAATGAGGTTTTTTACACACTAGTGCGGTAAAGTACCTAAGTCATAAAGGTGCTTTTCTCGCACTAGTTCGGTAAAGTAAGGCATAAAGGTGCTTTTCTCGCACTAGTGCGGTAAAGTAAGGCATACATTAAATCGTTGAAAAATAAGCCACTTTCCGCACGTTAAACAGCAATCAAAAATCGTACTTTCGCGACAGGCATTGCAAAAACACTTTTTGCATCGTATTTTAAATCAATTGTTTGTCTACATGAAGCAAAATGACAATCGGCATTAAATTAAATAAAAATATTATTAATTACGTCAAATATTAACTGCTTGTCAAATTGATATCAACAAGGTGACATTCTCATTGACATTAGATTAGTAAAAGCTAAATATTATTAAACAGAATAATAAATTTCTTTCGCCAGTATAGAATAACAATTAAAGTAATTTAAATCGACCGTGACTGGCAATATATAACGTCTTTCCGATATGAACATTGAAAAAACTGTGAGCCAACTTGGTTTGTCGGATTCACACAGCACATTTTCGGATCAATCGTCGAGACATTATTAATTTCGACCATGGGTTTTGGTCAGAACCAAGTTGGCTCACAGTTTTTTCAATGTTCATATCGGAAAGACGTTATATATTGCCAGTCACGGTCGATTTAAATTACTTTAATTTCTAAATATTATTAATTTTATCGGATATTAATTGCAAAGTTTGCATCTACGTAACGCAACTCTTTTACACTCATTTCCCGAACTTTGAGTCTCTCTTAATAAGATACAATTACAAAATAATCGTCTACAATATGTGTCCAAGAATTTTTGAGTAAATTTTATTTACAAACAATGTTTGTCAATATTATTTCAAAGTGTGTGCTAAGTTTTACCAGCATAACAGTATAATATACTGGTAAAGAATAGATGCGATTTAGAAAGTAGAAGAATAAAATGTCATAAGGATCTCTTTGCTTCCAGTTTGTAATATTAATCTCCGCCGATGAAAAATATAGCGAATGATACATGTAGGTTCATAGGTTTATGAAACATAATACATAAAGTCTTACATCATAAAATTTACCAACTAGAATTTCTTATTGAAATATGAAGAACAATCCAAAGCTAGATCGTCACGTGGAGCAAAAATCTATCGAATTTTTATTAATCAGTTTAATCGTGAAACAGGAGTAATGATAGTTATCGTTATAACGAAACCATGTATACAGCGCGAATAAAGGAGAAGCACATAAGAAAAAAAAAGGAATATTTATGTTATAGAGAAACTAATCACGTATCCAAATTGGACGAAATACGTAGTATCGATTCAAATATATATGTATATCTGTTTAACATGTATGTATTTAAATGATAGAAGAACGTGAAGAAGCGTGCGAGTGTTGCTATAGAGGGTATAATGGAATACCTTTTTTTTTTTCTTTCAATCTCAACATAGATTATTCGGCACTCGTTGGATACGCGCGCACTCATTATTTTCTCTCGCACACTCTTCAATCAGCTCAGTCCCTGGAAACATATGTGGAAACAATTGATCACTCGTGAGAGAAAAACGATACAACGGTTTGAATACTCGATCGTGGTAATAAACTCGATCGTTTTATAATCTGAAATTAATCGAGATAATTCTCACCTGGATTTGGAACGACTGTCTTTCTGCCTGTCCTGAGACTTGCTGCGCGAGCGTGATTTTCCGCGCGAGCTCTTGCTGTCCGAACGGGAGCGACTACGGCTGCGGCTGTAGGAGCGCCTGCGATCTCTGTCACGGCTACGCGACCTGCTGCGAGATCGAGATCGTGAACGCCTGCGGTCTCTACTTCTGCTTCGTGATCTGCGAACACGTTCGAATAATCTTCATATAAACAAAATATCTGAGCAGTAAAAAATTGATAATCCATCTGTTTGTTCCATTTGTCTCTCTCTCGTCCTACTACTAATTTTAACGGTTTAAAATAAAAGCAACGAAATCCCACCTTCCACGACGACGACTTCCACGGCTACGATGCGGAGATGTTGGACGTCCGTATCGTGCCATTTGCACTCGGAGTTCCCTACCATCCAACAGTCGGCCATCCATAGCATCTAATGCGTCTTCCGCGTCGCGCTTATCATAAAATCTGCCAAGAAATATATATATATATATGAAGTGCTCGACTTACGCTTCAATATTTTCAGCATTTATTTCTTTCCTTATGTATGCTAAATATTTCGTCGTTGCAGTTGCACGATTCACTTATATTCTATCCCAGTAAAATACCAAGTTACATGTAGGTAACTTGGTGTTTGCTGGGATGCAAGATAGACAGTTTTGTCTATTGTTATACAAACAAGATTTAGAATCGTTAATTCTGTACCAAGAATTCTTTTATCTTTTCAAAGTTATAGCACTTACCAGACATCACAAAGAACAAACTATCGTAGAATTATTATCAATGGAAGTTTCATGTTAACCCTTTGCTTTCGGAAATCGAGCTACGCTCGATATCACATTTCATTCCGGTAACTCGAATGTCGAACTCGAGTTACATTTGACATGGATATCCCTAAGAGTTTATTGTATTCTTTTACATTATTAAATCTTTAAATATGACGACTCAGCACAATAAAATCCAGTGATTTCAGAAATGAAGGGTTTTTATTTCATTATCGAGTTGTTGGAACTTGGAACAAAATATTGAATCTATTGCAGAGTTCCAAAGGAGAATCTGTTTGTAACACGAATGTATGCATGTATGTCATTCTTTTAATTTATTATCAGAGAAATTTATTTTAGTAAATTTTTAGTACGATGAGTGCAACCATTTCAATTTTATTAAAACTCACACATTTTATGAGGCATTTATGAGGCATTTTATCGCTCGTTTATTTACTCATGAGTCATGACCTTTCCACATTACTTTGCAAATACAAGCTTGACTTTCGTTTAGTATATAAATTGAAAATTTATAAAACAGTGACAGAGATACTTTGTTTCTGTCGAAACTTAACAAGGTATTACAGATACAGATTAAATATCATAGTGCTTCGTAAAATAGTGCGATTCTCCGTTATATATACGCTTCAATAATGTTTAGGCAGAAATAAAGAATCCCTAAAGCTTTAAACATATTCCGAAGCAAAAAACAATTTTGCATCTTATGAGCAGTTAAAGCGCCGAGTTTATTTCCAGGTCGGACTCTATAAAAATAAGCTCGGAGCGATTGAATTCTTTCCTGCCGACTCACATCAGTCATTTTCACGCCTCGCGACACATGAAATATGCAAGTTTCGAAAGCGGAAAGAGTCAGTGCGACACGTCGCCCCTATTTTAAAGATCTACCGTTATTTCATACTACATTTGAAAATGTATCGAGGAGGAAAATATATATCGGAGTAGCGTTTCAGACGTGAAAACACTTGCGAATTGCGAACTGGCGCGCTCGCATCGTGACGTCAGCGTGATCGTTGGCGTCGATGCATCCGAGGGCGAGGTATCGCCCATAAGAGCCTAGGAGCGGTCAATTGACCGTTGCTGGAGCACGACGCTCGCGGGACGCGGTGGGGTTGACGCGTTGGCCGTTGCAGCGGGGCTCACGGGCTCACGGGCTCACCTGACGAACGCGAAGCCACGGCTCTCGCGCGTGAAGCGGTCCCTGGGGATGTAAATGTCGCCGACCTCGCCGCATCGCTCAAACACGCGCCTCAGATCTTCCGGCGTCGTCCTATACGTGAGATTGTCGACTTTCAGGGAAACCATCCCATCGATGCGGGGCGGCGGCCTACCGTAACTCATCTTTCCCTTTCGAATGTCACGTCCTCGACCGTGGTAGAACACGCGGGATTCTCGTTGACAAATTGTAACGAGGTAATCACTCCAATCTGTGACCGAAATCTATACACGAACGATAAAGGGAAAATGGCGGACACTTCGAGTCTCGAGTCTCGACTTCCAGTGACGACGATGGCGGGGCGGAAGTGGCGGAATATCCGCTGCGTGACCAGCAAGCTCTATAGACTATAGTTCTATACCGCGTACAAATAAACAGGCCGCACATTGATGCGCATGCGTAAGTACATACGTCATCGACCATGTGACCGAGCCATAAGGCCAGTATTCATGTCGGAACTCGGATCTTAAGCCTTGTGTCCACGATCCAAGAACTTGGTCCGAGATCTCGGACGGAGAAAGAATTAACCAATCGCATTGGTCAATTGGCCGAATTGTTTAAATGCGATTGGTTAATTCTTTCTCCGTCCAAGATCTCGGACCAAGTTCTTGGATCGTGGACACAAAGGCTTTAGGCTGATATTCTTCGGATCTTATATTTAAGATAGTCTTAAGTCTGGTCAAAGGCATTACTTAAAACGATCTTAAAATAAGATCCGATTATGAATACCGGCCTTATTAAACCGTCTTGAAGTATATATGTATACATATATGCCCGCAGCTACATGCGGTAAAATTAGCACTTTATGAAGTGTCCAGACCATAGACTTATATAGATAGACCGGCCCCTGCCGTAAGAGCACGCGTCGGAAGACCTACGGTGCAGACATAGCCGTGGATCTAGTCCTCTCTCTTTCTTCTGATCGCTTGGTGGGGATAGAAGACACCGCCGTAGAGTTAGCAGACAAATTGAATATTTTTGAATTATTCTTTTTCATATAATTTGGGAATTATTTGGGGAAGTTTGGGAAAATTGTTTAAACATTTGGGAAAGAATAGATTTTTTGTTATTAACAAAATTTATCGAGCGTCAAGTTAGCAGATAGCCACTATGTTTAATGTTTATTATAAATGGAATCGATTGGAAATCATTTGGGGATGACATCTTCATTGTAATTTTTATTTGGGAAAGCTTTGTATTCAAAATAAAAATAAAAATAAATTTAGGTTTCTGTTCTTTTTCGCTGCACTTCTGCACTAGTACAACAAATGAACTTATTGCACTAGTTTACATGTGTAGCGAAAAAGAACAGATCATTATCGGGAGTAGTGTGAAAATTACATATTTTTCGGAGGAGCAGCGAGTTACTTACGTCGAGACCGTATAGAGTAGACCTCGACATGACAACGTTCATTAACAGACAGCATATGCATAGCATATGAAAATAAAATGGTCAAATCAATTGATTGAAAATAAATCAATTGATTCGACCATTTTATTTTCATATGCTATGCATATGCTGTCTGTTAATGAACGTTGTCATGTCGAGGTCTACTCTACGGTCTCGACGTAAGTAACTCGCTGCTCCTCCGAAAAATATGTAATTTTCACACTATACTTCCGATAATGATCTGTTCTTTTTTGCTACACATGTAAACTAGTGCAATAAGTTCATTTGTTGTACTAGTGCAGAAGTGCAGCGAAAAAGAACAGAAACCTAAATTTATTTTTATTTTTATTTTGAATACAAAGCTTTAAAAATTACAATGAAGATGTCATCCCCAAATGATTTCCAATCGATTCCATTTATAATAAACATTAAACATAGTTGCTATCTGCTAACTAATTGACGCTCGATAAATTTTGTTAATAACAAAAAATCTATTCTTTCCCAAATGTTTAAACAATTTTCCCAAACTTCCCCAAATGATTCCCAAATTATATGAAAAAGAATAATTCAAAAATATTCAATTTGTCTGCTAACTCGACGGCGGTATAGAAGACTATAGCCCGGCTATTCCCACGGTCGTATACACAGGTCTGGCAACTCGGGCGAATTTTAGTGGTGGGGGTGTCTCACTTATAGCGTTTTCGATTTGCTGACTCGACCCGACTCAGGGTCGGGTCGAGTCAGATCTCAAGTTCGATTTAAAACTCGATATCTTTAGGAACGCACTCAGTATCATGGCGGAAGGTGTGTCTCCTAACCTATTACTGACAGTTCACGGAAGCTCTAGCACTAGTAGCACATGCGGAACTTCATGCTTCAAGATCTCGCAAAAGTTTTTCAGCTCGTATTAAGGGTCGGCAGGAGACACGGTGGAGACGCCTATCGGCCGGCCTGGAATTACGGATTCGCTAAAACAATATTTTAGCCAAAATACCGAATGAATCTTATTCAATTTAGGATATTCTTAATCAGTAAGCTCATCTGTAGTACGCTACAGAGCTATTTTATGAAAAAAAGGTCAAAATAAAAATTTTTAATAAACTTGGGGGAATGGGCAGCTAGCAACGGGTAAGGTTGGGTTAGCCGCGAGTCCGTATTTCATTTATTATAAATTTTTAAAAGCAAAAATGCAAAATCGGGCTCTGTAGCGTACTACAGATGAACTTACTGATTAAGAATATCCTAAATGGAATAAGATTCATTCGATATTTTGGCTAAAATATTGTTATTACGGTTCTCACTAGATCTAAGAAGCTGGGGAAATTTTCGTGGTAACATACTGACTGCTTGACAAGAGAGAGCGTCATTCCATCTTTGTCTCTCTTACATCGCATATGTAGTAGCATCCATGTACAAAGTACAAACACTAATACGTGAGCACACGGATGCAAATATTGAGAGATAATGTCAGCAAAAACCGGCTATCATATTATTTTTATTTTTTTTGTATATGTATGCCTATGTAAAGAATGAACAAAAATAAAGATAATTTTGAAAAATAAGAAGAATCTATAATTTGTGTGTGTGTGTGTATGTATAATTAAAAATTAATAAAAATATTGAAAAATCAATATATTTTATGTATATATATTTTGTATCGTAAAAAAACAAAATCGTTACAAGCATTTTACATGTCATACATATTACATGCATATATATATATATATTAGAGTGGTCCTTAAAAATGGTAATTTTGAATTTTGACTGCTCGAACGGTTCGGAAGGCTCGAAATAAATAAAAAAAAATCTGTGCAAAAGCGCAGCTTCCTATCTCAATTTTAACACGTGCCGCAGAGCACTTGAATTTTCCTATTAAAATCAAATAGCAAATGATTTTAGTATGAATGCAATAACGATCGGAAAAATTTGAAACTTGGCAATTCTCTTACCTATAGTTGTACCTATCTTCTGAAATTTTTATAGACTTTTATCTACATATTTCAGGTTGCCAGTGGTTGATGAAAATAATTTTTTTTTTAAATTTTTTAATCAAATAGCAAATGATTTTAGTATGAATGCAATAGCGATCGGAAAAATTTTAAACTTAGCAATTCTCTTACCTATAGTTGTACCTATAGTTGTACCTTCTGATATTTTTATAGATTTTTATCTACATATTTCAGGTTGCTAGTGGTCAATAAAAATAATTTTTTTTTAATTTTTGAAAAATCAAAGGAATCTTGTTTATTTATTTATTTTTATAATTTTGTTTATATATTTATTTATTTATTTGCTGTCTTAAATAAGAATTCAATACTTTTACAAAATTATTTATCTCAAAAATCTTTCATGAGTGTCTCCTTTTTCGCATCGGGATATTTTTTTTTTTATATAATAGTCAGCATGTTTGCATCACAATTTCATCAATGTCAAAATTATACAGGATATAATCCTGCCAAAATATAAAAAAAATGGCTAGAAACATAATTTATTTAATTTTTTACAGTTACAAAAAATTATTCTCATCAACCTCTAGCAACCTGAAATGTATAATAGATAAAAATCTATAAAAATGTCAGAAGATAGGCACAACTACTTATAGGTAAGAGAATTGCCAAGTTTCAAATTTTTCCGACCGCTATTGCATTCATACTAAAATCATTTGCTATTTGATTAAAAAATTAAAAAATAAAATTATTTTCATCGACCACTAGCAACCTGAAATATGTAGATAAAAATCTATAGAAATTTCAGAAGATAGGTACAACTATAGGTAAGAGAATTGCCAAGTTTCAAATTTTTCCGATCGTTATTGCATTCATACTAAAATCATTTGCTATTTGATTTTAATAGGAAAATTCAAGTGCTCTGCGGCACGTGTTAAAATTGAGATAGGAAGCTGCGCTTTTGCACAGATTCTTTTTTATTTATTTTGAGCTTTCCGAACCGTTTGAGCAGTCAAAATTCAAAATTACCCTTTTTAAGGACCACTCTAATATATATATATATATATATATATATATATATATATACGTCCAGGGACAGTTTCCAGGACATTTTTCATTTTATATCAGCAGATTCCAGGACATTTGGCATTTTCCAGAACTGGCCTGGAAAAAGTTTATGTCCTACGGTATTTTCCAGGACGTACTGGAATCTGCCGTACAAATTTAAAGGCAAGTTCCAGGTCTGTACATATAAATGTATATACAAATTATACATCGAAATGTATTGGCAGATTTGAGGACAAATGTAAAAACCATATATATTACAAAATTACTGTGTATAATAGTGTGATGACCTATAATAATAAGATTAGAATAAGGATTTGCGTAAAAAGAGGATTCGTTCTGTGTGGAGATAGAAAAACATCGTGTTTTTTAAAAATTTTGTGAGCCTTGGAACATACCTTTTATACAAGAATATAAATTAACTTGCTGTATTTGAAAATTAAAGAAGAAAACATTGCCTTAAGGCGATATATATGCTTCTTTAATAATAAGAGTAATATGAAAGAAGGTCGAAAACTTGAGGCTTATTAAAAGCATTCTTAAAATAAGAATTTGGAGTTTTGAAGAAAAATGTCGGTATGACTTCCTAATGTTAATGGACGTAGCATTTACGGTTATTAACGCTTTTATAGCATCTAGCGACAATTTTCACTTTTTGATGAGTCTGCCACATACGAAAACAAATCGATGGATTAGATTTTTATTAATATTTCAGGTGGGCACTTTTAACCAAACATTTACGTTTCTTCCCACCAATGATTACATTTAATCTCGGTTCAACTAAAGCCTCCAGCACATGAAACGATTTTTCATAATTGATTGCATGCAATCTAGAAAATTATTGCACATGCTGCGTGCTGATTGGTGCATCTTTAGAAATTTATTAGATCGCATGCGATGTAGTAAGTAAAATTGTATCGTGTGCAGCAGGCTTTAGTTGAACCGAGATTAACGGTAATCAGTAGGCCTGTTCTTTTTCCACCTAGTTCTGAACTAGTGTAATAAGAACAGACCTATTGGTGCAAATGAACGTAAATGTTTGGTTAACGCCACCTCAGATTTTAATAAAAATCTACTACACCGATTCATTTTCGTATGTAGAAGAACATTTGAAAAGTGAAAATCGTCGCTCGATGCTATACTAAGAGTTATCAAGCGTTAAACTTGACAACCATTCAGGTTAGAAAATCTGTCATATTTACATTTTTCTTCACGACACAAAAGCATGTTTATTTTAAGAAGGCTTTTAATAAGCTTAAGTTATCGAGCTTTTTTCATATTATTTTTATTAATAAAGAAGCGTTTATCGCCTTAAGACAATGTTTTCTTCTTTAATTTTCAAGTAAAGCAAGTTTATTTATATTCTTGAATATACGGTATGTTCCAGGACTGGCGAAATTTTTTAAAAATCACGATGCTTTTTTATCTCCACACAGAACGAATCCTCTTTTTATACAAATCCTTATTCTAATCTGATAATATTGTAATTTAAAAATGATGTAAGATAAGATCGAATAGCCCATGAGATCATATTTTCATCATTTTTAGGTTAGAATATTATCAGATAATAAGAATTTGTATAAAAAGAGGATTTGTTCTGTGTGAAGATAGAAAACCATCGTGTTTTTTTTTTTATTTTTGTCAGTCCTGGAACATACCGTATATTCGGGAATATAAATAAACTTGCTGTACTTGAAAATTAAAGAAGAAAACATTGCCTTAAGGCGATATACGCTTCTTTAATAATAAGAATAATGTGAAAGAATCTCGATAACCTAGGCTTATTAAAAGCCTTCTTAAAGGGAGCTTTCGACACAAGTCGACACAAATGTCGTTTTGTCTTTCTTCGCATTCAATGAATAACAATAACAGAACGACTCCTGTGTCGACTTGTGTCGCTTGCTGGAAAGTTCCCAAAATAAATATGCTTTTGTGCCTTGAAGAAAAATGTCGGTATGACTTCCTAACGTGAATGGACGTAAAATTTAAGGTTACTAACTCTTTTGTAGCATCTCTTTCATAGACTTACAGATCTCAAATACACATAATAAACGGAGACAATGTGTGATCCCCATCAATAGATTTTATAGAAGAAAAGGTATTTGAAATATTCTTATTAAATTTCTTCGTTAACGAAATGCAGATATAAGATGTCGAATTTTAGAAAAATTCTGATTTTCATTGTTTTCATTTATTATAGAAAGTTCTGCAAGCTTTGTAAGAAATAATTCAGATTTATGAATAAAAGAACACAGATTACACTTAAAGATTTGTCTTAAACCAATGATATATAAAACTGTTTCAGCCTACATGATTACAAATCGTACCAATGTCCTAGCGTCTCAGTTGTGCTGTATTTTCGCGATGCCTAAGTCGATTAGGCAAACTTATAACAACTTACTCTCGTTACTGCAATAGACCAGTAATAATGTCTGATTGCTCTATTAGTGAAAGAGGAAAACCATTTTAATTAAAACTTCCTTCAAACATTGTTTCGGTCTATTTCTAATTGTCATAAAGTTTGCCTAATCGACGAGACTTTGGCACCGCGAATATACAGCTCAACTGTGATGCCATTACATTGGTGGAACTTGTAATCCTGTGGGCTGATAGCAGTTTTGTACATTATCATTAATTTAAGACAAATTTTTAGGGTTGTTCTTTCATTCATAAATCTGAATTATTTCTTACACTATGCAAAACTTGCAGACCTCTCTATAATAAATGAAAACAATAAAAACCCGAATTTTTCTAAAATGCGATCTCTTACATCTACATTTCCTTAACGAAGGAATTTAATAAGAAAGTTACAAATCTTTTCTTTTGTAAAATTTATTGATGGCGATCACTGTCTCCATTTTTTATGTGTATTTGAGACCTGTAATTCTTTAAGTAGTACATAAAGTAATTAATTAGTAATAAATAATTAGATATAAAATATAAACTTGATACACATGTATATAGAATAAGTGACAATAAAATGCAGACGCTACGTATATCAAAGTAATTTTAATTGCGGATATAAAATATATAATTTACTTAGAATTTATCCTTTAAATTGTTTATTATAAATTGTATATTAACAAAACTTATAAAAAATTATATTTTAAGTATATATTAGATACATAGGTTTATAATCAATTCTATTTCTATATTAAATTGTACTAAAAAGCATACCATAGGAATAAAATATAAATAACATCAATTTTGCAATTTTTTTACAATGAGTATCTAATATACGTATTGAATATATAATGTATTAATAAAGACAAAATTTCTAGTAAAATAACTGAACAATGAAAATAGCTAAAAGATAACTAAGTAAAGAATGATGACAGTTTGCAAAATACTATCAGTATTGTAACTTCTCACTTTACAAAATATGGCTGGAATTGAGTATTGAATGTTATAATAACAACTAAATGTAGTGACTTAAAAACTTAATAATGAACACTTACAATTAGTAAAAAACAATTTTATCACATGCTGCCTTACAAAATAAAAGCATAAATTGTAGATCAAACTTATAGGTTTATTAGAATATATAAGTATAACTTTTACTGATTAAAAAGAATGCAAATATTTCTGAATATTGAATATTGAACTGACATACAATCGCAGTAACCAAACTTAGAACTTAGAAGCAACAACTTAGTAAAGCTCAATATTGTAACTTCTCTACACCATATGACTAGAATTGAAAGCTGGGTATTATAATGACAACTAAATGTAGACTCGAGAACTTGAAAACGAAAACGTAGTAAAAATCAGTCTTATAACATGCTGCCTTTCAAAATAAAGTTATAAATGTATATATACGTTTTTCTCAAAAGTTTTGTTTCTTTTAACTAATTATGTAACCATGTTTTTATTACACCTAGTCTCCTCTCGCCTAAGATGTTGTATGTCATTTTAACCTTTCGATTTCTGATAGAAGTGGAATTTCCTTTATATATATATATATACTTTGAAAAATACATTTTTCTGTTTGTTGACTCTTCATTCGTCCATCGTTTTTTCTTTTGATATGTTTCACGGCCTGAAATGTAATACTGTCATTGACAAAGGATGGTCGAATGAAATCTTGATGTATAAAATTTAATCGTTATTTAATTACATGCTTGATCTTTCTGTTTTCTTTGCACGTTTACTGTACAATCATAGAGATGTTTGAACTCGTATTCATTACATAACCTGGTATATCACTATCCGATGTTTTCCTATCAGAAACTGAAATAAGTACAAAATAATATAAAATTCAAGAGTAGAAAGAAAAGTAGACAGAGAGAGAGAGGGTGTAGGAAAGCGAGCAGGAAAGAGGGATAGGTAGGGGTAGGAGAGGGAGCGAAAGTCAAAGAGGGAAAGGAGAGAAGGGAGGATATGTTAATAGAAAATATACATATATTGTTTAAGTTATCCTCATTTAAGCATGCTTAAGTTCTTATTTAAACATTTAATAAAAAACTTTTGATTTTCAATTTACACATTTGTAGAAATAATTGATATGTATGTACTTATTATGAATTAGACCTTTGTTTTTGGAATAAATATTCTTTTAATAATCACTTGTTTTCTTTTCTGTGTTGTTTATGAAAATATTACTGATGTAAAAATATCGTTTAAATAATACATATCACATAAGCAAAGACTTTGTAAGAAAATGATAAGCATAAGCAAAATCAACCTTTATCCTTTTTATATATTTGTATATTTGTATAATTTGTATTTTTTATATATTTGTATTTTTTGTTGCCTTATTTTTTCCTCTATTTTGTGTAATTTCCTTTGCTTCTCTCTTTGTTTCTTTTTTCCATGTTTTCATTATTTTCCTTTAATTCTGTTGAAGTATCAACAGATGCTTCACTTATGTCGCCAAATGTCTGTGACAATTCTGACAAACAAAAGTACAATTACATAATCATAATATTTTTAATATAATTATTAGTGAGATAATTTAACTCTCAATTAAAGTTAATTGCTGATATAATTAATATGTAAAAATATAATTGCTACCTTGATTATTAAGGAAAGGTTATTATTTTCACTATTCATTATTACATTAGTTTCGTTAGAGCTTGTATCCACGCCTTACAGTTTTTTTTAAATCTTGACATTTCTAATATATCGACTTAGCACGGGTTTCCTATAACCTCTTTATGGATATTCATGATAATCCCATAAATTTTGCCAATCTCATAACTTGATTATCTGACAGTTTAAATCCACACATTTTGTTGCAACATGTTTTGCGTAAGGCAATACCACGAAATGTGGAGACACAATGGCCTTGAAAAAATCTCGCATTATCTGCAAGCTTGCAAATGTTTATAATGACTTTTATTGTTACTCCGGTAATCCAAACAAGAAAGGATTACTTGATGGGCACCTTGAAAGGCATCTCTTCGAAATTGTAGCAAGAGTGAGTACTTTTCAACATTTTTGCATCCTATAGCATTGGAACGGTTTCTATTAATTTACCACGAATAGTAAATCTAACATAGTTATGAATCTTCTCGGATTGTTTTAGAAATTTTACATAGTGCCTGCCCAGGCACATTAATAGTTTCTATAATCATTAATTAAAATTGTTTCCGTTTCTCCGGCTCGACGACGATATACGTATACAGACAATACACTTATTTCATTAATATTACTTTCCGAATTTGTTGTTTCTCCTGTATTATTAATTTCTGAACGCTGTATTTCATCAGTTGGCTTATATTCGTTAATAGTATCTGAGTCATACTTGTGTCTGAACTATTGTCGTTGCCATCATCTAAATTAAAAATAAAAATATATGATTAAAATAACATCTAAAAGGATTCCAAGTATATTAATATTCTAAATAAATTATTGAACATAAGTAACTATAAATATAAAAAATATTGCTAATTATACTTAAAATCTTCATATTTAAAATTATTGTTTTCTACTACTTACTATAGCTTGTTAAATTTGAAAATAATACATTATCTTCTTGTTACATAATCTATATTTCTTTCTTTCTAGAGATTTAAATATTTCCATGTCTATCTTCTTTTTTATCAGAATTTCGTGGTGTTGCTTTTAAAATGATGTATTTGGTGTACTGTACACATAATGTCTTAGTAATTATACATTTTGGCACTGTTTCTTTTGAGTTATTATTACTATCATAATAACCTGTTTTACTTGTACTTGAAGTAAAATTATATCATTTACACTTATATTATATAACTGAAACATAAAACAATATAAGTCATATCATAAGTTTGAGTTAAATTATTAATAAAGACTATTATATGCATGTAAACCTTAAAATATACGATACTGTTTACTTACACTGGATCGATTTTATTATTGTATTTTATTTCTTCGCTATTAGTAATTAAGGCACTTTTTGGTTCACAATTGCTATTCAAAGAATCTTCCTTGTCCGCAATCTCTTTGTATACTGTAATTATATTAATTAAAAACATAACCTTGGTTCTAATTACTGAACTTTTATACTTATAATACTTAGTTATTTTGTTGATTTTATAATAATTATTTACCTTCCTGTTATAAAATACTGCTTCTTTTGCAGAATCCTGTCCATATAAAATTGATTCATCTTTTACTAAGAACTTCAGTTAAACTTGTCTCTTGCTTTCTATAACTTTTCACAATATCTACTTGATATATCGCATATTTTAAAGATTTGTCTTTGTTAAGCGTTGAATGTATCAAATGATTGATCTGTGTATTAATTGTAGGTTATCGTTTAATGCCTATATTTATTTTATATAACAATTTTTAAAAGTACTTGTATTATATCAAAAACTATGAAAGTATTGTACTATATTGAGAACTATGTATCTGAAATGTTTCCGGCTTTCATTAAAAATATACCGTAAACTTCAAAACGTTATTATTACAATGTTTACAGAGAAACTGTAAATTAATATGCCAGTTAATGTATCTTCTATGTCAAAGTATCTTCTACCTAACTATCTTTACTTTTTCTTGACATTTTTATTCTTTCTTTAAACTTATGAAGGGAATAGTTGCGTTAACACTAAACTTTTTATAATTTTTTTAGAAGATTTCGAGAAATAATGTCTCCAACAGTTTTACTGAATTATTTAATTTCTTTTTCTTAAATTTTTCTTTTTCTAACAATAAGTTGGATATCCAACATCAATGCTGCGTCGGAAACATTACCCGAGTGCCCTCATGTATCACTTTAGCCTTGTTGTTCCGAATGTTAAGGATAAAGATAATACATGTGGCACTCGGGTGATGTTTCTGAACGCAGCCAATATAGAGGGGCCACGTAATACGTAATTTTGTTGTACGACCGATTGCATGGCCCCAGCAGCCAATCAGTGCGTCTGAAAAATATGTCGTACGATATATAAAACAGTATTCTGAAACGGTTTGAGGTAGGTAGTTTCTCGAAATTTCAGTAAACATTAAAGAATTAAGTTAGTGTTAATGCAAACTATTCCCTGCAATAGTTTAAAAAGAAGAGTAAAATGCGAAGACCAAAGGCAGGACATACTTTAACTGGCTTATTAACCTTTAGAGAATATTTTTCTATTAAAATTGTAAATTTTTTAAATGCAGAAATTATGCATTAAAAAA